>JAVSCE010011019.1:0-66495 GCA_032199065.1 Smutsia gigantea
AGGAGCCCAGGCCGGAAGGAGGCGGCGGGAGGGCGGGAGGCAGGAGCGGGCCCGGAGCTGCTGGGCCGGAGCGGCGGCGCCGCCATGTCCGACAGCGAGAAACTCAACCTGGACTCTATTATCGGGCGCCTGCTGGAAGGTTGGCCGGGCCGGGGAGGTCGGCGCTCGCCGCGCCCTGGCCCCCTGCCCGGCCCGGAAATGGCACCCGGGCGGGCCTGCAGCTCCCGGGGCCAGCTTAGACAGGGCGGGGACGGGCCGCGAGGTCCCACGGCCGCAGCCGCTCCCCCAAGTCGCGGCGCGCCCGGGAGGTTTGGGGCCATTCCAGCACCGGGAGCAGACCCCTCTTGGGCCAGGGGCTCACGGGTTGGCCTGGGCTCTTGGGGCGAGGGAGAAACCTGAGGAGCGTAGCCCCCTGGAAATGGGCCCTGCGCTGTGGGGTGTGGGTGGCAGGCCCTTGCGCACAGCAATCCCATCCCGTCTGTAGTGCCTTGAGGGTAGTTGGGGTCCCATTCTGGGAGGCTTGAGACGGAGGTTCCCGAAGGCTCAGCAGCAACAGCTCCCCTTGGGCTAGGAGGGACCCAGGCGTCCCCAGAAGTGCCATGGGGGTACCGGGGTCGCCTACCTGAGGGACCAGGGTCCTGACGTCCCGTTCTGCCCCCAGTGCAGGGCTCGAGGCCCGGAAAGAATGTGCAGCTGACAGAGAACGAGATACGTGGTCTGTGCCTCAAATCCCGGGAGATTTTCCTGAGCCAGCCAATTCTTCTGGAGCTGGAGGCACCGCTCAAGATCTGTGGTGAGCCCCCTGCCCAGGCCCCTTTGCTTCCTGAAAGTGGCATTGCCTGTCTCCCCTCTCCCAGAGTCCCTGGATCTCTCCTCCCTTGAGCCTAGCTTTGGCTCTGAGTTCAAGTGTAGACCCTGCAGCTAGTGCTGATCTGGTTCCCTGGGTCACAGGCGACATCCATGGCCAGTACTACGACCTCCTGCGGTTGTTTGAGTACGGCGGCTTTCCTCCAGAGAGCAACTACCTCTTCCTGGGGGACTATGTGGACCGGGGCAAGCAGTCTCTGGAGACCATCTGCCTGCTGCTGGCCTATAAAATCAAGTACCCAGAGAACTTCTTCCTGCTCCGTGGGAACCATGAGTGTGCCAGCATCAACCGGATCTATGGCTTCTATGATGAGTGTGAGTAGGTTATGCCTGGGACTATAGAAGTCCTGAAGGGCTCTCACTACTATTCAGTGGGACCCTCCTGTTGGCCTGGCAGTAGGGGTGTCTGTGTGGACACCTGCTAGACTGGAAGCTCCGTGAAGGCAGGGCCCTGCCCTCCTGGCATGGTGCCTGGCTCTCCAGAGGGGCCTGGCATGGTTGCTGGCTGAAGGGCTATCCTGTTCTGGTGCAGAGCCCTGCCCGATGACACTCTCCTCCAGGACACACGTTACTTAAGCTCTTAGGATGATCTGGACTGGACTTTGCTGGCCAGAAGCTGAGATAAACCAGGCCTGGTCTTGGCCTGGCTTGCTCACAGGGCTAGTGGGGGAGAGGCTTGTTCAGATTGGAACTCTGGGGTTCCTGTGGACTCAGCTGCTTTAGAATTTCTTTAGGAAGGCTCGTAGGCATTGGGGTGAGGGAAGGGGGGCCGTCCCTTCTTGCCTCCTAGCTGTGTCTGAACATCCCAGAAAGCACCTTGGGCCCAGAACCCCAGGCTGAATGTGGGGCAGAGAGGCCTCCTCAGCAGCTACCTCCTTCCTCTGGGCAGGCAAGAGACGCTACAACATTAAACTGTGGAAAACCTTCACCGACTGCTTCAACTGCCTGCCCATCGCTGCCATCGTGGACGAGAAGATCTTCTGCTGCCACGGAGGTGAGGGCTGCTTGGGAAGGAAGAGCCCAGCCACATCCCTGGGGGCCTTGGAATGAAGCTCTTATTAGCTGGGGGACCTGTTCCCAGTTGCCTGGAACAGCTCTCCCTGGGCTGTTGGCTGGTGTTACTTTTTCCAGGAAGTCCCCCCACACCCTGGTGTTAGGCAGCACTCACTCTCCTGCTGTAGCATTGTGTGGAATTGGCTCATCTCCTCCTTATAGGGAGCTCTGAGCTCCTGAAGGCAGGGACCTGGAGAGGCAGGTGATGAGTTCTGCCTGCCTGGGTTCCCAGGGGTGGTGGGAGGAAGGCTGAGGCTGACTGGCAAAGGATTTCTGGAGAAGGGGGGGGGGTCCTTGTTTTGAGGCTTGTTTGAAGAAGTGTCCCCCGTTTCCCCCAGGCCTATCTCCGGACCTGCAGTCCATGGAGCAGATTCGGCGTATCATGCGGCCCACAGACGTACCTGACCAGGGCCTGCTGTGTGACCTGCTGTGGTCTGACCCTGACAAGGATGTGCAGGGCTGGGGCGAGAATGACCGTGGCGTGTCCTTTACTTTCGGGGCTGAGGTGGTGGCCAAGTTCCTCCACAAGCATGACTTGGACCTCATCTGCCGGGCGCACCAGGTGGGCTAGCAGCTCTGGTCCAGGTGGGAGCAAGGGCTGAGCAACCAGCACCTGCTGAGCTAACTGACCCCATCCTTGTCCAGGTGGTAGAAGATGGCTATGAATTCTTTGCCAAGCGGCAGCTGGTGACACTCTTCTCAGCTCCCAACTACTGTGGCGAGTTTGACAATGCGGGTGCCATGATGAGTGTGGATGAAACACTCATGTGCTCCTTCCAGGTGGGGATGGGGGATGGGGCTTGTGGCCCATGGTCTCACCCTGTGAGTCTGACCAGCTTTGTCTCTTTCAGATACTCAAGCCCGCTGACAAGAACAAGAGGAAATATGGGCAGTTCAGTGGCCTGAACCCTGGAGGGAGGCCCATCACCCCACCCCGCAACTCTGCCAAAGTCAAGAAATAGACTCTGGGAGCCTACCCTCTGCCCCAGATGGTGGATTGTGCAGAAATCACATGGCTGTGGGGGGTCACGCTGGCCCTTTGGGCCCACCCATCACGGGGAACATGAAGCCTTGGTGTATTTTTTTTTTTTAATGAATCAATAAGCAGTGTCCAGTCCCCCAGGGCTCCCTCGGCCTGCACCTGTGGCGGCTGCAAGCAGGGTCCTGGGGCTGAGGCTGCAGCTCAGGGCAAGCAGGGCCAGACGGTGGGTCTCCAGCCTTGCTTGGCCTCAGGACTGGCAGCAGGATCCTGGGGCAACCCACCTGGTCTCTTGAATAAAGGTCAAAGCTGGATTCTCGCCACAGCCTCTGTCTCCCTTGTCCTGGCCTGGCAGCCCAGAGCCACTTGGGAGGGCAGGCTTGCTGGGCACAGAGCCCCAGCCACAGCAACCCCAGCTACATACTCAGGTCTGCAGGGGCGCTTATAATTCCAAGGGCCAAAGAACATTAAGAGAGCAAGAAAAACGTGTGCCCAGAATTTGAGGGATGGACAGATCATGATTGATTGGTAAAGACAGTGAATCAACGGGGGCCAACAGCTCTGCAGTGATTTTTTTCCTTAGGGCCGTGAGCTTAGGAAAGTCAGGCGGCCAGCCCTGGAGACACGATTGGAGTTTGGTCTGAGGCCCGTGTGGACCTCCTGTCTGGTGGCAGCAGACATGATTAGTTGGAGGCTGTGGGAGATGACAGGACCATGGCCAATCCAGGATGGGGCCTTGGGGAGGCAGCAGGACCATTTCAGCTCCAGCACAGCCCACCTTCACCACCCACCAGGCAGAGGTCCAGCCTGGGGGCAGGGAGGATGTGACCATCTGTTCGAGGGCCTCTAGACACAAACTAGGGTTTCTCAGTTCAGCCTTCTCCTTCACTGTCCTCAGCCAGCACAGGGCTGGGGCCCTGGGGGGAGTGTGCGTTAGCCAGGATGGAGCCAAAGAACAGCGAGCGGAACTGAAAGAACAGAGGAAGCAGAGTGTGTTCTGCAGCCTGCGCCTTCCTCCCTTCTATCCCTGCCTCCACCTCCAGCTCCTACCTTCTTAGGTGGAGGAGTCCCAGGCACTGTGCTGAGCTCAGCTTCATCCTCATCCTCATCCTCTGAGTGGGGGCTAGGGCTACACTGAGGCTGGGAGCTCGGCAAGAGGGAGATGCAGGGCGGTGCCCGTGAGCCCTCACTGCCCGCAGTGGTTTCCATGGCAATCATGTAAGAGTCAATGTCGTCATGGGCAAAGTCATCCAGGTGGGGTGTGCTGCAGGCAGAAATGGTGTCAGTGCAGAATAGGGAGAATAAAGGGGGTACAGAGGCAGGCCCCCACAGGGTGAGAGGGGGCTGGCAATGGGGAGGGGAACTGTGACCCCAGTGATCTTGGCTTCACTATTTTCTCACTTGGAGACAAGGGGATGCAGGAGTTAGATGGCGGCTTACTGGAGGGGATAGGCCTGGAATCCATTCGATCAGAGTTCAGGTAGGGGCCTGAGGGAGGCACCCTAGAGGCTAGTTTAGCTCGGCAGAGGGAGGGGAGCAAGTCCCATGAGCTGGGCCACCTGGGGTTCAAGCCCCAACCTTCCCAGAGACAGAGCTGGAGAGCATGGGGGCCCAGGGACATGCTGGGCGGGGGGCCAGACCAAACTTCCTCTGCTTAAACTACACTGGACACATCCTCCCCAAACCAGCTGCCCTTCCAGCCACCTGCTTCCGCCCTACCCCAGGCAGTCCCCTGCTTCCCTGCAACCCTTAACCTCCTTGGCCCAGGGGGAGGCTCAGAGGGGAGGCCTTAGCCAAAGAAGGAAGCCAGCCCAACCCTGGGGACACTTCCCTGAATGGGAGAAGTCTCTGAGCACAGCTGACCAGGAAGGCAGAGCCTGTGAGGGATGGAAGCTGTGAGCACAGAAAGTGCGTGCTGGAGGAGGCCCATAAGCTGGAAGCAGCAGGCTACATTGCAGGAGCCCTCACCTGAGTGCTTGCAGCAGAGGTGTCGGCTGGCAGAATCCTGGGGAGTGCAGCTCCGGGCAGTATGGGTCGGGCTCTGAGAGTGTGGCCAGGACAAAGTGGCCATCCAGCAGAGAGTCCCTGATAGCAAAGATGGCTGGCCTGGGCAGGTGACAGGTCCCAGACAAAGTAGAGCCCTTCAGTTCCTGGCATCCCAGAGCCTGCCCTCCCCTTTCCTGAGGCTGGGAATTACCTGCCCGGTGCATCGAAGTGAATGTTGAGAGGCAAGTTTGCTGACTCTGCAAAGCTCAGGAGCCCCTGGGAGGGGACAGGCAGAGCAGTGAGGCCCAGGGGTGCAGCACAGCAGGCCGGGCGGGGTGTGTGTGTGTGTGTGTGGGGGGGATCCTCACCCGGAATTCTTTGAGGCAGAAAGTGATGGCTACCCCTTCCTGAGCCTGCAACTGCTGGAAATCCTCCTCCCCAATGCTCATCTCAGTCACCATGGCTTTGATGGCGCTGTCTGTGGGGGCAGGAACAGAAGGAAGCACAGCCCTCCCCCGCGCCTCCCCAGCTCTGCTCCCCTTCCAGGCTGCGTCCAGCTCCCTCACCTGCCTCCTCCTCCTGGTAGCTGCGCAGGATGACCCTGCGGCCACGGCCAATGCCCAGGGTCACTTCGGCCAGTGCAGGAGGAAAGGACAGAACAGCCTCCCCCAGAACCCTGTGAGGACAGCACAGTATTACATCCAAGGCTCAGCCTGTCCAGTGGCTTTGTTCTCAGAAGAGCTGAGGCAGGGCAGTGACCGGTGCCCAAAGGGACCCACCATGGACTGGCATGCCCCAGGGAGAAGGACAGTGTTCGGGTCACTGGTCCCTGTCCCATCAAAAGCTTCCTGGCTCCTGTGGGAGAGAAGCCACTGCAATGGATGGCAGACAAGAGCAAAGCCTGAGAAGGCAGCAGGAGAGACAGGCCGCCTGCGCCCCGCCAAGGTGGGCACGCAGCACCTGCCCATTCAGGTGGGAGGCCAAACCCATGCCGACCTTATAAACTTGGCCTTTAGAAAGAGCCTTTAAATCCCTGCCTTTTAGGGATAAACACTGATGAGTATTTATAGATGAAATAACATCTGGAATCTGCTTCAAGACAATTTGGGACACAAGCTGACATCTGCTTTTATATGTATTTGAACTTGTTCGTAAGAAGAAAATAATTGTTCACTAAAAAAAACAGAAAAATAGAAATATCCCTAAAATCCACACCAGAGACAGCCTTCCCTTTTTCTCTTCCCAAAGAAGCCCTGAGGGCTATCTCAACAGAACTCAGGAAAACAAGACTGTCAGGATCCAAAAGGACCTTCAAGTTACCATGTCCCATGGCTACCAAAAGAAACAGACATACCTTGGGTTTATGCCAACACAAGCAGCAACCAGGACGGAGTGGGAGGGAACCCACTCCTCTCTGCGCTGGTGTTCTCCAGGGACCTCAGTCTCCACTGGGGTCACCCTCTCCTGTGCCCTGCAAACTCCTTGGGTGCTCTGACTGTGCAGAATGGCCCCACCCTACAGCTGCTCTTCAGGGAGCCCCCCTGGACCATGACTTCCCTCCCTGGCCTCCTGCCTTGTAGGGGAACTCTGAAGGCTAGAGCCCAAGCAGGTAGGAAGAGACTGGCTACCCTGATGGGAATACCCACAGAAGGGTTTTGAGCCCCTGAGCACCAAAGCTTAAAGATGGACCTTCAAGGCTGTTCAGCTGGAGACCTGCCTTCTAGATGGGGAGTCAGAACAGGTTTGAGAGGCCAGAAAGCCAATCTAGACCTTTGGGGTAGAGAACACAGGCCCCTGAAGACAGTGAGGAGCATCAAGTAAGGAGCACCTTGTCTCCTCTCTCACCTCTCCCTGTAAAGAGCCAGGCAAGGGCCTGAGAGCAAACCGGACTGGATGAACTTTTTGAGGTTCACAGAAACCATGGAAGGGCCTTCTTAAATTGACCCTTGAGGCCCAAAGAAGGGAGAGAGACACCTAAGGCTCAGCTTGCAGCCAGGGTACGTGCTCACCTTGCTGGGGCCCGGAGCACATGGGGGCACAAAGCTGGGTCGAAGACAGCCTGCAGGGATTCACAGTCCTGGAAGGACAGATTGTGAGTCTTCCTCACCCCTGGATGGGCAGACAGGGTCTCAGTAGGCCTCACCAACCTCCATCCTTACACTCTAGGGAGCCCCTGGCCAACCAGCTGCCCACTCACCATATTTGCAGTGCAGCTGGACCACCAGGTGGCTATTCTTTCCATTTAGAGAAATGCAGCATTTCTCTACAGTCTTCTCCACCATTGCCAGAGAGCGGAAGACGGACAGGAACGACTGAGTGGAGGAAACACAGCAGCCCAATGCTGCACCTCTACCAACCAGTGATCCTGCACTTCCCACATAGGTCCTAACCCATCAGGAGCTCAGCATTTCACGCCAGGACAGTTCTCACAACATGCAGGACACTCACGCCCTTCTAGGCCTTTGTTCATGCTGTTCCCCTGTGTGGAATGCCTTGAAAGAACTGCCTACTTTTCAAGAACCAATTTGAAGGTCTCCACTCCAGGTCCCTGGCAGAATCAACCATCCTCTCCTTACCTCCCATTACTCCCTGTGGTTGTCTTCACTATGCTCCTCGCTGCATTTTGCAGTGGATTGCTCCTGCATACATCTCTCCCCCCACTTAGCATCTACTGAATGCCCCAAAGCCAAAGAAGATGCACTGTTGGTGAAGACTGCGGGGGCAGGGGCAGTACCACTGGTGGGGGAAGGGCCTCACCTTCATCAGGATCTTACAGCGCAGGGGTTCCTGACCTGGGGTGGCCGCCTGGTACTGCTGGAAGAAGAGTGGAGCAAAGAGGAAGCAGGCATAGGCAGAGCGGGAAGAGTTCACCGTCCGGAGAGAAAGCTGGGCCAGGTAGAGCAGAGAAAGGGATATGGTCGGAGGGCAGGGCAGGCCCGGCTCTCTAACCCACTTTTGCTCACACACTTGGTCCACCACCATCACCTGCTGAACTCCTCCCTCTCCTTCCAGGCAGCGGGCACCTTCTCCATGAAGCCCTGCCGGGGTCGGAGGCAGCACTGCTCCCACAGCAAGGCCCCTACACAGCCGTGAGCACATTCTGCCTTTTCCCCTAGTTACTGCCACCTGCCACTGGGCACTTCAGCAAAGACAATTGCTCTCAGTTCGCACACGGGCCTGGGTTGATGACAGGGCCCAAACGGGAACTGCGCAGATAAATCTGCCCACAAGCATCCTGCCTGGTGAAGGCGAGACTCGAGACCAAGGCTCCCTTCCCTGTTGGAATCCCACCCTCTCCCAAGCCCCAGTCCCTCACCCCGTCTTCCAGGGGCTCCAGGTAGAGTTCGTCCCCGATACGGGACAGGGAGTGGATGGCCTTGCCGAACACTGCGGGCGGGTGGGGAGAAACTGGCGTTAGGCTGACGCCTCCGGCCGTTGCACATGCTCCCGCCCCCCAGCCGGCCCCAACTCACCTTTCACGTTGCCGCCTGTGACCAGACACTTCATGTTGCCCCAAGAACCGAGGCCGGGCCTGACCTGCGACGGGCTGAGTCTGGCTGCTGGCCCGTAGCGGGCCTCCGACCCGGCCCCGGCCCACTGCTTCCCTCCAGGTCCCCAAGGCCGCGTTAGATGCGGGGGTCCCCTTCCCGCTCACCGCCCCTGACAGCTCCGCCCCTACCTCCTCATTGGCCCACATGGTGCGTGTCCGTCACGTGACACAAACGCTCCAGACCCCGCCGTCACGTGACAGAGACGGGGTCGGATTGGGTTCTGGTTACGTGATCGCGGAGAGCCTGGAGCCTGGCGGGCTTCCTACTACTCACGGTCCGTTACTCGCCCCTGGCCCTGCCGCGTCCCCAGGGAGCCAGGCTGCCCTGCAGGGCCCACGGCGGCTGCGAAACCGTGCGCGAGGAGCACGAAAGACGCGGCCCCAGGGCTCCCGGTGCGGGGGAGGGAGCGCCGAGCTCGCCTCCTGAGCTGTGCCGGCGAGCCCGCCCGGGCCACTAATGGAGTATGGATTTCCTGGGCGTCTGGGGGATACGAATCGAAGTAAGACAGTCCGCACCCAGTCGCGGCCGAGGCCTCGGACACAAGCAGCAGCCACCACCCGTAAAGAAATTAAAGTCACTTGCGGCAGAATCTCGGGGTGGCGAGGTAGCGATTCGTTCTGGCTTTGAAGCTGCTTCACCAAATAGCATAAGATTATCCGGGCAAAAAGAGGTAGAAAGATGTACCTAGCAGGAGAAAGCGAGACTAAAGGGTCAATGATGCTCAGCGCTTTGCCCCATGGGGAGAAAGGTGGGTGGGTGTGTGAGCTTCGCAGAGGAGAGGGATCTGACAAATGATTAGGAGCACTAATGGAAGCTGGCAACGGTTTTACTAGGTTAAATCATGCTTATGTAGTCATTTAAAAAAGGCCCTGGGACTGCAGGAGGAGGGGGTTTGTGAGGAGGGGAGGTCTTCTCTGGCTCTGGGTCTCAGTCCACCTGTAGTTCCGTTTCTCTGAAGTTCGGCAGTGATCTGAAAGGACCTCCGCATCCCTGCATTCCTTAAGTGCTGGTTTGGGCTTCGCCTTGATAATCTGATATGGTCTGTAGTGAGGAGACTATGTGTGTGGGCCCCTTGCCCTCCAGTTCCTGGCATGCAATTCAGAACCGCACTGTTTCTCCCTCTCTCCCTCAGTTCTCCTCCCTTGCCTTCTTTCCCTAGAGCACTGGGGGAAGCCATCCTTCCTTCCAGGGGGAATCACTGTAAATGGTACCACCTTTACGCAGACATCCTTGACCCCATCCTCCTCCTCATCCCACATACTACAATCCTTCAGCGAGCCCTAAATGCGTCATCTCCTGAAGAGATGGCAGCTCTGCCCTCTCCCATCTCCACTGCTGTCATCTTGGTTCAGAACACCATCATCTCTCACCTGGTGGAAGACAGGAGTTCTCTGAGCTGTCTCCTGCCTCCAGCTGCCTCCTCCAGACCCTCTCCATTCAGCGCCAAAGTTACCTTCTTAAAATGTCAATCGTGTCACACCTCTCCCTTGTTTAGACAATCCAGTAGTTGCCACCTACTATGCTTGCCATAAAATACATATTCCTTCCCCTGAACCTGCAGAAGCTGGCCCCACCCATCTATCTCCACCTGTGGCCTTCCTCCACAGCCATGCTGTCCCCATCAGCTCCCTGACCCCTGCATCCTTTTCCTGATCTCTGCACATACTGTTTCCCACCACTTGGAATGTTCTTCCCCCTTCTCACATGCTGGCTTCTTCTCTTCCTGGGGCTCAGTTCCAGATATCTGTCCAGAGATACAGGCTATCTCTGTTTCCCTGCCCTACCACCATACTCTAGCTAAGCCCATACTCCAGGTTATCCACAGCACTCACTACAACGCAAAATCATCTCGTGTGTCTGCGTAATTAACAGCTGTTTTCCCCACTAGTATGTCCGCCCCATGTGGGCAGGGACCATGTCTGTTTTGTTTGTTGTACCTGACACAGGGCCTGGCTCTCAGTCAATGACTCATGCGTTCAATGAGTAGATGTGTGATCCAAATGAAGCTGAGGTGCCTTTGAGTCACTCTTAGCATGGTGCCATGATGAGGGAGACAAATCCAACTCCCAACCTCTGCCCGTGTTCCTCCCTTCCCTGGGCAGTAGTTGTCCTCTCAACATTCTGTTAAAAAAGAAAGGAGCCTAGCATAGCTATTCACTTCCTCACCTTTCCTGTCTCTGGCTCTCCCTTTCTTTTTATCCTGCTGTAAGTCAACACAGCCACCACACCTCCTCCACCTCTGCCCACACCCATTACCTGAGCAGCCCAATGAGAACAGGAGATAGATGCTGGAGCGCCCTGGGAGGCAAAGAGGGGAAGCTGTGGGTAATCACACAGCTACGTGTGCCTCTGACACCTATGGGACAGTAGGGTCCAGTGGCTTTGAGATCTTTCAAGCCAGGCCCTGTGGGGAGAGGGGACGGAGGCATAAACTTTAGAACTTTTGAATCTTTCTTCAGACACACAGACCTGCCAATAGCTGGAAATCACCTGACCCTTCTAAAGGGCTCGGACACCAGAAAGGAGTCGAGCTGGGAATCAGTAGCCCGGGGTTTCTAGTGTGTGTTTCTAAACTCACTGTGTGACTTTGTGCAAGTCCCTCCCTGTCTCTGCGGCTGTTTCCTCATCTGTATAATGTGGCTGGTGGCATCAGATGCTCACTGAGGTCCCTTTCAACCTGATGTACTGTGATCCCAGAGGGGCCTCTGGCTTCCCTGGACTCCTAATCTGGCCACAGCTCTGGAGGGGAGCAGTAACTGACTGTTCTACTTCCCCAGGCTGTGGGGCTGGAAGGGAGCTCTCCAATCTGAGGCCAAACAGCCTCTCCAGACTTGCAGTTGGCCTAGCCAATACTGCCTTTCAGGTCCAGAGGGAAGATGAACAGTGAGGGATGAGGGCCTCGCAACTGTTGGGAAAGGGCCAGGGATGAGTTAGGGACTCAAAGATGACATGGGGACTGTACCAGAAGTCAGGAGACCTGGGTGTACTCAGTATGATAAAGGTCTTCCCTGATAAAACAAGTGAGTTGGATGGGATGCTCTCAGGATCTGACCCCAAATTCTTAACAGTCTTCACCACACCCACCTTCGAGGGGGGGCCTCTTACAAGTCCAGAGTATGTAAGTCTGTGGGAATGTGGGTGGGGCAGATGGAACGAGGAAGGTGGTTACCATTTCAAACTTTAAAAATAATTACCTGTCAAGAAATTTCTTCTCAACCACCTCTTCTCATCCAATTGGTTAGTTTGAAATTGCAGAAGTCCCCAGAGTTGCCATTCATTTGTTCAACAGATATTAGACACACTTTTCTAAGTTCAGGAAAGAGAGTACAGGACAAAAATCCCTGCTCTCATGGGCTTCCACTCTGGTGAAGAGAGACAGACTAGGAGAATGGCATGCACCCAGGCTGTCATGGAAGTCTGCTGGATTGAAGTCCGCACACACAACATGGCACTTGGGGGGTCACTCTGGGGTGGCCGAGTGGGCTAGGGAGCGCAGCTGGCAGGGCACTGCTTGCCCACCTGGAGTGTGTTTGCGGCACACCAGGTGTCACCTGTCCACAAAGGCAATCCCTGCCCAGGCTTTTCCTTTCCCCTGGTCTTTCTCCCAGCAACCAGAGCAAGCTTGGCTCATAGCAGTGGTTTAATAAGCTTGCACTGAATGACTACAGTATGGGATTCTGAGAGGTTACAAGACTTAAACCCAGGTTCCCGGTTGAGGTGGACAGTGGGGTTCTAGGTGCCAGCCTGGTTCCATCACTTTCAAACTGACGTGTTGCTTATATTCTCTGAGCCTCAGTTTCTCATCTGAGTTGGGGGAGGAGTCCCTACCACAAAGGTCTGTTGTGAGGACTGACTGAGTCAGTGTTTATGAAGCTCTCAGTACATGGCCAGTGCTGCTGCTGTTATGGCTGTGTCCTACCACTTCTGGCTCTGGAGTGTCAGGGTCAGGACCGGGGACAAGATAAATCATTTACGTGGACAGAGCCAGGGTGAATCCACACTAGAAACCAAGGGAAACATTACAAAGAAAAGGCCTGGAGGACAGAGCGGGGAAATACTCTTGAGGACTCCGCTGGGGGCAGAAGTCAGCCCTGGAGGAGGAATAGGAGGGGCTGCGGCTGCTGCCACGAGCCTGCCCCTCTGTTCTGGGCCTCTCTGCCTGGTGTGGAGAATGTGAGTCCTTACCGTCCTTGCAAGCTGCCAGAGGCTGATGTGAGGTAGTGGCTGTGCCTGTGCTGCCACAACCTGTGCACAGGCGGGAGACCAGATCTCTTCAGTCTGCAGGGCTGGAGACGGTGGGGAGAGGGGCTGGGATTTTTTAAACCCACAGCAGGGATGGGAAGTGGGAAGCTCAGGCTTGTTCACCAAAACCTGGCATGCTGGAGTTACAGGGCCCCCTTGGAGCACAAGTGAGGTAAGTTTAGGGTAAATCAAAGGCAGCGTACTTCACCCAGCAGGGGAGGACACTGATGGAACTCATTACCCCAAGATGTGGGCTCAGCTGGAAGTATAAATAGCTTCACAAAAGGTTTAGATAAATCCGTGAATGACAGCTCCATTCATGGTTTAGAAGAGGAAGAAGGCTGGGGTCTACTGGCCCGTGGGCAAGCATCAGGGAGGCAACCTGGCCTCCCTAAGACCACCCCTCAGGGCTCCTGCTAGCGGCAGACTTCCAGCCCCAGGGAGCCAGGAGGCAGTGTTGGGATTCCTGCACGCTGGAGCCAGCCTGAGTCCCTGGGCCCTTGCCTCAACACCCTCAACACTCACCATGCACTGGTGAGACACGGACTCCACGAGCTCTGTGGAAAGTGTCTGGGCCAGGATGTCCCCTAAAGGGCCAGCAGGGGGAGACAGACACCGTGTCCACTCCTAGCTTTCAGACCAAAGACCAGGCTTCTCTGCTTTGGGCAGGGCAAGCAAGTGCCTGCCGGTGAGTTCCAGCTTGGTGTCCAGTGCTGTGCTAGGTACCCAAGGAGAGGGGCTGAGAGGACCTCCTCCCTGGTGAGCTGGGCTTACTACCACCGGGGTTGGCGGGGGCGAGGGGTGGGGGGAGACCAGGGAACGGGGAGTAGGGCAGAGCAGCTCTGGTCTGGAGCCATCTTGCCCTCTGTCCTGGCAGAACCTGAGGCCCTGGCCAGCAAGGTGTGGGTCTCTACAGGTCCCCAGAGCATGTACACGAGGTGCTTCAGAAAGTTCAGAAAGCTCTGGTGGGTGCTCAGGTCCCACAGGCCTGAGCACCAGCTCCTTAGCAGCCCTGGTACCAGGTGCAGGCCAGGTTGGCTTTACCCATTTCATCGCTCACGTTCTCCCAAGTTCCTCTAGGTTCTCCCTGAGGTCTCCCTCCTCTGATCTCTCCTGTCTCTGCTCCACAACCCTTTGTACACCTTCTAGGCTATGGAATCCCTGTGTCATTCACAAATTCTTCAGTGGCCAGCAGCTGAAGCTGATGTGCACTCTTCAGGACCACGAGGTGGACCTTAGAGAGGTGCCTCTGGGGCCGGGGAGGGGTGAGCTTCTTGCAGACAATGGCCTGAAGGCCCAGAAGGGTCAGCCCCTCACAGCCAGACTTCATCGGCTCCTCTCATCTCTTCAGAGCTTTCTGTGCCCTGAGGGTCTGTCCTTCACTTCCAGCCCTTCTTCAACACACTGAACCCCTACATGGAGGCTGTCTGGGATGCAAAGGCAAAACTCAGGAATGACTTATCACTGGAGAAGAGCAACAAATGGCTCAGCTCCAGAACTCTCGAGTGCCCTGTGTGGTGAATCAGACGGGAGTGATGGGGACAGGCTTCAGGAGGAAGGCAGAATCAAAAGAATGGAGAAGGTGCCAGCATGTGGACATGGGGGCCTGCAAGGGGAGGCGGCGTCATTAGGGGGATGAAAGCACAGGGCATGAGGAGCAGATGACCATAACCCTCAACATTACTGAGTGCTAAGTGCCAGAGATTGGACTTGCATTGACTTAGTTCTGAGGAAGTTGCCATTATCACCATCCTTGTTTATGCAAGAGGAAACTGGGGTGTAGAGGGGTCAAGTGACTTGCCCAAGGCCACAAAGCAAGTGAAGGTGGAGCAGCACCCTCACTCCCTGACCCTCTGCCAACAGTGTGGGATGGCAAGCTCTCAAGGTGAGACCACATCACCGCCTCACTGGGATGGCCCCAGGGAGGTGCTGTCTGTTCTCTGGCCCCTGGGCCCAAGGAACCCAGATACTCTGGAGAAAGGCTGAAAGTCTGAGGAGGGTAGGCTGCTGGGGAGGGAGGGGACAGAGCAGGAGCCAGCAGTGACTCAGCAGGGTAGGATAAGGATCTTCCAGCCCAGGGAGGGTAACCCCATTCCTCTGCCAGGGGAGACAGAGTCACGGAGCCTGAGGCATGGGTTGGCCAGGGCAATGCAACATCCTGAGAATGGTGGGGAAAGCTCCTGGCAGGCAAGGTTGGAGCTGACGATCTGGGGGTATCCCTTCTGCCCCTACCCTCCTCACACGCCCATCACCCGGATATCCTTGCAGACAGGGAGACAGAGCCCAGATAGGGCAGGGGAAAGGCAAGCAGCAGGGCCTGGTTGCTCTCAGCTTCCGGGAAGCAGTGGGGCAGGTGGAGAGCTGGTTTAGGTGTGGGTGGGGGGTGCAGGGAAGGGTAGGGCTGTGGCTGAGGTAGGAGGAGGCCCTGGCCCCGGGGTTTCCGCTGACATCAGGGCCAGCTCAGGGTGAGGCAGGGCTTCTGGGCTCCTGCCCACTGGAGGGAAAGGGAAAGTGCAGGCTCTGCTGCCTCTCCTCCTCTCCTGCCCTCAGTGGCCCAGTGCTTGTGCCTTCACAATGGAGTGCATGGTGGTGGAGAGGAGGTGCTGTCCCTCCTCTGGCCCTGGCATCCCAGGGGGTGGTCTCTGAGCCAGTTTAGCCCTTTGCTTTGCTGGCTGTATAGTTGGGCCCTGAGGAGACCAGGGAAGCACTGGCCCTAGCTTTGGGCAGTGGTCATCTAAGCCTGGTTCAGTGCTCATTTCATGATTCAAACCTTCCCTGCTCATGGAATCTACAATTCTAGCTGAGGGGTCTTGAGCACTCTCGGTGACCCAGTAAGGCAATTTGGGGTGCCTGGCCCAGCATCACATATCAGTTCATGTCAGCAGTGGGTGGTAGGTGGTAGATGGTGAGCAGGAGAGCCCAGGTCTCCTGCTCCAAGCATATGGGGACTCTTTTCCTATCCCAAGAAACATCTTAGTGTCCTGAAGCGACCAGTGTGCCCCAGGTTAGGTATTTCATAGCCATGGCACTGGGCAAGTCCTGCCTTCTCTGGAGCCCTCAACCTCTTCTCCTTTCAAGAGTCCCTGCCTCGGCGCTCCCCGATGTTTGCACCTGTGTAGTATGGTTAAAGCGTGTGGTGCTGAAGGCAGACAGTCCTGGGTTTCAGTTCTGGTGCTACCACTTGTGTGTCCTTAAACTAGCAACTTCATCTTACCAAGCCTCTGGTTTCCTCACATATAAGATGGGGAAATACCGGTTCCTATTTTATAGCCTTATTTATGGGACCCCCAGCCCGTAAGAATGAAATGAAGTCATCTACATAAAGCTCAGTACGTTCACACTATTGTCATTATTTAAGCCTTAGAAGCTCAAAGGAGTAAAGTGTCACCAAGAAACACCAGGCATAGCAGCGGCTGGCAAAGTCAGCAATGGTGGGCCACTGCCTCTCCTGCCTGCACACAGGGCAGCCTCCCCCCGCTGGACCCCATGGCCCCTTAGGGCTCCTCTGTGTCCTTGGCACCTTGCACATCAATGTTTGGTGAACAAATGAATGAATGAGTGAGTATCCTTACCTCTGTGGGCTTCTCCACCACAGCGCTCCTGCTCACTCATCGGAGGGGATCAGAGGCTTCTCTAGTTCAGGAATCCAGGACACCCCGGGACTGGGGCCCATTTAATGCCAATTCGGCAGCTGTGTGGGACACGGTGTTTTGGGGGCATCTGGAGAACTTTCCCTGGGGATGCCAGTTATGGGGGGAAGGTGGGTGGGAGGGATGGGACCGGTGGGACCATAGCTGGTCCCTGAGCCAACAGTGACTCACCCCTACCCCTCTGTAGGGCAGCTAAGTCATCACCTGGTGCCAGCCTTGGCCCTCTACCCAGCCACACTCCTTGAGGCTGACCTGTCACTCCCTGTGGATGGTAAGGCCTGGAGTCTGGAAGGCCAGAGAGGGCAGCAAAGCAGTGTCCTCCTCATCAGCCCACTGATATTCCCACTATCCTGTGTGGAGGAGGGCAGAGGTGGTCATATCCCACTCCACAGAGAGGTGATGAACTTGCCTCAAGGCCATGCCTGCCAGTCGGAAGCCAGGCCCTCTGCAGGCTCCAGGGAAGGCCGTGCCCAGCGCTGTGTCTGCCTGTGGTTGCCGCTGCCCTGCTGCCTTTCTGCTGTCCGTTTCACCTTGAAGTTCCACTTCTTGAAGCTCTCCCTCCCTCACCATCCTCTGATCTCAGTTTAATGAGTGTCCCTTGCCACAAGACTGAAATTCCTGAAGAAAAGGGTGGGTTTTCCTTGCCCTCTCTATCTTCTACAGGGCCTAGCACCCAACAGGGGCTCCAGACATGCCTTCACGATGCACAGCAGGCCAGATGGATCTGGCGCTCAGGGGGCAGGGGTCTCCTCTCACCCCTGCCCTGCGCCCACCAGCAATCCCAGATTGTCCGGGCTGGAAGGGCCCCTAACAAGAATCCCTTTCTGAGAGCCTTAGGGGAGCAGGAACTTTCCTAAAGTCCCCCGCCAGAAATCAGAGGGCAGCCACCTGTGCCCTGCCACCCCACAGAAACCCTGGGGGGCCATTTCTGCTCTGCCTCTCCTTTCTTCCTTCTTCTCCCCAATTCCAACAGCCCACCTCCATTTAGAATTTGGCACAATAAAGGCACAGCCTTTATTCCAGCCCACACCCCAACCCAACTGGCAGCTCCTAGCCTGCTGCCTTTGCCCAGACATGGCAGAGGGGCACTGGCAGCTTGTAGATGGAGTTGGGATTTTCCCTTTGGCAGTGGGGAAGATGGGGAGAGGGAGAGGCTTGCCCCCTACCCCAACCCATGAGGGGAGAGGGTAGGGACGCAAGTCCAGACAAGAGGCAGAGGGAGAAGACACGTTCCCCAGCCTGTGGGCTCACAGCACCAAACCCTGGGGCTGTGTAAAGCCAATTGTCTCTGCACCTACCTGGCCATTTCAGAGCTGCAGCCCTGGGTTCCTGCAAACCAATGCTTTCTGGACTAGAGAGCTGAACATTTGCTGCGGGGGAGGGGGGAGTGGGGAGGCAACATTGTAAGCTTCCCTGCCTCCTTGTCTGCAGCGTCTCTTCCTCTTCCTCCTCCGCTCCTGCCTCCTCCCCCCTCTTCCCGCTCCCACCCATCTATTTGCCTCTGTGTCTCCTCTTTCCTGCCCCATCCCCTTGTCTTTTCTCCCCCCTCTTCAGCTACCCTTCCCTCTCTCCCCTCTCTCTCCTGGCCCCCTCCTACTCTCCCCAGTCGGGGCTGCTTTCTCCCTGACTCAGCAAGGTGCTTTATAAGGTGCTGAGGGGGCTCAGCCAAATCCAAACCACATTGTCTTATGCAGACGCTCCACAAGGAGCAGGCTGCAAACCAGGGCAGGACAGGCTGCTCCCTGCACCCTCCCCTCGCCTTTATGGCTGCTGCCTCTGAAAGGGTGGCTGCTAGGAGACCTCCTGGCCGGCCTCAGTGCCAGTCACCTACCTGAGCATCTGCCTTCTTGACCTTGGCACAGGCATCAAAAGATCTAGGGCTCACCCACCAAGAATGTCATTGAAACTCCAGAGTTCTGCCTGGGGGATGGTGGTGAAGGGGAAGATGTAGGCCCCAAGCACTTTTCAGAAGGACCTCCACCCCCACCCCACCCCATCCCACCCCACCCATGCAGGTTTCATCAGAGATGCAACCGATGCCCCAGAAAATCCCCTGCCTCCAACACCAAGCCAGCTCCCCTTTCCTAGCTCTTTTTCTCCTTGTTTAGGGAAAAAAAGAAAGAAAAGAAGAAAGAAGGAAGTAAGAAGAAAAAAACCCCACAACAAAGTCCCACTCCAGTGAGGTAATTGAAAACAAACTTCTCCCCCCCACCCCCCCACTTCAGTTCTCGCAGCGCAAGAGCTGCCCTGGGAACTGAGCACAGGCGGGAAGGCTAGAGGGGCTGCGGCAGGACTGGCAGGGTGCCCTCCTTTCCCTGGAGACACCGGGGTAGGAGTGGGGAGTGCAGGCTCTGATGCTATGCCAGAGAGAGGAATCACCTTCCAGGTCTGACCCACCACAGCCTCTCCCCTTTTGAAACAACAAATAAACAACCAAAGCAACTTATTACCAAATTATTTAATTGGTAGTCTGGTTCTAGAGCTTGAGTGCTTGGAAACCAAAAGACTGTACCTGAGGAAAAGTCACAAAATGGGGATGTCTATGTGCCCCAGATGAGAGCTGTTTCCTCTGCGCGCTCCCTGTAGAGGGAGGAAAGGGGAGGCAGGGAGACAGACCCTCCAGGGAGGGTCTAGGCTCATAGGTCCCCTAGGTATCCAGCCCAGCAAGTCCCAACCCAGGCCAGAGGGAAGGAAGGAGAGCGCTCCACCGCCAAACCAACCCTACCCCACCACCGGGAAAAACCAGCAACCCCAGACCCCTAAGGCGGCAGAAAGCCAAATGTCTTTATGGGGAGCCATTTCACAAATGGGGACTCTTGGTCTGTCCATCGCCTTGAATTGGCACATTCCCACTGAGTCACCCATAAAGCCTCTGGTGTTGTAACTAGTCCGGTGCTGATTAAAGAATTACAACCCCCCACCCATGTGCACTCTACCCACTGCTGGGAAGAATGAAGCACCTTGTGAACCTGAGGGAAAAACCCTCAGCCAGTGCTCTGGTTTTCCTCAGAGCAGGGCAGAAGGCCTGTGGTGCCCTCTTCCTCCCTTTCAAGGGGCATTGCCCGCCGGTTAGTCACCTGCCCCAGCCCTGGCGCCTCACTCAGCCCCAGCTTCTGGAAATGGGACAAGCGGCGGGACAATAGGCAAGGGGGGGAGGTCAGCCCAGACAAAGGGCAGAAGGAAAAACACCATCACTTGCTTCGAGGCCAGCTCGCTGGCATTTGGGAGAATGTGTCACTGCGTTTACTCAGGGGAAGGAGGAGGGGGAGGGGAGGAGGGAAGATTGGAGACGAGAGGCAGAGGTAGGGTGAGAGCAGGGACCCCGCACCGGGCAGGCAGCAGGCGCCCCTGGCCGACACTGAGGGAGAAGAAAAGCCGCGGGCGGCTCACGCCTCTAGCTCTCGGAGTTTGCAGAGGGACCAATGCCCTGCCCGCCCCCTCCCCCAGGAGGCCCGGGTGGTACCGCCGCAGCCTCGCCTCACCTCACCCCCCCTCGGTGTTGTGGGAGGGAGAGGAGCCCCAGAAGCCCTCCCTTCCCTCCTCCCCCCTCCTCCCCACCCAGGGAGGAGCCGCTACAATTTGTGGTTACAGCTTTACACGTCAGAAAAAAAAAAGTTTGCAGAATGTCCCACACCGAAAAAAAAAAATCCGAAACCGAGCGAAAAAAACCTGCGAGTGGGCCTGGCGGATGGGATTATTAAAGCTTCGTCGGAGCCGCGGCTCGCCCTCCCACTCCGCCAGCCTCCGGGAGAGGAGCCGCGCCCGGCCGGCCCGGCCCCCAGCCCCATGGACCTCCGAGCAGGTAGGAGCCAGGCGTCCGAGGCCCCAGCCCCCGCCCCCGCCCAGGAGCCGCGAGATCCGGTTCCCGTCTTTCCCCGGGGGAGCCCCGAGCGGAGGCCAGGCTGGGGAGCCGGCAGTTGCCCCCGCCAGCAGGGCTCAAGCCAGGGAGGCACGGCCGGGCGCCCTCGAGAGGGGCCGGGCGGGAAAGCGGCATTCCTGGAGTCCGCTCGCGGGGCCAGGAGGTGGCCGGGAGCGTGGCGGGGAGTCCCGGAGCCCCGCAGACCTGGGGAGGCGGCAACCTGGAGCCCCAGAGAGGCGGGGTCCCGGGGATCCCCACGGACAGAGTCCCGCTTAGTCGGGAGAGCTAGTCCGAGGCGGGGAGAGGGGCTGCGGGAGGGAGACGCGGCGTGCGGAGAGGAGGGGGCCGGAGAGGAAGAGGGAGGGAGGCAGGCGGGGAGCCCGAGGCCGGGCCGGCGGGAGGCAAGGGGAGGCCGACACCTCGGGCCGCGCCGCTCTCCCTTCCCGGCCCGTGGGGAGGGCAGGGCGGGAAGGAGGACGGGCGAGAGGAGAGACGAGGGCGGAGGGCAGGGAGCCTGGCTGGGCCGGGCCGGGCCGCGGGACTCGCAGCTTCCTAGCTGCGCGGTGCGCAGCCGGAGCCCACCATGCTGCCTGCGGTCGGGCAGCCAGCGGCAGGTAGGGGCCGGGCGACTGGGTGGGCGGCAGCGACAGCGAGTCCCCTGGCCCGGCCCGCGGTGGCCTGGGAGTGATTAGTGCGGGGGGCGGGCGCAACCCGACCGGACCGGGCAGGAAAAGTCCGTCTCCGGCCAGGGAGCGGTAGCAGCGGCCGCTCGGCCCCAGCAGCCCGCGGGAAGGCGGGCAGGGCAGGGAGTTGACGCGCGGGAAAGGGCAGCGGCCCGGCAGAGCTCGGAGCCCGACGCCCGGGACCTGGGACCCCGCCCCCGCCGCCGGGAAGGGAGCGACCAGGCGGGAGCGGGCCGGGGGCGGGGCCGGGGGCGCCGTGGCCACACAGGGGGAAGGCGCCGCAGGGAGGGGGTCGGGAGCGACAGGTCACCGCTGAGAGGGGAGCGCCAGCCAGAGGCCGTCGCCGCACAGTCCTCGGGCCGAACCCCTCGAGGAACATCCCCAAGTCCCTCGGGCCTCGCCAGGTCCCCTCATCTCTGTACCACCTTCCTTCACAGCTACTCCACACTAAGCTCCAGAAGCCCTCCCCACAGACCCCCCAATCCCGGTGGACCCCTTCCCGGTTTCCTCCTGCGCCTGGCCTGGCCCTTCCCGTTTAGGGTAGAGTGGGCTGCCAGGAGGGGAGGGGAGGCTAGAGGTCCCGCATGGCAGGAGCAGGCCCAGCCTCCGAGCCAGACTGGGGGTGGGAGCACAGGACACATTCCCCTGTCAGGGTCTCTTAGCCTGACCCAGATGGGCTGACATCTCTGTGCTTTCATGGCCCCCAAAAGACCCCTTCCTGCCCCGGATCACACACAGGGACACGTTCCCCGACAGACCAGCCCAGACCCACTTTCCAAGGCTCAGACACCCTTGCCCCCCTGGAGTCACACACTCAACCAGGGGAGGAAACAGGCACAGGCAGAGATGGCAGCAGCCGTCCCCAAGCAGCCCCAAAAGTCCCTCCTGATGGTGTCATGGCTCCCTCACCCACCGCACAGAGAGCCCTGCACTCCTCTCCCGTCACACTTCTGCCCACCAGTCCTTCACCCCAGCTACTCTATTAGTGACACTTCACATTCCTCCCTACAGTCCTACCTGCCTGTTCACACCCGGGCTCCTGCAGGCACCTTCCTTGCTCCTCCCATACCTTCTGGATAACAACACCCTTTCAAACTCACCCACACACTTGTTCTGACCCTCCTTCACTGCCGCCCCCTGCCTGGCTCTCAGCAGGCTGCCCAGCTCCCTGGCTTCACAATCCAGAACCCTCTCACTCCAGCAAAAGCCCAACACCTGTGATTCTATTGACTTCACAAGGCAGGGCAGCTGGCCCACCTGTCTGCTTCTTTCCCTGGGCCTCGGTTTCTTCTGGAAGAGAAGGGCAGGGAGGGGGCTGCAGAAGAGACCCAGATGGGCTGGAGTGGAAATGGAGCCCCACATGGTTGTGTAGAGGAACGTTAGTGGGAATAGTGCAACCACTCATGTGAGCCCAGGCACCTGGTTGTTGGCAAAGCTAGGTCTCCTGACTTCTGTGTCTGTGTACCCACTCACTAAATCACTTCTTAGCAGCCTGGGGAAGAGGGAACCAAAGAGAGGATGGAAGGGAGAGAGGAAGAGAGGGGAGAGAAGCCAGCCCAGAGGACAAGGAAAGAGAGCTGTTCCTTGCAGACCTTTCCCTGGGAAGGGCAGGTCCCTGAGAGCTGTTTCCTACAGTCTCAATACCTGGATCTCTCACCACAGTGGACGCACCACCCTCGAAATTGCTTCCCTCCCCCAGTTCCCCTCAAGAGACCGTACAGCAGTCACCAGAAGGCTGGTCCTGGTCTAGCCTGAGGGCTGGGCCTTTGCTTCTGGCGCCTGATTAGCTCAACACCTGTCGAGCACTGTGATGCCCCCTGATGGCCCCTGACTCCTACATTTTCGGCTGACTATCTCTTAGCCACCAAGCCCCTGTGCAGAGTTTCCTGGCTGATTCATCCTACCCACCCTGACCACCCTGACACTTCTGCACTGCTGCGCCCCCCACTCACTGAGTGAGGTCGGCCTGGGGATACAGGCCAGGACTGAGGGGCAGCTGGGCGGAAGATACGCGAATGTGGGTATGCCTGCCTGGGCAGCTGTGTCAGGGTGGCCATGCGCATGCTTGGGATGAATATGTGTGTGTGTGTGTGTTCATGAGGGGGGCCTCGGTTCCCAGGGCCCAGGGATCTGGATGGAATTAGGGGCTGGCCGGGGCGGGGGCCAGTATGGGGGTGGGGGGGTGCAGCAGGAAACGTGAGCTGCACTCATTAGCTCCTCACGTGCTCAGCCGGATTTATAAACACAGGGGAAGACGGGATGTAAACAATCAGTGGGCAGCAGCCAGAGGCAGAGCTGGGGCGGGGGCTGGGCTGGGGGCCAAGGGCTGGGGGAGGGGGCCCAGGATACAGCCCCCAGTGGCCGGGTCCACCTGCACACCAGAGCCTGGAGAGATGGACAGATGAGGGCTCCAGGATGCCCTCTGCACTCTCCTAGCAGCACAAGCCAGCTGCAAGCTGCGCTTAGAGTGCTTACACCTGAACCACAGGTGTTCTCTGCCCCAGACGCTGTCAGTTTTGCTGTCTGAGATATGGGGATATCTTGCCCAGAGTGGAAGCTCTCCCAATAGAGGGTAGGGCCCTGTCCCCTTTCTCCTCTCCTAGCCTCATCTCCTTCTGGATTTCTGAGACTTCTTCCCTCTTTCTAGTTCTCTCCATGGGTCCGTCCATCAGATCCTTCTGCTCTCTCCCCTGCAACCCCCACCCCAGCTTGCAGTGACACAGTTACCTCAGAACTGAAATATTCCTGGAAACACCGGCCTCATCTGGTTAATTTCATGAGCCGTTTTTCTGCCCAGATGACTTAGCTCTGTTTATGCAAAGGCTTCTCCCCCTGCTGTCCCTGTGTAGGGAGCCAGTCCTCCCCAGGGACTTCCTGGAGGACTCAGAAGGGGAGGGAAAAACAAGGCCCAGAGCTGGGTTCCTGACCTCCCCCCACTCCCCTAGCTGTGGGAGAAGTAGAGCCCAGTCCCACAACTGGCTAGCAGGGCTGCCCAAAGCTGGGTGGGGTAAAGAGGAGAGCCCAGCTCCCAATTCCTGCTTCACCTGGGATCTTCAACATTGCCACTAAACTGTGAGCTGGCCAGACAGAAAGCTATCTCAAGACCCACCTCAGCAGGTCTTCAAGCTCCAAAACTAACTGCACACTGTACCCATAGGATCCTGAGGGCAGCCCGAGGTTTTGTGCAGAAGAGAAGGACCTTGAATTGTCTTGGGATGTAAAGAACAGTGAACAGA
This sequence comes from Smutsia gigantea, assembly GCA_032199065.1. NCBI lineage: Eukaryota > Metazoa > Chordata > Mammalia > Pholidota > Manidae > Smutsia > Smutsia gigantea. Next base: position 24,107 of record JAVSCE010011019.1, read on the forward strand.
AAATAACTCAAAGTAAGCAAGAGCTAGGGATGGAAAGGAAGAACGAGGAAAGGAACATTCAGGAGGGAAGCCACCTGCTGCAGTTGGGGAAGAGGAAAAGGGGAGTCTGTCTCCCCAGGGAACAGTATGGCGCCTGACCCTGCTCTCTCTCCTAAAACACACACACACGCCCTCAAGAGCCCTTTGCCCACAAAGGCAGGGTCTCTGGGACTAGTGGCACCCCTATTCCCACACTCCATCTGTAAAGCCAGCCAAGCACTGAAAGAGTCAAGACTGACCAATTGGGTCACTGCAGAAGTCCCCACCTGACCCCTCTACTCTCTAAGAGACATTCTGTACAATTTGAATCCTCAACCCTTTGCTAGTTTGTAACCCTTTCTAAAACCCTGACCCAGCATTATGACTGACTCTAAAGCTAACCTGTTAACTCTTTAACGCTAAGCCTATCCTAACTCTACAGCCAAATTGTTAAACCCATATCCAATATATTTCTATCAAAGCAACATATGTCATTGTACACAATTTGAAAGTATAAAATAAACTACTCATGATCTCACACCTACCCAAGCTTAAAACCTAAACGAGCCCTACTCTTGGTGACATCACCCTGTCCGACAACTAAATCAACAAACTCACAAACCTTAGCCCTGGCCAACCCTCTGCCTGCCCAAAGCTAACCACATCCTCAAGATAGACTCAGACCTTAACCCACTCAGTCAGCCAAATTCCAATAAACTAACCTGAAATGTTAACCCAGTCTTTACACCTAACCTAGCCCAATGTCAATTATAGCCTAACCCTAATTGCCTTTACCCAGTCCCAATACCCACTGAATCCTGGCCTACTGCCCTTGACCATGCACCTCACCCAAAAGTCAGGAAAATCATATTTCCCAATTGCCTAGGTCTGTCTTCACAGCACTGACCCTGGTCTCTGGCATCCCTAGATGCCCATGCTCCCCAACATCCTCAGCTGATAAGTTCAACTCATCAAATGCCTCATATTCCCTCCCTTTCTCTTCTCCCTCCCTCTCTCTCTCTCCTCCTCCCTCTTTCTCTGTCCCTCCTTCCCTTCTCTCCCTCTGTCCCTCCCTTCCTCCCTTTCTCATTCCCTCTTCGTTTTCTTCCCTCCCTCCTTCTCTCCTACCCTCTCTCCATCCCTCCCTTTCCCTTTTCCTCTCCCTCCCTCTCTCCCTCCTTCTCCCTCTGCCCCCTCTCCTTCCCTCTTCTCCCCTATCTCCCTCCCTTCTTCTCTCTCTTTTCATTGCAAGCTGATCCTCATTCAGGTCAAACTTCTCCCCACCCGACGCCCTACATAAGCACAGGAGAGACCTCCAAATTGCAGCCAGTCCCTGAGCGAGCACTGAATCTCTGGTCTAACCCCATCCTATGCTTTACACACCCAGGAATCGCAGAACGCACCCACCACTGACCACTAGCCCGAGGTCCTTCTGCCTGACTCTGGCGTTCTTACCCTTCACCTTGCCTCCTGTGGCTCCAACTTGCTCTGTTGTTAGGGCAGCCCCTCTCTTGAGCTGCTCCTAGGGCTGACTTCTTTCAGCTGGCAGCTCTGACATGTCCCATTTCCCACCTCTTGGCTCCCCCAAGCTGCAGGGGACTTGGGAGATTGGGAGAGGACGCTGAGGAACAACGGGAGCCCCAGAATACTGAGTCACAGTCACTAGGCCTGGCCCTGGCCCTCCATGTACACACACTCACGTGTTGGCACACATACAGTGACCCTTCCTTAGCTGACACACAGATATCCTCCCTGCCAGCTTCAGGTAGACACACACAAAACAGGCCAAGTCCTCGTCCTCAAACACATACACGACTGCCTACACACACACATGCACGCACCCATTTATGCATGTACACACACACTTGTGTCAGGAAAGCTCCCCTTCTCCTTCCCTCCTGCCTCCTATCTAGTGACCCACCCTCACCCTGCCTCCCAGCCCAAGGTGAGGACAGACACCTGAGGAGCTGCCAGCTGCAGCCTGCACTGGGCCTGGCTGGCCCTCATGCTTCTTGCCCATCCTGTCTGCAGGGGACTCGTGGGGGATGCTAGCATGCCTGTGCACCGTGCTCTGGCACCTCCCTGCAGTGCCAGCCCTCAACCGCACAGGGGACCCAGGGCCTGGCCCCTCCATCCAGAAAACCTATGACCTCACCCGCTACCTGGAACACCAACTGCGCAGCTTGGCTGGGACCTACGTGAGTATCCAGGGTGCTTATGGGTTTGGGAGTTGGGCAAAGAATGTTTAGTGGGGGGTAGAGAGACAGAAGGGTGAAGTGGTGGTCTTAGTGAATGATGGGGTGATGAGGAGGGGCCCTTTGGCTCCAAGCAGTCTCCCTGTCTGGCCTATCCCCTGCCCTTCCCTCCTAGGTGCCCCCTCTTCCCCATCCCTGGCCCCAGGACTAGGCATGTGGGCAGGCCTCGCACCCGCCTTGGCCCACAGCCCCACTGGCTGCCCGCCCAGCTGCCCGCCTCCCCCTGGGGGCTGGGGAAGTCTCCTCTGTTTACACCGTGTTGTGGTGTCTCTTGCACGGGTGGGGCTGGGTGGGGATGGAGGGGCCCCACCTCCCATGCCTGTGTTCCAGCTCCTCTCTGCCCCAGACCTGGGGCCCTGCTGCTCTGGACCCATGGGCCTCCCTTCTGTCTGCCTCTCCCATGCTAGCTGGGCCTCCTAGGGGGTACTTGGAGGACGGGGGCTGCAGGGAACCCAGGCCAGTAGTGGCAGGGGGTTGAGGGTGTGGATGGAAGCTATGCCGGAAGGATGTGGGGGCAGTCTCGAGGTGTTCACAGAGAGCCCAAGGAGAGAGGGAAGGAGGGTCAGAGTTGCTGAAGACCATGGGGAACTGGCCCCCTCTTCCCGTGTTCCTCTTCCACATCCCAGACCCTACTCTGGAGCCAGGGAAAGAAAGGGGAGGAGGGTGGCGGGGGAGCTGGCTCCAGCCCCAGGATACACCGAGGAAATTAGTTTGTCTCTGTGCTTGTCAGCGTGTGAACCTCCCCCTGGGCCCTTGCCTATCCCAGGCCTCGCCCCTCTTCTCCCTTTCCCTCCCAGCTGAATGTCTCCCTCAGCCCTCTCCCTGGGCCCCAGGCCTCTCCCCTGAGGGGTGGCAAATCTCTGTCTTCTTCCCTTGACTGTTCCTACCCTTCCTCCTGCTCAACTCTAGACTGCCTCGGTTCCTTCTGCAGCCCTTCCTTTGGCTGGGGGGGGACGGGCTAGCGGGTACCTTCTGTCCCCTGCCCTTCAGCTGGTGGCACCCAGCATGTCAAGAGGCAAATGGAGCTCTGATGCCCATAGGCCTGCCTCTTCACTGGCTTTTCCTTCTCTGGTTTCCCTGGCAGAAAACCTTTGCTTGACTCTGCTACCCCCTCTAGCTACCGACCCTTTTTCTCTCCTGGCTTTCCCTGCCAAATTTCTAGAAGGAGTGGTCTACACCCTCTGCCTCCACTTCCTCTCCACCCACTCACTCCTTAACCCCCTGCAATCTGGCTTCCAGGCCACTGAACAGTTCTCTCCAAGGTCACCAGGCACCTCCTTGTTACCAAACCCAAGAGCATCCTCTAAGGTACATTCTCCTTGCTCTCTGTTTTGCAGCCACACTGTGAGCACTGCTGCCTTCTTGAACTCCTCCTTGGCTCTGCACTCTTCTGGTCCACCTCCTACCTCCGCAGCCTGGCCTCCTGGGCCCTCGAGGCTCCTCTTCCTCTCTGCCCTGCCCAGGGTGGGCACTCTCCCAAGACTTGCTTACACAGCCAGTCAGCACATCCTTCCTCAGCATCTTCAGTATCTCCTGCGTGTTTTACCTTTTCTTCTACCTCTGCTTGGGAGAGCTCATCACTCCTATTGTTTCAGCTGTCACCTCCATGCAAATGACATCCATGGAAAAACTTAGGGGAGGCTGTGAAGAGAGAGGCCTAGTGTGGAGATGGGGCCAGTGTCAGGGGACACAGGAAGTGGAAGCTTTGGGGGCAGGTATCTCCTGGCTGCAGCAGGGAGCTGGCTGCCGGGCCCTCCTCCTTCCCCATCACCCCTCTCCTTTTCACAGCTGAACTACCTGGGCCCCCCTTTCAATGAGCCTGACTTCAACCCACCTCGGTTGGGGGCAGAGACTCTGCCTAGGGCCACTGTCAACTTGGATGTGTGGCGAAGCCTCAACGACAAACTGCGGCTGACCCAGAACTACGAGGCTTATAGCCACCTTTTGTGCTATGTGCGTGGCCTCGACCGCCAGGCCGCCACAGCCGAGCTGCGCCGCAGCCTGGCCCACTTCTGCACCAGCCTTCAGGGCCTGCTGGGCAGCATTGCAGGTGTCATGGCAGCTCTGGGCTACCCGCTGCCCCAACCTCTGCCTGGGACTGAGCCCACCTGGGCCCCTGGCCCTGCCCATAGCGACTTCCTCCAGAAGATGGACGACTTCTGGCTACTGAAGGAGCTGCAGACCTGGCTCTGGCGCTCAGCCAAAGACTTCAACCGGCTCAAGAAGAAGATGCAGCCTCGGGCAGCTGCAGTCACCCTGCACATGAAGGCCCATGGCTTCTGATCTCTAACCCTGACCACCTCTTTTCTCTTCTCCCCCTTTAAACCCTGTTCTGGATCTGGGAGGGAGAAACCTGTATGCCAACACTTGTTGAACCAGAGCCTCTGGCTCTCCCTGGACTTGGAGGAGGGTAGGCTGCAATAAGGCCCATCCCCTCCCAGCTTCCCAAAGTCCTGCAGGTCTGGGGAAGAGGTGCAACAGGCCCCATCCCATTTCCATGGGAAGTAATGCTCAAGGGAGCCTGAAGTAGTTCAAGTTGGTGCAGAGGCTCTCACAGCTTCCTGCTTCCTGCTCACCACTCGCCAGTGCCCACCCAGCCCCTCAAGGGGCACTTACAAGAAGCATGCCTATAGGGCAGGGAGGGGGCCATCAGAGCCTGTGTCTTTCTGGGGTGAAGCCCTTTGGCTGCCCCACTCTCCTTAGATGGGTATTGCTCCCCTACCCCCAAATAACTCAATACATCCAATTCAGGAAACAATCATGGTGGCAAATCCAAACAGGAAGAAATGGGGTTAAAAATGCAAGAGGTGGGGTCTGCCTTGGAGATCATACAGAAAGCCTAGGGACAGGGACAGCAGAGGGACAGGGACAGACCGAACCCAGGGGTCATCAAGACAATCAGTGGCACAGGGTGGTAACCAAAACGACCTTGCTTCATATTTTCTTGCTAAGATCACAGTGCCTCCTCCGCCCCCTTTCCCAGGGTATCTGTGGGTTGCCCAGGCTGGGGAGGGCACCCACAGCCACAGCCACAGGATTTCCTGAAAGTTTACATTGCAGTAGCATTTCAGGGTGTCGGGGGCAGCTCCCCCAGGCCCTGCCCCCCAGCACCACCCACTCATGACTCTTAAGTTTGTTGTATTAATATTTATTTATTTGGAGATATTATTTATTAGATGATATTTATTGCAGAATTTCTATTCTTATATTAACAAATAAAATGCTTGCCCAAAATCTTTATCTCCTTGCCTGGCTTTGCCCCTCCTCCTGCTTCTTATCACTAATTCTCCCAACCCTTCGCCTCCCAGCTCCCAGGCCTGCTGGTCTAGAGCCTGGAAGCCCAAGGGCTAGCTCAGAAGAGGCAAAGAGCTTAGAGAAGTGGTTCTCTCCCTCTGTCCACTGGGAAGATGTGCACACAGAGACTTCACTCCTGCCCCTGACAGCACCATGCTCCTTTAGTCCCCCCAACCATCTTGCCAGCTGCTTATCTTCCTTCTTGCAGCTGGCTCTCAGTCTGCCTCACCTCTCTGGATTACTTTAGTGGACTCGTAGGTCTGTCTCCCTGCAGAGCTGTGTGCCCCTTGTGCTGTTGGTCAGCCCTGGCTATGCAGTCCTCAGCTTTGCCAGGACCCCTACCTGTGGCTAGCCAGTGGGGCCCCCAGCAGCCACCCACACCTTCCAAGTATGCTTCGTCTCCTAGGAAAGGCCATAGACTGCAGCCAAGTCCCAAGTCCCAGCTATGACTCTTTTTTTCTGTCTAACAGCAGATTAGGGGGAAGGAGAAAAACTCATATTGGACAAGTGAATGGGATAGATGCTATTCAAGGGATGATGTAATCTCAGATCCCAGTTTCATAACCTACTAGCTGAGTGACCTTGGGAAAATTATTTAAAGCTCTCTATTCTCCAGTTTCCCATAGGTAAGCAATAGGTAAGATGCTTGGCTACAGCAGCATTGATTAGTCATTACAGATTACTTGGGATATATTCACATGTGACACTCAAGTGAAGAGACACCAGGTAAATTAATGGGCTAACTGCTCCCAGATAATACGTGGATATTTTACAAAGGACTCCTAGAGACTGGGCCCTAAGTGATGGAAGTAACAAATGATGGTGATGTTAATTGACAAATATTTTGAAGACCTAATTTTCTGCTCCTCACAGTGTTAACTGGTTGCAGGAAAGCCAAAAGAAATCCAACTTGACTCCTGCCCTTATGGAGACTGTGATCTATCTGGGAAGAGAAGACCAGCTTACCCGAGTCAATAAGGAACAAAGGCGTAACTGCAATACACGCTGGGAGGTCTCACGTGTGTGAGCCACTGGAAGAGGGAGGGGCGTGCTGTGGGTGCAGGAGGTATTGGACTTGCCTGTGGGCAGGGTGAGCCGCATTTAGCTGAAGTCCCTGAGTCACTGGGCCCATGTTGGAGGGATCATGCCCAACCTGAGGGGTCCAGGCTCTTGAGGCAGAGACATCTGCCCAGGCATGGCCAGGGCACCTGCAAACCCTGCCTCCTGCCTAACAGGATAGAAAGGGGAGGGCATCTGGACTGTCTCCATGCAGGGGGAAAATGAGTAGCAGCCTGTAATGTAAAGCAGCAAGCAAGGGGATATAGGGATTGTGGAGAGGAGGAAGGTATAGCCCACACGACTGATTCTGAATCTTCCCTTCTCTCTATCCCAGTACCCACAGCAGGCTCAAGCCCAAAAGTCTTCAATTACTATGTGGAACAAAACAATCTGGAGGAGGGACTAGGACCCCCCACCCCCACCCCCACAAATGCTAGAATCCAAGACAGAATTTGATTAAGTGCAGGAAGACCCAGACAAAATACTCTGATGTCAAAGGAGTGATGTCATCTAGTTGGGTGGGGGCCCCACTAGTCTGTGAGCCCTATAGGAGGAAAAGGTGCCTGAAGTCACTGCTGGATTTCCAAGCCCAGCGCAGGGTATGTGCTTTTTCATAAACAGGCAGCTGGGATTAGGAGGATGGGGAGGACAGGGGTCAGTTAAGTGTATCTGTCTCCCTTTTAAGCAGTTTGACGGCAAGCTCCACAATTTATTCACCTTTGCATCCCTACAGCATTTTAGCACAAGGCCAGGCACAGACTAAAGTACTTGATAATTTGATTTAAACTGATTTAAAGAGTGTCAAGACAATAGTGTGTTAGAAGTTGAGAAGAGAGTTTTAAGGAGGCCACGTGTCACCAGTGTCAGATGACCCAGGAGAACTGAGAAAACACAGGGGAAATCCACGATCGCAAGAGTGGTTGAGAGGCTGATACCAAATGGTGAGATGAGGGAAGGAGACAGTGAGAGGGAAGTAGAAAGAATGAATGCATTCCCTTAGGAGTTTGGTGGCAAAGACAATATGGTGGGGGGCATGGCGGGATCACTGAAGGCTTTTTGTTTGGTTGTCTGCTTTGCTGTTCTTTTTAAATAGAAGAGATCTAAGCAGGTTATTGCTGTGTGAAGGGTAGCAACTGGAGAAGAATGGAGAGGCTTAGGAATGGAACCAGGGATATGCAGAGGAGAATCAAAAAGGTTGCTGGGCAGCCATGTGGAACCAGATGACATCAGCAAACACATCTCTATTGTGGACTTATACAACATGGATCGTGACATTCCTAGCAAGCCAGAGGTGGGGACAGAGTGAAAAGAGGGCATTTCCCAAAGCTGAGCAGCAGTGGCAGAGAATCAAGGAACAAGAGACTGTAGAGGGCTAGGAACTGTGCTGCTGAGTGGCTGTGAGCCTTGTGCGTGGAGCACCCAGGGTGGGCAGCAGAGAGAACAGGGAGGTGAGCGGCCAGGAAAAGGGTAGGAAGCACTGGAGTTCACTTCTGCTAAGGATGCAAAGGGTGCATCCTAAGAAGCAAGATTGGGGTTTAGGTGGACACCGGAGAGCCCAGTGTGAAAGGGCACTTCAGAGTGTGAATTCTTGAATTCCCTGCAAACAGCTCCCTACTGATGGTGTCAGGGTTGAGCCCCTCCTGTGGGTTTTGGCACTGGGGCCCTGGGCAGGTAGCTCCTGGTAAATGACAGATCATCAGGCTTTCCTGTGGATGAGTTTGTCATTGGTGCTCCATTCATAGCTGCTTCATGAGAGGTGGTAAGTTTTTGTTGGTTATCTCAGGTACCACCTCCTAAACATGACCTTACAGTCAGGGTTCCAGGTAAGCAGAGGTCAACTGAAGAACCTGGAATAGTTGGGGCCCTGCAGTGTCATGGAGTATAACCTCTAGAAGTTCTGTTCTAGGAAGGCTAGGGGGAAGGAGGGAGAAAAGGCCCTCCTCCCTGCCATCTCTAGATAGCACGGAGGGGACTAGAAATCTCAGTGGCATCTTGGGTGCCTGGAAATGCACCTGTATTTGACAGGATACCCACGACATGAAGAACTGTCCCTTGGCAGAGGCAACTTCTGGGGGGCGGGGGTGGATAGGAGAGGGTATAGAAGAGGGTCTGATAGGTGGGCGGCAGAAGCTTAGTCATGCCTTGCTGCTTCCCGCTTTTGCAAGGACTGACCCAAGGGACTTAGGGCTCCCTCTGTGTGTGAGGAGACTCATTCAAACACTCATCATATAGACATAGTGCATGCGCACCCCCCACCCCCACCGCTCATCACAGCCACTCCAAATGGGGAAGAGCTGAGGAGGCCCTTGTTCCCCTTAACCAGAGGGCAAGGGCCAGTGACCCAGGCCTGGCTGAGTGCTCTGATGGGTGGCTCCCTCTCAGCTCCCCCTTCTCTGGAGCCACAACTGTTCCTTCCTTTGTCACTTCAATTCTTGAGCTCCCTGACTCAGCCTGGTTCCCCTGTTTCCCAGCAGTGGACAAAGCGCTTGTCAGTGGGGTGGGGGTGGGGCTAATGAGGGAGTAACCGAGTTTTGGAACCAGGGCTCCAGTCCTTTCCTCACTTCAACCTTCAGGGTCCCTCAGTCTCCCTAGTTCAGAGGTCACCTCTAGGTGCCTCCCCAACTTGCCCTGATCTCCAGGGCCTGGCTGATGGGGTGGAAACGAACCAGGACCTTCTTCACAGCTGGACAAAGTCTGACACCTGGTGGCCAGGGTGTGGAATGGCTGGAAGGGGGGCCCTTTACCAATCTTCCCAGAACTTCTCCAGAGCCAGGATGGCCAAGGTGAAAGGGGAGGTGATGAGAGGAGGTTTGGTGGGGGTGGTTGGGACAAGAGAGAAGAGACATCCAGGGCAGAAAAACCCAGACCCAGGGGAACACTGGCCTTCTACCTGGCTCCTATTCCTTAAGCCTACTGAGACAGAGAACCTTGAGCAGGGAGCAGTGGGGTGTCTGGAAGAGTCATGAAGGTCAGAGAAGCTTCCTAAAAGAATTTTGGCCCACAGAGTGGGGAACGGGGCCCAGGGTATGTGAGTAGGTGGGTGCTGGGGGCATGACTGCAGCTGCTCAGAATCTCTAGCTTGGGGTAGGTGGCAGGGCCTGAGGAAGGGGAGGTGCTGGGGAGAGCACTCACCTGTCCCTACCTCCACCTGTCCCCACTATCCCTACCTCCACCTGTCCCCACCTTCCTACCGTTAGCTGACTTTCCCCACAAACCTTTTTGTGACTGGGGGAGAGAAGGGGCTCTTAGGGCACCTGTGCAATGCTGAGGCCCCCGTCGTCCTGCCACATTGTCTGAGCTAAGCCAGGTCTAATCCCCCTTCCCCTTGGAGCAGTCGGCAGTGGGCCTCAGCCCTCAGGAAGGTGCTGGGCTCCTGTTCCAGCTCTTTTCTATTTTTCTCCTGGGCTCCCCCAAGACTTTGGCCTTGGCTGTGAAGCAAGATCCTTGAGTGTTCCTGGGCCAAGGTGTAAAGGTCACTCCTGCTAGTCCCATCGTCAGCCTCTGGAGGTCAGGGCTGACACAGGAACCTATGCCTGGATCTCAGGAAATTCCCCAAAGGAGAGAGAATTTAGCTCCCAACTCAGACCTCTGGCCTGGCCCTCCAGCCTGAAGCCTGAACTGTGACAGGCCTGAGGGACAGCAGTTTGGGGGATAGGCCAGGAAGCTGCCTGAGTAGGAACAGGGGTTCTAGGAAGGAAGGTGATAGGGGTGGATAGGGCTGGGGAGTAAAGACAGAAAGGACGAGGATGGGCAGGTTAAGGTCTGGTCTGGTTGCCAGCATACCTTAGGGATCCAGGTGCCAAGTCAGGGAAGGATGCCTGTTGGATAGGGATGGTTCCAACCACCTCCTTTGAGCTTTGGGTCTTGATCTTGGACCAGGAGAGAAGGGTGATGCTGCCTGTGGAGGGTGCCCTCAACTCCAAGCCAGAAAGCCAGCCCTAGGGTCCCTGCACTTGAGCTAAGTACCTGATTCTACTTTTTGGGGCTGGGGGAGGCTGAAGGCCAAAGGAGACATTTTCCAGGCTGGGTGGGAGAGGCAAGCAGGGCCTGGCCAGGCAGGGTAGGGGCAGCTGGCAGGGATGGCACAGACAGCGCCCGCAGAGCAGGTCAGGGTGCCAAAGGGGAGAGGGAATGGGCTCAGGCAGAAGCAGGAGCCACTGTGGCCACCCAGTGGCACACCCCATTTCACGCTGCCTGGGCAGTGGCAAGGCCCCACGGCTATCAGCTTTCAGGGGTGGGACGGGCCAGGAATGAGGAGGGGTCCGCCCCACCCCTGGCTGCCTACTCCCTCAGGGTTCTGTGGGCTCGGGAGTTGGGTGCTACAGACTTCTGGGAGCCCCCTCTGGGGAGAGGGCGGTCATTTCACAGAGCCCGGCCCATCCCTCTACCGAGTGCTCAGTACCTCACTAGACCCCACATCTAAGCTCTTCCCAGGCTTGGAGAGGGCCTTCCTGCTTCTCTCTGCAGTGAAGCAGGGCCCCTGCCTCCCTCAGTGTGGGCCCCACTTAGTCCACGAGGCAGATGGGGTATTAGACCAGTCCCAGTGCAAACAAGAAAGCAGAGGGAAGGGCCCTCCAGCTCTGTGCAGTGCGCCGTGAGCTCTCACTCCTCCCCTCAGCCCTCCTCAAGAAAGCGTATGGAGAGAGCCAGCAGGAGACCCCTGAAGAGTGGCCTGCTCCTGCTCCAGCTCCTCCCCTTTGGTGGGTTCACTCCCCAGGGTATTTTCCTCCCTTGTGCCCACCCTTCTCCTAACACAGGGCACCCAGGCTCCAGAGCAGTGGGAGGGAGGAAGCCATTAGCCTCTGAGTAGGCACTTATACCCCTGGAAGGAAGAACTGGATGGGATCTAGAGGGTGATTAGAGCTGGGCGGGTCCCTGCACTGATTCCCAGACTCCCACTGACCAACTCTTTTTGCCTGCTGCCAAGAAGTTGGTGAGGGGGGAGGTGGATGTAGGGGTGAGTCAGCGATGACAGGAGCCCAAGGGACAAAGGTCATGGGTGGAGAATTGAGAGACACTGTTTACAGCAGCCTGCCTCTTCCAGGAGGTCTTCTGAAAGTGCTAAGCCAGCCCTATGGTCCAACCCGTCTCTGACCCACCCTTTCCCCCTCCTGTTAGGAATTTTATCCTTGTACTGACAACCTGTGTGTCTGGGTCTGCCTGCCCCCTTAACCTGTGAACTTCTGAGAGACACAGAGGGGCTGTGGTTTAACTGGGCCCCACAATGCCTGTGATTATTGGCACTTCCTACTTTTAGGAATCATTTTACATCTATTTTAGTTGAGTGAATATGTGAGAAAGTTACACACAGAACAGTACTTGGCACAGTATGAGTGCCATATAAGTGTTAGGTTTATTGTCGGTATTTTCTGCTCATACTCTCACATTAGTGCGAGACAGGGCAGATTTTACTAATGAAGAGTTGGGGACCCAAACATACTCTGGCCCCCTGCTCAGTGTGGAATCTTCCTGACTAGCAGGGCAGGCAGGGGTAGGAGGTAGGCTGTGGGACCCCAGGAGAGCCGACAAGGCAAACGCTTGCCTGGACTAAGAGTGGGCAGTGTCTTTGGGCGCCGGCTGTGGGAAAGAAGCTTTGCGAACCCACAGGCTTCTCTAGCCATGTCTCCTGGGGCCGGTGGGGGTGGGGTGGGAGCAGGGAAGGGCGCTGGATTAGCCAAACTCTCTTCGGACCTCCAGACCTGCCCCCACAACGCTCTGAGGGCCAAGGGGCAGGGGTGGAAGGCTCCAGCTAGGCTCTGGGGAGTTACAAACCGGCCACGGGGATTAGCGAGGCTGAAAGAACATTTGCCTAGGAAGAGAAAACGGGAAGTGAGAGGCTGAGGATAACGCTCTGTAAGTCCCCTGAGACGCACTGTAGCTCCACGGCGGGGGGGCGGGAGGCGCAGGAGGAGGTGGTGCAGTCTGGGGCATCTTGACAGGTCTCCCCACCCCAGCCTCACCCCTTCAGCCCCAGAACACAGCTGCAGCAGCTGCCCCGCCCCCTGCCTGTGCGCCTGCCATTGGCTGGAGTCAGGCCCCGCTCCACAGAGGCGGCCTACCATTGGCTTAGGTCTTTGATGTTTGCGTGCCTGTGGGGGTGGGGGACAGGCGTCATTCCCTGGAATCGGCGGACTTCCTCTCTCCCTGTCTGGGTCATTCTGTCTGCTGGTCGCTGGCCCCAGGCTCGTTCTCTGGCCCGAGACCTCTCTCTCCCTCAGCAGCTGTCCCTCTCATGCCCGCTGGCCTCTCTCTCTCTCCTTCCCTGCAGTCGCCTCCTTCTCCGCCTGCCTGGGTGGCCATCATGGGCAGGAAGCGGCTCATCACTGACTCCTATCCTGTAGTGAAGAGGAGGGAGGGCCCCGCTGGGCACAGCAAGGGGGAGCTGGCACCGGAGCTAGGTCTCTGAGGTGTGGGGTGGGATGGGGGGGCGGGAGGAGTGGACGCCAGGGGACAGAGAGGACGTGGGCAGTGGAGAGGGAAGTATGTCCTCCACTTCCTACAACCGGCTTGGCCGCGGACGGTAGAGGCAAAAGGGTGGGGAGGGTTGGGGGGCAGTGGGACAGCTGTGAGAGGAAGGGCAGGGGACCAGTCCTCCAGGGCACAGGCCTGAGGACCAGTGTGTCATTGCAGGGGAAGAAACCCAGCCCCTGAGCGTGGATGAAGCGGAGCTGGAGCTGCTGAGGCAGTTTGACCTGGCCTGGCAGTATGGGCCCTGCACAGGTGAGAACGCCGCCTCACACCCCGGAGCCTGTCCTGTCACCCACGTCTCCGGTGCAGTCTGAACCTGTGCCTGACCCTCTCAGGCACTGTCTGCAGTGTCAAGATCCCAACGCACCCTTCCACACACATCTCTAGCCTGGCTGCCTCCTTGGTCTCTATGAGGCCCCAGCGTCTTCTTCCCACCATGGCAGGGATCACACGGCTGCAGCGCTGGCATCGGGCAGAGCAGTTGGGCTTGGAGCCTCCCCCAGAAGTGCGTGAGGTGCTGCAGACTCACCCTGGAGATCCCCGCTTCCAGTGCAGGTCAGAGACAGGACACGGAGGGCTTTCATGGGAGTCAGGGCCTTCTCTAGGCACCACCAGACTGCTGGCTGCCCTGATCTGAGAAAGAAATGGCTGAAGATTTGGGGGTCCTTGCTGAGCAGGCAAGAAGGTTCTACAAGGTACCTGGCTCAGGAGGGCAGAAGGTTGCTTTAACAATTCTTATCTCTAAGTTAATGGTGGGGAAGGGTGGACCCAAGACTCAAGGGCCTATCTGTTCAGTACTGAGGGGTTGGCCAAAGTCTGTTGGCCGTGGCTAAGTGGCTAAGAACTGGAGCTGGTGAAATCAGATCAAATTTACTGGCCCTCTCTGGTTCCTCCTTCCTACCTGTCCTTGTACACACAGCCTTTGGCATTTCTATCCTCTTTGAGGCACCACCAAAGACCTCCTGCCTGCTATCCGAGAACCTTAGCACACAAGAGCCAGTTGCTTGCTGCTCAGCTCACCTTTGCCTTGGAGGACCTTTGGCAGGAAGGAGTCTCACAGGGAAGGAAAGGCTGGATCCGGACGTCTCCACAGCACAGCCCTCCATCTAACCAGCAGGCTCCTGGAGCCCCCTCTGAGAGCTGACACAGCTGAAGTGCAGTACATCCTACATTCTGAGTGACAAGGAACTGGCCATGACTCTTCCTATGCCTCCCAGACCAAAAACCACTTCGGTCTTGGGGATGTAGTGGCAAATGAGGCACAGCCTTAGCAGAGCCAGACTCAGGCAAATGATCTAAGAGCCAAAGATGCACTCCCCACCTAAGCCTGGGCATCTGAGGGCAGAATTGGCTAAGCTTACAGGGCACGGGGTTCACTAATGCTTATCAATAAAGAACACTGAGCCTGGAAACCTGAACTCCAGTCCCTTAATGTGGCCCTGCTTGGGCTGGCAGCACCCAGCAAGTTCATAAGTGGGAGAGAGCCAGCCCTTGCTTTCCTGCAAGGTGCATACGGCTCTTCTGCTGCCTAACCCTAGACCTGGGAGGGAGGAAAGACCTTAAGAGACCCCCGCACAAGTCCTCACAAAAGCTAAGCAACCTTTGATGCCCCCTGGTGGTGCATAGGAAAACTACTCTTAGTCACCTTTACTGACCACCCAGGGCAAACATGCCAGACTGCCACCCAGCCTGCTCAGTGTTGCCCATTTCAAAAAAATGGCTCCTCTGTCAGAGAAGGATACAGGGCCCCACAGCTCATAAGGTCCAGACAGACCTACACATTCCCAGCAAGAACCTCTGCTTCCGGTATGGGGTCCACCTGGACCCAAAGCAGGGTTGGGGGATCATTCCACCCACAGGACCTGCTCAGAGATGGCCATCATCTGAGGGGCTTTGGTAGGGAACTGGATAGTGCTGGGATGGAGGAGAACTAGCTGGGCCAAAAACACTGCTTAGGGGACCATGGGACTGTGTGCCATTGAGAGGGAATTAGTACTCCTTATGTGGTGTTACCTTCATTTGATCTATCAGCCTTCCATCCTGGGGCACACAGGAACATCACTATTAACTTCTTGGAATAAGGCCTAGAGAGTGGCCAAGTGGCTTCTTAGCCCCCATTTTGTTGAGCACTGACCATGCCTCAAATACGTGAAATGTACTATCTCTAAACTTCCCAAAAAACCCATTAAGGTAGATTATACAGAGAAGGAACTGAAGCCCTCAAAGGTTGTGCAAAGTTGCTCAGAAGCACCAGCAGGTACTTGGTGGTACAGAGACCAGGGGCCATGTGCATCGGGTTCTTCCCATCTCTACCATGGCCCTGCCCATCTGCTGAGCACCTGCTATGTGCCAGCCTCTAGAGGTCCTCTTGAGTGTTCCTAGTGGTGAGGAGATGGATGGAGACAAACCTGTAAATATGTCAAGTGGTAGGTCAGTGTAGCATTAGGGTTAGAAGTCAGAGAATGCCAGGGGTGCTAGAGGAGCTGGTCAGAGAGGGCTCTGTGACAGGTTGGCATTTGAGCAGACCTATAAGAAGGATGGCAGTGGGGCTTGCACCTACATGAGTGCTCCAGACAGAAGGAAAGCAAGCACACACTCCCCAAGGCAGGAGTGTTTCCAGCCCAGTTGGGGAACGTGGAGGCCAGTGTGGCCGAGGCAGAGGGAGTGAGGGAAGCGTGGTGGGAGATGAAGCCAGAGAGGTAGGAGGTTGGTCCCATAGGGCCTTGCAGGCCAGGATAAGGAGTCTGGAGTTTATTCTGAGTGACAGAGGAAGACATTGGTGGGTTCTAAATCAATAAATGACATAATCAAACTTCCGTTTTGAAAACAGTACTGGCTGTTGATGGCGAATGGGTTGTGGGGCTGAGGAAAGAAGAGGTAGCCAAACCAGTCAGGAGGCTTTAGGGGTCAGCCTTTTGAGAGCGATGGTGATTTGGACCACCGTGGGGAGATGAGGGTGGGGGTAAGCGGCCAGATTCTTCCTATATTTTGATGGGAGAGCTGACCAACAGGATGTGGTGATTGCTGTGAGGTTTGAGAGAGAGAGAGAAGCCAAGTGTAACTCCAAAGATTTTGGCTTGAGCAACTGGAAGGACATGAGTTCCCATTGCTAAGATGGGGAAGACTGGGAAGGGTAGGATAGGGTGGGAATCAAGAGTCTGGATTTGAAGTCTGTGACACCCAAGGGGAGATGGGGAGTAGATAGTGGATATGCAAGTCTGGAACTCTGGGGAGAGCTCTGGGTTTGAGATGTAAAGTTAGACATCTTTTAGATGGCACTTAAAGCTGTGAGTGAGGATGAGATTACCTGAGTGTGTATAGAGACAAGAAGCGGTCCAAGGACAGCCTTGGGACTTTGGCGCTTAGAGGTGAGGGAGAAGATGGCAGGCAGCAAAGGAGACTAAGGAGTGGCATGACTGGAGGAAAATCAGGAATGGGTAGGATTTGGGAGGCCTGGGCAGACGGTGTTCCAAGGTCTCAGATGCTTCTGAGGCGCCAGTAAAGTGAAGCCTGAGAACAGCACACTGGACTTGGCAAGGTGGAGGTCACTGGAGAAGAGCTGTTTCTGTGGAGTGGTGCGGAGAAGAGTACCTGGAGTGGGCTCAGGGAAAGCAGTGCAAGTGGACATGGAGAAGCCTATTCTTTCAGGGACTTTTTACTATAAAGGGAACAGAGAGAGAGACTGGTAACTAGAAGGGATGTGGGATCCAGAGAGGGTTTTTCTTTGCTGTCTTGTCTCGTCTTTTGTTTCAGGTAGAGTAATAGTGCAGCATGATTACACAGTGGGGAGAGACCCAGTGGAGAGGGACACTGGTGTTGCTGTGTGAGTGAGGTCTTTGTGAAGGTACGAAGGGCCAGGACTAGTACACAGCGAAAGGGTGGCATCCACTGTGACAGGAGGGGAAGCGCGGGGTTGTGGGAGTAGGTGCAGGTAGGGGGCTGCAGTGGGAGTGGCAACATTGGAGAGTCAGATATTCGCTGAGAGCCTGGCATGGCTGGGAGGAATCTGATGTGTACTAAGTGCCTCGGGCCGTCTGCGGGGCTGAACTCTGCACCTCCATTGTCATCTAGTTGATTTCTCAGAAAGTCCCATTAGGTAAGTGTTATCCCCCATTCACAGGTAAAGAAACTGAACCTGAGAGGAAGAGCAACTCCCTCAGTCAGTGAACACAGCGGCCCACTTCACACCTAGGTCTGCCTTCCCACTGTGGCACCCTGTACCTGTGCCCCCTGCTTCTCTGCCCCGAACCTGCATGCTAGGTGCTGAGGATGGTGTTGAAGAGATAAGACCTACCCATTTGGAAAGTTAAAAAAAACACTGTAATACAAGGGGCACCTCAGGGCAGCTGGAGTTGTGTAGACACAGTTCTCAGGAAGGAGAGAGCAGCACCATGTGCTAAATAAAGGGCCCCTCACTGCAGGGGCCCTGAGCACAGGGATGCCACCCCATTGCACTGGTCCCCTGCACCTAGCTCCTTCTCCTTCCAGGTCCCTGCTCCTCACACCTTTCCATTGCATTCCAAATGCAGACTCCCTGCTGTGGCTGGGGGGTGGCCCAAGATACCTCCATTCTGAATATTCTTAGTAGTTGTGTATTATATCGTAAAAACCTTTGGCTAATTTAACATTCTCCTCCATGATATGTCTGGAGTAGTTTTATGTCTGCAGCATAAAAATGGATGAATCTACCAAGCCGAATGAATGCTCCAGGAAGATGCACCATGTGTGGCCTCTCAACTCCAATACGCCCCCCACCCCTACCCCGCACAGGTTGGGCAGCATTGCAGAAAGCATGCTTAGCAGAAGGAAAGGGAGTCAGTGGCCCCTGAGGGATGAATAAGGGCCCAGGCAGAGAAAAAAAGTATAGTAGGCTCATTCAGGGACTGAGCTGAGCAAAGGCAATGTGGAGAGGCAGGCACGCTCAGGGGAGAAGTGTGCAGACTGCCATAGTTGCTGCATGAAAACCAGCGTAAGAAAAAGCTAGCGTTTCAGTGCTTACTACATAACCAGCACTGTTTTAAGTGCCCTTTATCCTCACCGCAACCCTAGAAATAATTATAAACTTTTTATAAAGTGACTCTGAAATGGGAATTCTGACACAGCAAGGCTAAGAACTTGCCCAGGGTCACACAGCATGTCAGTGTCTGGAACAGGATTTGATGCCTGCACTCATATCATGAAGGATAATGCCAGTGAGGTGGACTGGGACCAAAAACAGGGTCTTGGGCCTAAGACAAAGGAGCCTGGACTTATCTATGGTGATGACAGCACATGAGGGTCTTTCAGCAGGAGAGAGAGACAGGATAAAAATAATCATTCTGGAGCATCATCTGACCAGGTATGAAAGAGTCTAGACAGGGAAGTAGCTGCAGCAAGAAGACCAAGTGGGAAGCTATTAAATATTTAAGACATGGTGCTGAGACCCTGGATTAGAGAACAGAATGCAAAGGACAAAGAGCTACAAGAAATATTGCAAAGGAAGTTGACAAGACTTGTGTTTGGGAAGGGAAGAATGGGGAGGAGACATCAAATTTGACTCAGGTTTTGAGCTTGGATAGGTGACAGAATGCTAATGCCATGAGCAGAAAAATGGAGACTGGGAGGAGAGACAGGCTTGATTTCATACACGTTTATTTTGAGAATGATGACAGGACACCCAAATGGCATAGATGTTTCTAGTGGGCAGTGGAAACTGGAAGTCAAGTCCAGCAGCAAGGTCAGGGGAGAGTATGGTGTCCAGAGGTCGGAGAGGAACAATCTGCACAGGACAGACACTTGAGCCCATGAGCATGGATGATTCTCTGAGAGAGACAGGCACGGGCACAAAGGCAGGACCAAGGATGGCACTGGAGAAAATGCTCTCTAGAAGAAGGTGGAAGACCAGGAAACAAGATGGGAGCATGTCGGAGTGGCAGGAGAGTCTAGGTAGAGCAGGGTTCAGTGGGGTCCTGAGACATCACAGGAGGGAGGGCCTGGTGTGATGCTCAGGATGTCAAGGAAGCTATCTAGGAGGATCTGGAAAGGCTACAGGCTGACTCACCCCAATTCCGTCTCCCTATTTCCTGTTTCCCTCTGTCCCCGTTTTTCAGCTCTCCGGCATCCCCAGCTGTCAGTGACTCCCAGTGCCACACCCATTGATGAGGGCCACGCTGACTCATTCTTTATTGACTCAGATGTGGCAACATTTATTCACCTTCAAACTCAGACACTCACTAGTAGCATGAAGGCTTGAGGAGCTAATTTACCAAGAAACTCAAACAAGGGAAAGTAGCAGGTTTCTGAATTACTTCTCAAGTAGACTGAAGCTACAACAGTGCCAGCTTTAGGCAGATTTGGGTTAACACCACCTCTAGGACTTATGGGATCCTCAACATGATTGCTAGTTTTCTCTGCAGCTAGGTTTCTAGTTTATCCACATGAGCTTAACCTAGGAAACAATAACTTTGTGCTAGTCATGGAAGATGCAAATGATTAGAACCCCAGATCTAGAGTTCTAAGAGCTTACTGAAGTAGGAAAGAGAGGGAGTGAAGACGTGCAAGTGAATTTCAAACACTGCCACAAGACCGGTGCGAACTTGACACTGAGAACTCGGACTTCCTGAAGATGGCCCTGTAGTTGGGTATTTAAGGATGAGAAGGGGTTTCCACAAAGTGGACAAGGTTCCAGATCCTTCTTGAGCCCTACTTTGTCTCTGAAGGAAAAGGCCTTTCTTAGAAATCTCCTCTGGGGTCAATGCCTGCATCCCCTCACCCAGAAGTTTCTGATGGCTCCTAGTCCTGCAAGGACTTGCATGTTGTTTCTCTGTGCAGCCTTCCCTAAAAACAGGTAAGGATTTCTCCTCTGTCCCTGTGGTAACCTGTTTATATTGTATTGCAGCAGGTCACATTGCTACAGTAATAGAGTTCATTGCCTCCACTGCTAGGGTGTTTTATCCCTGGCATGTGTACCTAGCACAGGGTCGGCTACCTAGTAAGCATTCGAAGCTGACAACCTTCCCACTACACACACACCTGCTGTTTAGTCTGCTGGTCCTTCCAGCCTGTGAGATCATCTATGTCCAGTTGTGAAGGCCTGTCTAAACTCCAGTGAAATCTGGTCTATAAGTCACTTTTCCTGAGGGTTATGTGGCCTTGATGACAGGAGCCATCTTTGCCTAGACCCTTCTCAGCAAGGAAGTCATCAAAGCAGCCAACTTCAGAAGTGGATTCCTTTACATATTCTGCTTTGAAGCCTGTGCCTGCACTGGGCCAGCCTGCTAAATGCTCATCTGAGGTCCACTCAGATGCAGAGCAGAGGCAAGCATCATATCTAGGGTGCAAAGGGGTCCTTAGGTACAACTTGAAGGACACTGATTTGGCATTATTTATCAAAATTCAAATGTACATATACCTTTCAGCTCATATTTAGAAATTTATCTTACAGACACACTTTTATGTGTAATATAACATTTTTATTATAGCATTATTATTTATTGTACATTAACAGTAACGTTGTTATAGCACTGTTTGTAATAGCAAAGATGACAAGCAGTCTAAATGTCTATTGATAAGGCACTATAAAGTAAGTTATAGCACATGATGGATACTGCACTATGGAAAAGTTCCAGGAAATGCCTTATGTATTGGTATTGAAAAGGATCTTTAAAATACATAGCTAAGTGGGAAAAAAGATTTACAGAACAGTGTGCATAATATGCTACAATTTGGGCAAAGTTGTGTATTTGCTTGTATTATGCATATAGTGTTTCTGAAAGGACACCCAATAAACTGATACCATTAGTTGTCTTTGAGAGGAAGATAACTTGGTGGCTTGGAAATAAGAATAAGGGGAAATTTTTCACTGAATAGTACTTTTGAATTTTGAACTATGTAACTATATTACCTATTTAATCAATCAATCAATAGGAAAATGTTGATGTATTTCACAAATACTAAAAATAATAGAGCAATCCTAATGGGAGAAAGGCTTACTGGGTCATGTACTGCAGTGGTTTTGTGCAGGTGTCAGGTCTCATGATACTACACCCTTCTTACTACATTCCAGTGGGAGAGAAGGGTCTCCTACCTGTCCTTATGGTAGGGTCCTGGCAGTGGGAAGATCCAGGACTGGCTCTCTAGAAGGCCCATTTCTTCTTTTACTTGATCTCTGCCAGGCACCTGGCATTGCCCTACCCGGGACAGGAGTCAACTTGTCATGGTGACAGGTTTCACAAGCGACCAAACATGATGAGGCCAGTGTAAGTCCAACCAGTCCATTCCCTAGTCACTTAACAAGTGCATTTGGGGCCCTTGTTAGTATGAGTAGTATGTGGAATATACAGCTTGGAGAGTTCTTGAAGAGTTCTCAGTCTATCCTTAAATATATGATAAGAGGCACAACGTCCCTCAAAATAAGATTGGCAAAAGCTAAAAACATGGGTAGTACAATCTGTTGGCCAGGCTTGGGGGAAACAGGTGGGAGCACAAAATGGTGTAGCCTCTACAGAGGGGATTTGGTAGTACTAATAAGACAACATAACATTTTCCCTTTGACCCAGCAATCCCACCTCTAGGACCTTACCCCAGAGACTCACTTCCACAAACATATAACAACATATTCACAAAGTCATTTGCTGTGGCATTATTTTTAATCACAGAATATTGGAAACAACCTAATTTCCTTTCCATGGAGACTGATTATATAAACCTACCCAATACCATGGAGCTATAAAAAGAAAGAGGAAGATTTCCGCTAGCTGATATGGAGTGATTTCCAGGAAATATTGTTAAATACATAGTATGCTACCTTTGTGTGAGAAGGACGGGGAAATAAGATATATATGTGAAAAATGAAACATAGGAAGAGGAAATGATCTTTCCAGGCCTCTCTTCTTGGTCTGTAAAAGGCCAATTTTAACCTGTGTCTTCATATTATTTTCCTTCTGTACATGTCTATATCCAAATTTCCTCTTTTTATAAGGATATCAGTCATTATGGTAGGATCTACCCTAATGACCTTATTTTAACTTCCTATCTCTGGATAGACTCTAACTCCAAATACAGTCACATTCTGAGGCTCTGAGGGTTAGGATTTCAACATATGAATTTGGGGGCGGGATATAATTCAGCCCATAATCAAGTCTGTCTTGTTGCTATTTGTTTTCTATTTGTCTCATATTCTTTTGTTCCTCAGTTGTTCTTTTCCTGCCTTCTTTCAGGAATTGAATTAATATTGAATTTCATTTTATAATTCAATATTCAATATGTTATAGTAAATAAAATCAATATATTTTATTTCCTTTTTAGTTTATACCTCTTTTTATTTTTTTATGGTTCCTCTAGAAATTACAATATGCATCACTATTTTATCACAGTCTAATTGTGATAAAACATTTCACAAACATAAGAACCTTACAACAATCCAAGTTTATTCCCCAGTCTTTGTGCTATTGTATCTTTTTTGTAATGTCTTTTTTTCAGTGTTTTATTTTATTTTATTTTTTAATTATTTTTTTAATATAATTTATTTTGGTATCATTAATCTACAATTACATGTGCAATATTATGTTTATTACACTACCCCCTTCATCAGGTCCCCCCCACCTACCCCATTACAGTCACTGTCCATCAGCATAGTGAGATGCTATAGAATCACTACTTGTCTTCTCTGAGTTGTACAGCCGTCCCCATGCCCCCCCAACATTACATCTGCTAATCGTAATGCCCCTTTTTCCCCCTTATCCCTCCCTTCCCACCCATCTTCCCCAGTCCCTTTCCCTTTGGTAACTATTAGTCTGCTCTTGGGTTCTGTGAGTCTGCTGCTGTTTTGTTCCTTCAGTTTTTTTCTTTGTTCTTATACTCCACATATGAGTGAGATCATTTGATATTTGTCTTTTTCCGCTTGGCTTATTTCACTGAGCATAATACCCTCTAGCTCCATCCATGTTGTCGCAAATGGTAGGATTTGTTTTCTTCTTATGGCTGAATAATGTTCCATTGTGTATATGTACCACATCTTCTTTATCCTGTGCTGTTGTATTTTATTCCTGTATATCATAAACTGTATCTTTTAATAATATTAGTTTTGTCTGTCTTATGGAAACTAAGAGAAGAAAGCCATTCTTTTATAGTTAGCTAAATATTTATCATTTCTTTAGCTCTTCATTCCTTCCTACAGGTAGATCCAAGTTCCCAAATTTCCTTTCAGCCTGAATAATTTTCTTTAGCACTTCTAATAGTGCAGGTCAGCTGGCAACAAATCTCTCATCTTTTTATTTTAAATGTCTTTATTTCTCCCTCATTTTGACAGGCATTTTCATTGGCTACAGACTTCTAGGTTGAAACCCTCCCTTTGTCAGCCCTTTAAAGTTGTCATTCCATTGTCTTCTAGCCTCTGTTTTTTCACATCATTGTTCCTCTATATATAATGTGTCTTTTTTTGCTAGCTGCTCTCAAAATATTTTCTTAACCTTTGGTTTTCAGCAGTTTGGTGATAATGTACCTCGTTCAGGTGTGATTTTTTTTGCGCTCATTCTGTTTGTGGTTTGCCAAAGTTCTTGAATCTCTAAGTGACTGTTACTCATCAAATTTCAGAAAATTTTTTGACCGTTGTCTCTCCAAGTATTTTTTTTTTCTGTCCCAGGCTCTGTCTCCTCTCCTGGAACTCCAGAAACATACATTAGCTGCTTGATATGATCCCACAGATCACTGAGGCACTGTTGATTTATATTCAATATTTTTATCTCTGATGTTTGGATGAGATTATTTCTTGGACCTGTCCTTAAGCTCATGGTCTTTACTTCTGCTAAGCCTTCTTCAATCTTCTCGTAAGCCCATACAATGGATTTTCCCATCTATTTGGTTCTTGGTTTACAGTTTCAATTATTCTGCTAAGATTCCCCATTAAGACCACCATATTTTCCTTTAAGTTCTTAATCATATTTATAATAATTGCTTCAAAGCTCTTGTACACTAACTCCAACATCTGCATCATCTCAGGGTATGTTTCCAGTGACATTTTTCTTGATCATGGGTCATATTTTCCTTGAATGACTAATGATTGTTTATTATGTGCTAGACATTGTCTGGGAAGTACTGTCTTCCTTTAAAGAATGCCGAGCTTTGTTCTGGCAGACAATTCATTTCTGGCAGTTCTCCTTGAGCATTTTGAGACTTGGTTTTAGGAATTATTAGGCCAGGTCTAGAGTGGCCTTTGCTCTTGGGGAGGAGTTAGCAACCAGCTGACCCTTGTAGGAGACAGATAGTAAATTATTTTCAGTTTTTTAGGCCATATGGTCTCTGTCACAACTACTGAGCTCTGCCACTGTAGTATGAAGTCAGCCATAGACAACATGTTAACAAATAGGTAAGCATGGCTGGATTTGGCCCACAGTGGGCAAAATTTGGGTAGGCAATAATTTGCTGACCCCTGCTCTAGGATGTGGTCCTTAATCCTAAGGCATGGCCTTTCTGGTGTCTCAGCCCAATCAATACCCAAGGTATTAATAAAAGTATTTCATTCTGGCTAGGCCAGAGTGCAAGTTCTCCCAGCACTATATGATCTCTCCTACCGCCTTTCCACTCCCAACTCCATAGCAGCAACTCTCTGCCAGCTCTCACCCTGCACATGTGCAGCCCAGTCTGCAGCTAAGGACCCATAGAGAACCTATATATGGACTTCTTGGCATCCCCCCACCCCCAGCACAGCTCCCACCTTTCTGGTACCCTGCCCTGCAATTTCCAGCTGCTTCCACTCTGTTCGCTGCCTTGTCAGCTCAGCAGAACTGTTGAGGTCTGCTTGGGCTCCACCTTAAGTGTTTTCCTTCTCACAGACTCACAGTCCTGCTTATTGTTTAAAGTTTACTCATAGTTGCCCCATATATTTTACCCAGGTTTATAATGGGAAGGCTCTGGCATGGTCAGAAACAGAAGTCGTAGAACTCAATGATTAAAAATTTTTTTTCTTTTCATTCTCTATCCTTTGAAAAGGTCTAGAAGCAATAAAACCTTAGTAGCAATGAGCACACTTAGAACCTAGACCTTAGTTTCTAAATATTTTGCTCCACGTAAAGAAACTAGAGCTCTTCGGGCAAATGGCTGATTCCATGTTTGGGATGGGGAAACACCAGATGCAACTGGAACGTTACATTGTGCTGGAAAGCAGTGAAGTGCTCAAAGACTGGTAATGTGGCAAAAGGACCTGGAGCCAGCTTGAAGGTGCTCCTGCTGGCCAAATAGAGGAAAATTTGAGCTTCGAAAAGAATAATGATGGTGATGGCTTATAACACACCTAACTAAAATATTTTAAAAATTAATCTACAGTGGTGCTAAAAAAAGAGACAAGGGAAAATTCTTCTTGACTGAAGAGTAGCAGCTTGTTATATTAAGTACACAGTAAGTACAGAAGGAATTATATAATTTTTAAAAACAGGATGAAATAAATAATTTAGGCAAAGATCATTACTTGATATGAAACCAACAATGGACAGATTGCTGGGGACAGGATATTCACACAGTCTCAGTTTACCACCCAATAGATTACATATGACTGAAAAGGGAGAAGGTTTCCCTGACAGTGGAGAGATCTTAACCAAATATTCAAGTTCAGCATCAACACTTATGGGATAAGCAATATTAAATGACTAAAGTAATGAAACAGAACATATCACTTCCATAGTATTCTTGCAAAAAGGTTTAACCTGAATCTAATTATGAGGAAATAGTCAAACAAATCCAAATTGAAGGACATTCTAAAGGACAACTAGCTTGGATTCTTCAAAGGTGTCAATGTCATGAAAAAGTAAAAGGCAGAGCTGTTTAGATTAAAGAATCAAGGGACATGACAGCCCAATGCAGTCTGATCCCTGACTGGAGCCTGAATCAAATATTTTTAAAAGCTGTAATGGAAAATCTAGGGATATTTGGAGAAATGTAATATGGTCAGTAGTCTAGATGATAATATTGCATCATTGTGAAATTTCTTGGTTGCTATGTAAATAGTTTGGTGTTTCCTCAGAAAGTTAAACACTGACTTACCATATGACCCAGCAATTCCACTTCTAGGTACATACCCACAAGAATGGAAAGCTGGGACTCAAACAGATGAACAGTTTGTACACCATTGTTCATAGCAGCATTATTCACAGTAGCCAAAAGGTGGAATCAAGCCAAGTGTCCATCAATAGATAAATGGCTAAACAAAATGTGGAATATTACTCCGCCTTAAAAAGG
This sequence comes from Smutsia gigantea, assembly GCA_032199065.1. Lineage (NCBI taxonomy): Eukaryota > Metazoa > Chordata > Mammalia > Pholidota > Manidae > Smutsia > Smutsia gigantea. Next base: position 50,410 of record JAVSCE010011019.1, read on the forward strand.
AATGAAATGCTTGCTACATGCTGCAACATGGATGAATCTTGAAGAAAGACATTATGCAAAGTGAAACAGGCTAGACACCAAATGACAAATATTGTATGATTCCATCCTATATGAAGTCCAAAAATAGGCAAATTTATAGACAGGAAGTAGAATAGAGATTACCAGGGGGATGGGATGTTTAATGGGTACAGAGTTTCTATTCATAATGATGAAGTTCTGGAAATGGATAGTGGTGATGGTTACATAACATTGTCAATATATATATATATATAAAATGCCATAGTTGTACACTTAAAATGATTAAAATAATAAATTTTATGCTATATATATTTTACCACAATCTTTTAAAAGGATATTGTCCTTCAGTGACTGTAATGGGGTTGGTGGGGGGTCCTGATGAAGGGGATAGTGTAATCACCATAATATTGCTCATTTAATTGTAGATTAATCATATCAAAATAAACTTAAAAAAAAAAAGGATATTGTCCTTATGTGGAGTAGTGTCCTTACGATTAGGAGAGATGGGCCAAAATATTTAGAGGTGAAATAACTTAATGCCTGCAACTTATTTTCAATGGGTCGAGAAAAAAGAAAGAAATGTGGCAAAAGGCTAACAATGGGTGAACCTAGATGGAGGGTATAAATGCGCTCATTGTACTAGTCTTTCAGCATTTCCGTAGGTCTGGAATTTTTCAAATAAAAAGAAGGTGTTCAATAGATATTTTAAAATGAATAAATGAATGGGAGCGGGGACCCTCCTAAACAGAGAATAGCATGAGCAAAGGTGAAGAGGTGGGAAAAGTGTTTTCAAGGAACAGTCAGTATTCTAGTTTGATTTGAGTGAAAGGTGCAAACTTAGAACATTCTGGGGGACAAAGCCAGAAAAGTAGGCTGGTGCCAGAGTGGGAAAGATCCTGAGCCAAAGTGCAGAGTCTGCCTGGCACTTGGCAGGCAATGGGGAGCCACGAAAGGCTCTAAACATGGGAGTAACATCTATGAAAGGATGCAATACTTCAAGAGTAATCCAGTCATGACGCTGCAGACAGACTGAAGGGCATGACCAGCTTGGAGGATGTTATAGTAGCCTTGGCCTGGGAGCAGGGACGGGCTGGGTGGAGGAAGTGGGAATAAAAGGCAACTGTTTTGTGAAGGCTATCAGAATTTGATAATGGATTAAATGTGGAAAGTAAGGTTTACACCTAGGAGTCAGAGAATAGAAGAAATGGGAAAGTTAGCAGGAGAGGCTGGTTTGCAGTCCAAGACTCAAGAGAGAGGAACTATAAGAAAAAGGAATGGATTTAGTTGTATCCCAGCCACCCTGTCAAATGCATCATTCACAGGCCCACAGGCAAACAGGAGTCCAGCTGGAACATGATTCTCTTTCCAAAGATAGCTTCTCCCTCAGACCAGCCTCACCTGACTCCACAACCATCCTAGGGGTCAGCAGGCCCTTGAAGCGAACTGGCACCTAACAGTCCTGCTCTGATAGCATCTCTTCAATCTGGTGCCTTCGTACTTAGCCTGGACACAGTCTCTGCCTGACACAACCTTCTCTCTTATCTGAGTCCTTTTTCCTTTGTAAAAGGAGAAGAATCAGGTATCTGCCCTGGAGTACCAGTCCCACAGTGTGCAGGCCAAGATGGCTCCTAAGTAGCTCAGGTGTGGGTGGGCCAGGGGTGGAGGGAGAGGGAAGAGATGAAACAGCAAGACTAAGGTGGAGGGAGGCTGCACAGGGTGGTGCGTGGAGCAGCAGGGGCCTCCTGCTGCAGATCTGGCTGCCTGGAGAGCATGTAGGCCATACTCTAGGAAGCCCCACCCACCCTGTGGATACCCCACAGTACTGGGGTGGGGGGATCTCTGCTTACCAGCTTGAGCATCCATTGACCTCTAAATAATTCCTTCTGCTGCCCCCAAACTACTTCCTATTTTCCAACACTCAGCTCCCTCTCCCAGTTTCCCATTTCTGTGTAGAAGAGCTTGAGATTGGCAAGAATGTAGATATTCTGATGAGGCAAAGTTCAGCCTAGCACAGGGACTTTTGGGATGCTAAGACAATGAGACCATAGACAGGGATGGAGGGGGCACCTGGCAGAGGCACCAGTAAGGTGGAAGCTATGGAGAAGGTTTCTTGAGTCCTTCATCAGACGAGAGCTGGTCTGCTAAACCAAGAGATGAATGACACAACAGTGTGTACTGCCTTGGGGAACAGGCAGCTACTGTCCTGGGCACACCTGCTCAGCCCCAAGCCTTCTCAGGCCACATGAGTGGACAAACCTGGCAGAGTAAGAGGAGGAGCACCTGCTGCCATGGGAACAAGTCACTATCTAATGAGGGCATGAGCATGAGACACTCTGGTTAAATACATCCAATGACAGAGAGAAGCTGGGTTGGGTGAGAAAACTGAGGAAAATGGGCAGGAAATTCTGGCTGAAATGGGAAGAGGGGAGTCTTGGTCTAACTTCAGGTTATCCTAGAATGTAGAGCTGTGGCCTCACCAGTAGGCAGATGGCACCCCTTCAGTGATAATGGAGGCAATTGAAAGATCACTGGTCTCAGGGCCACGATTAAGCCCTTTGACCTATAACCTAAAAACTCAGATTCTCAGATGGAAAAGTGAAAGCCACAAAATAAAACTTGCCAGCTTTTGTAAATTGTAAAGGCTCAGCTTGGCCCTGATGCAGGCGGACGTAGGCCTCCATGGCAGGCACTGAGCTGCAGTCACTCCTCTGAAGCGCCAGGTCTGGAGTTATTAAGGCTTCACGTGGCACTTCACTACACAGGAATCCTGGCCCACCCAGCAAGCACTTACCCGCAGCCGGTGGAGTAGGAACAAACGGGAGAGGCGGGACGGAGAGGAAGAGCCAGACTCCAGGGTGAACGCACAGGCTGCTAGAAGGATGGCTCACCTTGGGTTGTGTCTTCAGGAAAAGGAGCATTTGTGGCGCCCAGAAGTCCAGCACTATCCCACAGCTAGGGACAAAATAGAAAGTCAGTTGTGTCCCATCCCCTCTTTGGTTGTGTCCACTTAACCTTTCCCATTTACTCGTTCTAAGGATGACTGCACCCACTTTGAGCAACACAGCGCCCCTGGGTGATGTCTAAACAGGACTTAGGAGGGTTTGCCCTCTCCTCCAAGCCATTCTCTGCTCTGCCCTCCTCGAGCAGCACCTCTCCTAACACTGTACAGCTGCTCTGAGTGGTCTGCTTCAGCCCCTGGCACAGGTTCAGCCCGAGGTAGAACTGGAGGAAGGTCAGGAAGCCGAAAGATGGCACTTTGTTCCTTCACAACAGCTGCAGGACTTGGCAGTCTGTTGGCATGGTGGACAGTTTCTCACTCCCAGGTTGTCAAAGATGGGAGAGAAAAGTCTCTAGGGAAGAGTGGGCCATAGAAAAAGAAAAGACAAGACAGACACAATGCCACAAGAGCCAAACAAGCCTCCATCGCTGGCCCCCAAGACTGCTTCATGGTCCTGTGTTGCTGTTTCCTCTGCTTGTGGTTGGTCAGCACCACTTTTCCAGGGAAGGAGGCTCATCAACCCTCCTGCCCATTCACTGAGATTGTGTTCACTTTGCTCCCAGTTGGCTGATACTACACAAAATATGCCAGCAATATGACCCTTGCCCCATACTCATTCCCCTAGAAGACAGGCTGTAAGAGGGCATGTGAGCCTAGTAAAAAGGCCTCACACATTTTTATTAAGAGACCATATCTCATCTCAGCTCCCCTAGGCAGGAAGCTCATAGCCCATTCATTCACTATCATTTCCTGTGTGCCATCCATGTGCCAAACTGGGAATAAAATATTGGCCAAAGCTCAGTCCCTGCCAACTGGGAGCCACCACCTAGTGGGTGCTGCAGACATTTCTCCCTCCTGCCTCAGGGTTGATACTCAGGAGGGTGCCTGGAGTATCTTTCCTTACTTCTTGGCATATCTGCATTCCACATCCTCCATGGCCTCGCTCAAATGCGGTCTTCTTGATGCTCTCACCTACAGTGAGCAGTGGTGTCTCCTGCCTCTGAATGCTCACAGCATGGTTACCTGTACCTCCCTCATGACATATCATTTCCTACTTGTGTTATGTGTTTTGTATGCATAGTTGATCTTCTCCACTAGATTCTGTTTCTTGAGGGTAAAGGCCATCATACACATCATTGTATCCTTCAGAGTACACACTACCATGGGTAAAACAGGTGCTCAAAGAATACTCATGGAATATGGCTTCCACATAAAGATGACTGAGGGCTTGTTTGTGAAGCTACTGGGAGTTGCCAGATTTGGAAAATAATACATTTCTATTGCTAATTTAAAACTCCTGGTTAGGATTTTTCCAATTAACACAAAGTTTGACCTCAATGCAGGTTGCATAGGATTCTTATGAATTCCTCATAACTGTGTATCTAGTCTAACTTAAATGTTATGTTATAGAAATATGATTCAATATTCAGCTGTTTCTGCATCACAACATATAAGTGTTCACATACTCTTTGAATTTTTTTTCTTCATATATTAATTTTATTTATTATTATTTTTTTATCTTTTAAAAAATTTATTTTGGTATCATTAATCTACAGTTACATGTGCAATATTATGGTTATTAAACTACCCCCTTCATCAGGTTCCCCCCCACCCCATTACAGTCACTGTCCATCAACATACTCTTTGAATTTTAAGGGAGGGAAAGTACCTTCTGTACTACATGGTGTTGGGTTTGCCCCTCCCCCCCAGGTGCTGTGCGGTAAAGATACAATAATCCAGGCCACAGCTTAAGGAAGGAGACCCAGCTTGGGTAAGAAGACCCAGGCTTCCCCATCAGAATCAGTCTATAAAACTATCCTGCCTAGGAGAATGGACTGTCCAGAAATAGAGGAAGTGACTCCAAAAATTAGGAAAAGATCTCACAGTGGCTAAGGAATGTTTCTAAAACTATCAGAAATCATGGCTGGGACTTGGGAATAGCACTAATTCAGTGGAAGACCTGGGCTAAAAACCTATGAGTGTTAGCTCATTAAATCTTCAAACACCTGAGGTGGCACTATCATTAACCCGTTTTGCAAATGGGGAAATTGAGGCTTAAGAGATGTAATAACTTTGCCCAAGGTCACAAACCCAAGTTTCTCTGACTTTAGATCCTGAGCTGAGATCCTTGTTCAAACCATCTAGTTCCCTCTCTTACTGCTCGCAATTGGTGTGCAATGAGGGCTAATGATCCCATATCCGCTACAAGAGACCATAGGGATCATCTGCGTCTACCTCCTGACAGAGAGGGAAACGGGCTCAGACAGAGAAACCTATCCCGGGTCACACAGAGCAGGCGTTGCTCTGTAACAGGATCTCAGCGTGCACTAGAATTCCGGCTCAAGTCCCACTGAAGGCCAAAGAGGTGAGCCCAGGTCCCGGATCCGGCAGAGAACGGCTGAGGCGGATCTCACCGCGGGCGTGCTCATTGCCCTGCCCGGCGCTACTTCCACGTGCACCTGTGCCGCCAACCGTCCCACGGTGCCGCGCCCGCCCGCGCCCCGGGAGTACCTGTCGGCTGAGCGCAGGCCCTCGGCTGGGGGTGACAAGGCGCTGAAGTGGAGCAAGCAAGGCCCAGCGGGCGAGAGCCGGACACTGGCCTCGCCAATTCGGGCCTCCCGACCCCTTTTGCCTCACAGCGCTTGAGGGCCCAGCGGCGCGCGGACGCCGAGAATTTGGGAGCGCTGGTCCGGGAAGGCAGAGTCGCCCAGCCTCCTCCCCTCAAGCCCTCTACTTTGACCCCTCAACCTTCTGCAGACCCCATCCTAGTGTCAGGGCACCTGAGGGGTAGCAAAGAGCTTCGCGCTCTAGAGTCTAGCTCAGGCGCGGTTTCCAAGGAAACTAGAGGAGGCTCTTTGCGCCTGCGCGGATGCGATATGCACTCTGGGAAATGTGGTTTCCGGGCTGTTACCTTGAGGCCAGGGGAATGGACGCGAGATGGCGCGCGAGTGTCACTGCGGGTTTGTAGCCGTCTGTTCCCCGGCCTCTGGGCGCCTTTCCGGGCGCTGTTGGTGCAGGAGCGGCCGCGGAGGCTTAAAGTGTAGTTTCTCTAGGCAGTCGCTGCTCGGGGATGCAGGGTGAAAAGATGGGGGCGCGGTCTCTTCGGCGTGTTCAGTTTTGCCGTTTGGAAACGTGTTCTGACGAGCGGCCTCCCTAGCTCGTGACCGGGCCAAGCCGGGCCCGACGGAGGGAGAACCTAGGGAAGGTGGGAGCTGGCCCTGGAGGAACGGACTGCCTGAGGGACTCAAGCTCCTCTCCGCACAAGTGTTCAAGTCGGAGCCGAGGCTCCTGGATCAGGTGGGAGTTGAACTGGAGTTTCGTGAGCAGGGGTCGCCCTGACCCTTCTCTGGGGAGTTTCCGTGCTTCTGGATCCCCTGGCCACCTTGGACAGAACTGTGAGCTACGTGCGTTGATTGCCGAAGAACCACCCTGTCCACTACCCAGTTAAGCCTCTGACTGAGATCCAGAAACCTAGAATCTCATTCAGGCTCTGTTAGAGACTCGGCTACTTTTCTGGGCCCGGTTTCCTTATTTGTCAAACAGTGGTAACTGTAATTGTCTGCCCCTTCTCTTGGGACTATTGCAAGGTTCATATGAGATGACACTGATGTGTAAGGCTAGACAGTCCTTTAAGGACATAAACAGGCATTCCCATTTGTTGTGAATTGGTGCAACTTCTTGAAAGCAAATTAGGCAATGCCTTTAAAAATTAAATGCGCATAGTCTTTGCTTCAGTAATTCTAGAAATATGTTCAACAGATTTTGTGGCCACGTGTGCACGAGGAATTATATACAAAGGTACTTAAGCGGTATCTGGAATGGAAAAAAAATCCCATAAATAAATGTTCATTAGTAGATGACCATTTAAATAAATGATGGATTCCATAAAATAGAATGAGTGGTTATTTTGAAAATTAGAGTTTTCTGTGCTGATATGCAACTCTGATATGAAATTTCAAAGCGCAGAATAATATGTTAACGTGCTATAATTTCTACTTTAAAAAAATACACAAATGTATTTGATGACATACGCAGGGAATGTCTTTGGATGGACTCAGAAGAAGCTGGAAACAGTGGTTGCCTGTGAAGAACTGGAGGACAAGCTCAGAGGGAGACATATTCTTCATACTATATCTTTTCTTTTTGAATGGTTTTTGGCCCCTGTAGCAATTTGTGTGAGCTTTGTATATACATATAGTTCTTATCATTTGTCAGCATTTTTGACGCAGCTTCCCTTGGTTTTGTTTCCTCACATGCTGAATTCCTATTTCTCAAAGTTCTCCACAGATTCTAGTCAGCCCACAGCTCTGAGTTCATGATTGGACCCTGCCTTCCCAGCTGCAGAGGCTGTAGGAGGGCAGGGCCTGGCCTTGGCTTCCCTCTTGTCACCCCACCTGCCCCCCAGCCCCAGCCTAGGATTACTGAAGGGGCAGTCTGGGTGGGACTCAGGGTTGGCTGCAGGATGGGAGGCAGCCCCCAGTATTTAGTTAGGAGGGTGGACCAGCCAAGTAGCTCAAGAATCAGACTGGATCTCTGGACCCCACCTTGCTACCCTTGGTGTGCCACCCACAGACAGGTACAAATGATTCCTCTTCTAGACAGCATGTTGAGGCTAAATTCCATCAATGTATAGATGACATATATTGTTAAGATATCAAAGTGAAGGGGGCTTCTTTGGGACTTCCTTGTCTAATCCCTTTGTAGCACAGAAAGAGAGACTCAAGGTTAAGTAAGTGTACTCTGGAGTTAGCATAGTGCTGGGGGTCCCACTGGGGTCTGGGTGAGAGATTGATTCTTCAAACCGGGCATGAGGTCTCAATCAATGACATTTGATGCCTGCTCGTACCTCTGAGGCCTGCTTTAGTGTATCCACCTCCCCCCCAACCAAAGTAGTGTGTTAGAGAGAAGGGAACAAGATCTAGGGAAGAGGGGCTAGAAGTGACAAAGCTGGAACCACTAAAACTGAGCAAAAGGAACGCCTAGGCAGAAGGGAAGGCCCCCTGAGGGTCTCTCCTCCCTGGCAGTGACAAGCTGGCTTGGAAAATCTGGCTGTCGTGCATTGCAGCAGGAAGAAGATTCTTGGGACCCAGGGTGTGCTCAAGAACTAGCATCAGGTGGAGCCTTACCTTCTGGAACAGGCTTGGTCCTGTCCAGATAGGCGTTGGCAGCTTCCACTTCCTCATGGGCAACTCCCTTCAGCTGTCCCAGTAGAGCCAAGCACCTGCTGCCCAGCGGGGACTTGTTCCCCGCCAAGCTGCCTGGGGGGTGCGTGGGCAGCTATCGTTTACTCAGGCCCTGCCCTAGGAGATGAGGAAGATAGCACTGGCCTGCCCTCTTCTCTTCCCCATTCTTCTTCCCACCCAACCCCAACCACACCACACCCCCAGAAAGACCAGTCACAAGCCACCTGAGGATGGTGAAGAGACAGGCAGGGGTAAGGAGAGGCCAAACTCCTCCTGTAACCAGACACGGATCCGACTGACAGGTAGATGGCTTTATCATAAAACTGAAAATAATATGAAATGTTTTTTTATTTCTAAGTACAAAGCCAGATACTATTAAGACTTTGAAAAACTGTCTGGCGAGAGGCCATGAAGAACAAAAATTCTCTTTGGCTGGGTGCCCTGTGACCCAGTGCAGTGTCATGGGGAGTGGGGGACAGAAAGCCTCCTGGGGCTGGGGACTGAGGACTGAGGTTACTCTCGCCTTTGGGGTCCCCTGGAATGAAGTGGGGGGCAGGAAAGAGGCAGACAGGAGTGGATAAGGGAGGGAACATAAGCCTTTCTGCACTGGGAAACTTTTTTATTCCGTGGCTGCTAGTGTTCTGGGCAGCAGTTGAGAACGAAGCTAGGGGGCTGCTGCCTCCAAGGCACCTTCAATATCTCTATCACATCCCCAGTTATAGAAAAAGTCTTGAGCCCTTGGACAGGTGGACGTGGGTGTGAGACTTGAGGCTGTAGGAGCTGAGGCTGTAGGGCCAGGTCTGGGGCCTCCTGGGAAGGAGGAAGAGGAGTGCAAACAGGCTGACAGGAGTGAGGGGTGCTGGTCCCAGAACCGTGTTCAGGCGTCTCTATTGTATCTAGGGGGGCACAGGCACATGTAAAGGTTCAGGCCTCACCCTCCTCCCCACTGCCGTCCACACTGGCCTGCCTCACCACCTTCCGCAGCCTGCGTGTGGAGGAACAGCCAGCCTCTCCCTGCTCCTGGAAGGCCCGGGTCTGGCTGGCCACCAGGGCAGCACTGTTGAGGGCCACCACAGACTGGCGGGACTTTAGGGCAGGCCAGGGCCCCTTGTGGACCCGCCGGCCACCACTGGCCTTTGAGACCTGAGGGAAGGGCTGTGGAGGGTCTTCCTCTGAAGACTCATTTGAAGAGAAAACCTGGAAGGAAGAAGTAGGAGGAAGAAGAGTCAGAGGGAGTCTTTCCAGGGCAGGGGCATGTAGCACAGAACCTGGAAAAAGGTAGATACACAATGTTTGTTGAGTGAACACAGAAAAACTGAGCTACTCATGGGTCACATTTCCTAAGGAGGGAAGATAACATCCCAACCCTCCTGCCTCTGCTCCTCCGCCCTAACCTTCTTCCTTCTGGCTCCCAGAAGCCTTCCTCAGCTCCCCTGCACCTGCCTCGTCTTTGAGGCCCTCTCCTCTTGCCCACCTCAGCCCCCGCATCCAGTCATTCCTGTGAGCCACAGGTGATACACCTTCCAGGTGCCAAGTGCTAAGCTGGGTGTCCAGTAAGCACACTCTGCCTCGAGAACACCCACACCCATCTACCAACCATCCATTCTTCCCCATCCTTCCACACCCAGTGCCACCCATTCCAGGAAGCCTTCCCAAATGTTCCCACCCCCCACCAAGAGATGAATTCTTGAGCTCTCCTTCCTCTAGGCCAGCCATCTTGGCCTTGAGTCACGTGGAGGGTCTGCTGGTGTTACACTTGTGCCCCACAGCACTTAGCACAGAGAGGTGCTCAACCTCTCAGCCACTGCTTTGGTTGTGTAAATGTTGTGACCTCTCTGCACCCCGTACTTTGATGGGTTGTCCCTCAGATTAGGGAGGGGCTGCAGAGATCATCCTATCCACCCCCAGGTTAGGGCCAGCAGTGTGTTGTCCAGCTCCTGGCCTGGGGAGGATGCTCATTCCATGGCTGGGCAGCCCTGGCCTCAGGAAGCAAGTCCTTCGGTCAGGCAGGGAGCTGCCTGCAGCCTCTGGCCTGGGGCTGGCTCAGCCAAGGAGCCACGCAGATGCCCCTGGCCCCACCTCTGCTCTCCAGCATCCGTGGAGGGCAGTGCTTGCTGGCCCTCACTGGGTTTCCTTGGCTGCTCTGAGGGGACAAAAGGGAGCTGCCTAAGGTTGGTCCCCACACTCAGGTGACCCCAGCTCAGGGCCAAAAAACCAATCGTGGTTTTTCTCCATCCTCCCGCCATCTGCCCCCAACTCCTTTTAGGCCCTACCCTGGATCAGGCTGGGCTCTTTCCCTAGCCCCAGCCTCACCTCCGGCAGGTTACCCGCTTCTGAGGTGCTTTCCATCTCCAAGGAAGGCTCCAGGAGGCTGATGGACCTCATGACCCCACGGAGGTTGATACGGGGCCGTGGCCCAGAGTCTTCTTTTGGGGCTGCCTGGCTCTCTCCCAAGCCCATAATCTTCACCTCCCCAGTGCCTCCCAGTTCTGGCAGAAGAGGTGGGAACGGTGTAGAGACCTCAGGGGCCAGGGGCTCTTCTGGGGAGGCCCCACCCACTTTCTGCTCCCAGACATGGCTCTGCCGGCTGTGAGGAGGTGGCCCTGAGTCAGCTTTGAGTGACCCAGCAGCCACCCCCAGCACCCACCCACACCCTCCCCCTCCTCCTGGTCCCCCACTCCATGCCTGGCAGTCAGGATGCCCTGGTAGGTCTGCAGCTGGCGCAGGAAGCCAGGGTTGGGGCGGGCAACGGGCCGGAGCTCTTGCACGTGGCGCAGAGCCTGCTCCAGGCTCCAGCCGTATTGCTTCATGGCGTAAGCTACCACTGTGGCAGCTGAGCGGCTGACGCCCATCTTGCAGTGAACTAGCACCCGGGTGCCCTGCGCTCTGTGGAGGCAGAACATGGTTAGCCCCCGCCTCCCCTGCCCGCTCGCTCTGAGGGCCCTGCAGTGGGGAGAAGGGCAGTTCACCCTCTCGCTGCCCAGCACAGACGGGGAAGGAGAGAAGGGGCAGACGTAGTCCCAGAGCTGGCAGAGCAAGGGAGGAAGAGGGCCTGGGGCCGCTTAAAGCTGGGGCAGGGAGGACCCCACCTCGCAGCCTCCACGAAGCGGTGTGTCTCCTTCCAGTGGGGCAGCAGCTGGGCTGACTCCTCATCCCAGAGGCGTACGTTGTGGTAGATGAAGCGCTCGGGGTAGAAGTTGTCAATCTCACGGGCCATGTTCAAGATGTGGCTGATCCTATAGCAGAGGGTTCAAGGTCAGGCTGATAAGGCCAGGGTCAGTGGGCCCATTGGCCAGGGACTTTGGGTGTTTCTGTTTAGTTCTTGGTTCTGAGAGTTAGGTGGGGGTGGCATGGTTATGGTGGGAGTAGGAGGAGACTGTGACCCTCCCCCTGGGCTTGTGTTCCCCTCTGGCCTGGGTAGCTGTTGAGTCGGCTGTAGCACCAACTCTTCTGTTATTCTCAGGAGTCAGAGTTCAAGAGCAGCTTCTGGGCTAAGCTGGGACTGGATAGATCTGCAGCAGCTGGATGACAGGGGCCACAGCAGGTTTCCCAGAAGTCCATAGTGGACAAATGACAGGAGTCTAGAGCAGGCAGCCAGCTCCCCCAGGAGAGGGGCACTTCCTTCTCCCCTGAGGAGTGGTCACAGGCTGCCCACTGCTGCCCCTCATGTCTGGGTGCCTGAGGCCTCCTGTCTGGAGCCTGCTTTACAGTGTGGGGAGAGAGAAGAGCTGGCCAGGGAGCTGCCAGCAGGCCTCCAAAGTTGCAGTTCTCTTCTTCAGCCTAACACCCTACAGGGAAACAGCCCCAGGGGTGGAGCTGGAAGCAGAGCTTGGGGATTCTGGCCAGGGTGCCCTTGAGAGAAGGCCAACAGAAGCAGGGAGACCATCCCAAGGGGGCTTGGAACCCTACCTGTTTCTCTGCAGCTCCTCCAGGTTGGCTGCATTCCACTCTGAGCCCTGTGGAGAGGGACAGAAGTGTCACCCCCATTCCCAGCTGCAGCAGCCTCATGCCCCACCAGCTCACCAGGTAGAGGTGTGGGAAGATGCGGGAGGCCCGGTCTTGCTGGGCCATGAGCAGCAGCATCTGGTTGTCAATGAAGTCGCGGTACTGTTGGAGAGGGCGTCCCAGGCGCAGCTCCAGGGCCTGGCGGATCTGCAGGCAGAGCCAAAGAAAAGGAGAGGCTTGGGGAGCCCCTCACTAGGTCCTGACACCCTACCCTTCCCTCCAGTGCCTCTGAGAAAAGTACCTGTCCCATCTGGACAGAGGCACTGAGGCCAAGCATCTAGGACTGGCTCAGGATGGGAGGAAAACACAGTGGGAAGGCTCCACTGAGAGGAAAGCTCTGACCCAGCTCACGTCCCCTGTCCCCTAGCCCCGGCCCATGCTCCACCCGCCCCCCAGCACCCTGCCTACCTCTTTGGAAGTGATGCTCTCCAGGTCGCTGGTGTCCAGCACCTCCCACAGCTCTGCCCGGATAGCCTGCTCCATCTGCTCCTGTTCTGAGGGCCTGGGGCAGAGCCCATCAGCTCAGGAGTCCCATCCCTGCTCCCATGGCAACCCCATTCCTTTCCCTCCCTGCACTGACCTGCCAGGTTCAGTGCTGGGAGGCCGCAGAGACTCCAGGTCAGCCATGGCCATCCACTCGTTTAGGCAGCTCTGGTCAGAGCTCAGTCTGTCCTGGTAGTGGCTGGCCCAGGAGAGGGCACTGCCTCCTGGTACAAGACCACTGCCTAGAGCAGCCTCACATGCCTGGTGTAACACCTGGAGCGTGGCCCTGGGACAGGGGAAAAGCTGATCACGCTGTCCTCTCTGCTGCCCCTCCCCAGACCCTGCAGCCACCCAGCCCTTACCACATGGTCTGGATGGAGATAGGCTTGAAGATTCGGCTCTGCCCACCAGAAGTCACACTGAAGCCCCTGTGGGAGACCAGGTTGGGGTGAAGCTAGGCTCCAGGAAAGAGTCCCTGAGGAGCCCACCCACTGGCTACCTCATGAGGCTGGTCCTGAGAATCCTCACATATCAGATGAGTTCAAGATAAGCCCCATTTTCCAGATACAGAGTGGCTGAGGCCCAGAAGAGTTAGGTGACTTGCCCAGGATCACACGGCATGTCTGAGGTAGAGCTGAGTAGGCTAAGGCCCCAGATATCAGGCCTGGAATTCTACTGCTCACCAGAGCCTAGAAGCCCTGTCATATGTATCATCCTTTGCTATCCCACCCTCCTGGCCCCTCCTCTCCCCTCTCCCTTCCCTCCAGTTGCTACCTCTTACCCATCTCCATCTAAGTACACCTGGGTGTCACTCCAGAGAGGCAAGACCAGGCCCAGGGTGCAGCTGGGGGAGCTGGCAGGGGACAAAAGGACAGCCATTGTTCCCCAGCGCCTCATCTCCTTGCCCCCTACCCTATCTCTCCCAGCTCCCACCTGCTATCAAGGAAATCCACCCCCAGGAGGACTGTCTCATCCTGGCTCAGGTGATCTCTTGTGGAAACCACAAGCAAATAGCGGAGCCGGAGGGGCCGTGCTGTCTCCAGCTGGGCTGCCTGGGGACGACAGGGAGGGAGAAGCCCAAGGTCACAGTGCCCCAGAAGACCCTGCTCTCCACCCACTCCTCTACCGGACACACACCAGGCAGACAGACCTACCACTGCTCCCTCCACGCCCCTCCCCCTCTTCCCAGATACCAGATCAGTGGTTACAATCCAGTGGTTCAACTTTTAGATTTCATGGCCCAACAAAACATTTCAAAAGATTTTTCTTAAAGGGGCTGTGTGTGGAAAAAATGGGAGAACAGGCCTGACATAGATTGCCCATTTTTTACTTTCTGGATAGGAAGGAGGTTTAAATAAACCTTTTCTCTTGCCATTACCAAAATTTGACTCAACAAGTGCTTCTCAGCAAAGAAATATTAAAGACATGATCTCACAATAAAGGATGGTGCTTCCATGGAATAAATTCAGCAGCACGCCCCCTCCCCCTGAGTGCATGTCCATTTGTGGACAATTCACGTGGTCAGGAAGGTTTTGGCTGCTGTGCATAGAAACCTGCCCCTGTATTTCCCAGCTCTTGGACCTAATTTGGCCCTACAGGCTCATGCAGGGCAAACCTCCCAGTCCTTTCCCAGCCCTCGGGAGACCTGAAAACATGAGCTCCCCCTGTTAAAACAACCCCAGCTGAAACACCAGGACCACTGGGGGTTAGGTAACCCCTATGCTCCCCAGGGTGCCCTCACATTCACACCACTGGCCCCCAGACAGACACACCTGCGCTGGCTCCATCCCACCCTCTCCTCCCTGCACCCCAGGCTGGCTCTTTCCCCTCTAGGGGGGCTCTGGATGGGCCCTCACCAGGCGGATGTCATCCTGGGGCCTCAGCAGCTCCACCATGAGGTGCAGGCACTGACTCTGCTGCTGCTTTTGGGAACTCTGGAGCCCGTGCCCTTCATCTGTCTGGTCCCCGTGGGGCTGCTCTTCACCTGAGGGTTCCTCCACTGGCTCAGGGCTGGCCTCAGCTGCATCTGCATCATCCCCTCCATCCTGCAGTCCCAGGACAGCCCCACGGAGCACTGCAAAGCTCTGCCTGTCAGGGTGACAGGGAAACCATCATGGCCAGCCACACCCCTTAGGACAGGGGTGCGTCAGTCACCTGGGGTCTTGTTAAAACAGGTATTGGTCCCAAACCTTAGAGAGTCAGTAGGTCTGGAGTGGAGGCCTGAGAATGGGCATTTCTGATCAGTTCCCAGGTGGTGTGGCCACCACACTTTGAGAACCACTGCCTTGGAGGCTCTCAGCCCCTAGCCCATCTATTCTTGTTTGGGGGCAGGGAGGGCGGGGGCTCCTCTCTTCCCCTCCCCATATGCCTAACTCGGGAGATGCTGTTAACTTGGTGAGGCCTAGGCTGTCATCCCATCCTGTTCTTTCTCTTGTGACCCCTGGCCTAGGCCAGGATCCAGAAAGTGGGTGAAGGGGCCCCAACTGACCAGGAGAAGGTGAAAGCAAAGGCAGCCAGGCCAGTGCTGCAAGCTGGCCATACCCCCCAGCTGTAGTTACTCAGTGGCCACATCCAGTGGGTGGCTTTGGTCCAGGACGGCAGTGGCCAGGCCTGGCATCTGGATGCAGGCATCAGTGTTGGGGGGAGGTGCTCACCTTCGCTGGAGCCAGCTTCTCTGCTTGGACACCCGGTCCTGCTGAGAAAGCAGCCCCAGGGCAGTGTGAAGTGGGGGGACTCTCCACTCTCTCGGGGCTACTGAAGTGCAGGGGGGATGGGGATCACCCCCCAGAGGAGAGTGGAACCAGAAAAGGTGTCAGATCCCATCCCACCCAGCCCATCCCCACCTGGAGGCGCTGGGGGTGCGTGGCAACGCTGGGTAAGATGGGTGGGGTGCCTGAGGTATCCTACGGGTTGGCCCAGATCTGAGCCAGGAAGAGGGTAGGGCCTCAGCAGGCTGGGCAGGAGCTCAGGGCTCCGGATCTTGCCTGGCTTCGAGTTCCTGGGAGCCTCAAGTTTACCCCCCACCTTCCCCCACTCCCACCAATCCTCTCCAGTCTGAGATTCGGGTTCCCCTTACGCACACCCCTGTGATTGAGGGGAGGTTGCCGTGGGCAGGACACGCTACCCCAGGCCCAGCTGGCGGCCAACTGCGTGGGCAGGACCACGGCAAAGCCACACTCACCGTGGGCCCCACAGGCGTGGAGTGGCCACTGGCCGGGGGCGAGCGGCTTACGGTGACCAGGGCCATGGGGCCAGGCCGGGCGCACCTGAGCCCTCCCACAGCCCCACGGACAGTCCCAGCCAGGCAGGACCAGGAAGGAGAGACCGGAGCCACCAGGGCCTGGCACCTCCTCGGGGGTGGCCCTTAAAGGGCCAGACTCCCGTCCAGCCCGGCCTGCG
>JAVSCE010011020.1:0-23218 GCA_032199065.1 Smutsia gigantea
AAAGCACTGTTCTAGGTGCCAGTGAGGTCACAGCTACAGATTACATAAACTCCTTGTTCCCAGGTGCTCACACTTTGTTGTTGAGTCTTCTTTTAGACTAGACCTGGATTTGTCACCAAATAATAGTAGCTACAATTTATGGAGTGCTCCCTACATGTCAGACATATTTTAAACTTTTTCCCTGGATTAACTGCCTCACATGGAGGAAATTATTATTCATAATCAAACCTTATGCATAAGGAAAATTGGGGACACAGAGACAAATCACTTTCAGCCCCATAGGTAGGAATAAGAGAATATGGGATTTCCAGCCTAGAAGCCTGGCTTCAGACTCCCAGTAACTGGTACACTTTGCTGACTCTCAGTAACTAAGCATGCTTACTGTCTCGCTTCATGAAGAACAGGAAGTGGTGTTTTCAATAATCTTTCTGGTTCCTTCCAAGTTAGCAGTGATCCTTTTTGTAATTATAAGCATCCTAATCTATAATCTTCTGTACCTCCTTCCTAAGAATTGGCCACTTTTAATTTTATCATGGATGTTAATTATTTAAAGTTAATTAAAAATGCACTTCATGAAGACATATTGAAATTTATTTTTCCATTTCAAATAGAATCATGACCACATGCCAAGGAGACATCACCTTTCACTGGGTGGCTTGGTCATGGCAGCAAGCAGCTACCTGAGGGCGTCCCAGGGTGATGCGAGCATCAGGAATGCAAAGCCTCAGGCATCCCCAGAGCTACCTCTGTTCACTGACAATGGTCTTGCATTTCCTTGCTCAAAACATGTAGGATGTTGTGTTCTGCTCTTTAAAGATGGTCATTACTATCAAGCATCCGGTGAATTTTCTGTAATGTTCAGTCCTTGCAATGCCTCATTTTTTCACAGTAAAATATAAATGGAAATATTACTTTAACTATTGATTAATGTTTCAGTAAGTAGATATGTATTAAAAATTCTATCCCAGTACCAAAGGGTTGTCTGTTATAATAAATACTGTGATCTTATGAATTAAGAAAAAAAGAAAAACACACAATACTTATGAGTCCACTGATTTAGGTGAATTGCCTTGCAGTTTATTAGCTGGTCAAAAAGTGCATTTACAAAGTGACCTGTGCCTCTCCATGGCATTGTAGCTAATAATAAGAGTAAGGACATCACTGCCATACTGAAGAAAGTGTCATTGAAGGAGGAAGTAGATTTTTCCGCAATGGTCTTCTTTGTCACCCTTATCCTGTGCAAATGTTGGAAAATGCACTTCATGTATCTTATTTTCTGTCTTAGTTGTATGGTTAATATGATAATTGTTTAGTGGCCTTTCACATGTTTTTAAAAACTTGAATACATGTTCGTCTTGAAAAAATTCACAGTTCTTCTTTATTTTGCAAGAGTTAAAGGGACAATTACAACAAAATCATTATGATCTGTGGGTACATTTGTCCATTATTTTTCAATATTATCTCTTCCCACCAAGGAGCCTTTTGATGCATAATTATTTTGCCTAATCACTCCCACATTGAACAATGCACACATACAGATTGTATATCTGTGTTTATATAGAAAAGACTGATACACAAACCAATTTTTGCCCCCATAATTGGCAAAAATACACAATGCAGAGGAGCTCCTCAGTTGAATCTTAAAATTTAAGTACGATTTGCTCATGTGAAGCCACCTGTGGTAGATGACAGTGGAGAAAATGGACATGGATTGCAGGGTGAGGGAAGAACTTGAAAATGACCTTTAGTTTAGGTCCTCAGGTAGACAGGTCCTCATTTAAAGGATACGTACCATTCAGCAGTTCCACTGTCCATGTCAATTCAGCTGTGAAAATTGGATGAGTTTCAATACTCATGCTTAGCAACCACATCAAAAGGTATATTGGGGGAAAAAAGATTACAGTTATAAAGAAAAGCAATGATTAAGGAAATTGTAAGTGAAAAAATGTGATAAAGACTGGCAGAGAAGATAAAGTCTTTTCAAATATGTTTTGCAGATGGCCACGTAGCGGTCATAAGCCATCACTGTGAGCACATAATGATCTGTAATCACCAGGGCAATGAAAAAGTGAAATTGTATAGAGCAACCAATGACAGATATGGTTTTTCTCTTGGATAAGAAATGAACCAGCATCTGAGGATGAGTTTTAAATATGAAAAGACTTGCATAAAATAATTAAAATATGATTGTCTTTATATATTAGGAGCTCCATTTTAATTTAGGTATTTAAAATATAAATTGCATGTTTACCAGGTTATTTATTTCTTTATGTCACCTGCCACTTACAAGTTCGAGGGAAAATATCATGTGAAATGGTAGGGATAATGGATAAATGAGAAAAAACAAATGCATTTTTATTTTCTTTACTTTAGCCCTCATTGAAGCCAAGCAAACACAATGTCAGAGGAAAACCACACCGCAGTGACTGAGTTTATTCTCCTGGGGCTGACAGATCGCCCCGAGTTGCAGCCTGTCCTCTTTGTGGTCTTCCTAGTCATCTACCTGATCACTGTGATCGGCAACGTGAGCATGATTTTGGTAATCAGAAGTGACTCGAAACTCCACACGCCAATGTACTTCTTCCTCAGCCACCTCTCCTTTGTAGACCTCTGTTATACCACCAGTGTCTCTCCTCAGATGCTGGTTCATTTCTTATCCAAGAGAAAAACCATTTCCTTCCTTGGTTGCTTTACACAATACCACTTTTTCATTACCCTGGTGATTATAGATCATTACATGCTGACAGTGATGGCTTATGACCGCTACGTGGCCATCTGCAAACCTTTGTTATATGTCAGCCAAATGTCCAGATGCGTCTGCCTCTCTCTTGCTGCCGCTCCTTATATTTATGGCTTTGCCAATGGTCTGGTCCAGACCATCCTGATGCTTCATCTCTCCTTCTGTGGACCCAATGAGATCAACCACTTTTACTGTGCAGACCCACCTCTCCTAGTCCTTGCCTGCTCAGATACTCATGTCAAAGAAATGGCCATGTTCGTGGTGGCTGGTTCCAACCTCACCTGCTCTCTCACCATCATCCTCATCTCCTACATTTTCATTTTCACAGCCATCCTGCGTATCCGCTCTGCTGATGGGAGGCAAAAGGCCTTCTCCACATGTGGGTCGCATTTGACGGCAGTCATCGTCTTTTTTGGGACCCTGTTCTGCATGCATCTGAGGCCCCCTTCTGAGACATCTGTAGAGGAGGGGAAGATTGTAGCTGTTTTTTACATCTTTGTGAGTCCTATGTTAAACCCTTTGATCTATAGCCTGAGGAACAAAGACGTTAAAAGAGCAATCAGGAAAGTTTTCCAGAAAAAATTGTGTACTAAATAAAATAGACCTTTTGGTCACAGGTGTGTAATATATCCCTATCTGACCAATTAATAATAATTTTAAATGAACATATCACATTCTGTCCTTGAGTATTTTTTCATTTGTAATTCACATATAGCACTTGGAAGATGTGTAAATTTGTTTGCTACTGTTCACAGTGCCATTTCAATGAGTTTTTAAAAGTATGGCATGGACATTCAAAGAAAAGACCAGAGGCTATGTTACAGCTTTATGTAATCAATAAAGAACAGATGATTCCATCCATAATATGCAGACTGATTCAAAGTCATTAAAGAAAGAATTACCAAATGATGTTATGACATTCACAATTAATTTGAATTTTATATTGTTTAATAATTTCCAAACTCTTTTACAGGAACTTCTCAATAATTGCAGGTGAAGTGTTTTTTTAAAAATTTTATCCCTTTGTGCAAATATATAACAATGAAGATTTGGGTATCCCAGGTTATTATTCTAAGATTGAATAACCAAATTTCCTGTAGAAGGTTTTATTTCATTTCATTTTGTTTTGTTTTATTTTATTTTATCTCATCATATTTTATTTTATCTTATTTTTAGTTTCCAAGATGGTTCTGCATCATAAAACAAGTTTTGGTTTAATTTGTTAGTTTTTTATGAACTATTTTAACATAAAAAATACAGAAATAATATAAAACCTCCATTGTAAACATAACTAATAATCAAGTCTTCACACAGTTCCACTTTTGTTTCAGACATTCCAGGTGCTCAGATTCTGTGAAACCGAAACCTCCCTGCCGGATTCCATTCTGCCCCACATTGCCTGCATACACCTCTGTTATGAATTTAATGTTTCATATGCCTATGTAGAGTTTCAACACTTGCCAGTGTTTATGTATCAACAGAATTATATTATTTTGCTATATTTAAAACTTGATATAAATGAGATTATGTACCTTCTTCAATTTATTTTAATTTTCACTAAACATTTCTAGATTTGTACGTGCTGATGTATTTTCCAATGATATATTCTATGTCATTACAAGTCAAGTGTTTTTAAATGTTTTGATACACACTGAAGCTTTCTTGTTTGTTTGTTTTGATATCTATATCCCTTGTTCACTTTTTAGATAGGTTTCTTTTTAGTCTTTGAATGCTACATTTGTAATAGCTTTTATGCATTCTGTACTAGGTACTAAACTTTTTAATAACAGACATACAAAATGTAAATATTTTCAAGCTGTTTGTAGTTTGTATTTCATTTTGGGCATGATAGATATGATAGTACAGAACTTTTGCATTTAAACATATTTCAAATGTATTAATATTTTTATGGTTTTGCTTTGTTTGTCTTATCCAAGTAATTTT
The DNA here is from genome assembly GCA_032199065.1 of Smutsia gigantea. Classification (NCBI taxonomy): domain Eukaryota; kingdom Metazoa; phylum Chordata; class Mammalia; order Pholidota; family Manidae; genus Smutsia; species Smutsia gigantea. Next base: position 4,685 of record JAVSCE010011020.1, read on the forward strand.
GATATTATAAAGATGTTCTCCTACCTTTTCATTCATGTTTAAAGTTTTACTTTTGCATATCTAAGTCTGTATTTTTCCTGACATTATAAATGTTGACAAACAGAATCTATTTTTTAATGAAGAGAATCAATTTTCCATTTTTTGAATACTCCTTACTTTTCTCACTAGGTTTTTCATGTAAACTCTGTCACGTTTCTAGTTTTCATATGTGTATCACTTTCTTTCTGGATTCTCACTCCAGGACCAATTTTCAATCTCTTCATCAATAAAAACTATTTATTTAAAAATGGCTTTACCACCCGTCATAAGGAAGCTTTAAATAGAGCATTTTCTTGATTTCTAACAGATCCCATTAAAATGTGGAGAAATACCTATACTCTTTCCAGAGTTCACACCCATCATTTCTTTGGAAGACATGTGACACCAGCTTCATTGATCCTGTACCAGTGGCTATGTAAATGAAAGAGAAAAAATGTTATTTGTAGCCAATAATCCTCTGTCTTCTCTCTTATCTGGCAGTTACCATCACAGATATGGATGTTCACCAGTATATGATGGTTCAAGTTACAAGTTTTCATTTCTGCAAAGGTGCAAAACCTATATACATTTAGTAAAAGCCATACTTCATATTTTGAATTTAGATGTTTTTCTGAGGCAGCAACATGTAGTACCTATTCTCATGTGTTGATAAGCCGTGCCATCATGTGAATAAATAAGCAATATACTTAAAAGAGTTCATTCGAGACATATTCTCCCTGTTTTGATATTTTTGAAACTCTCTCGTTTTAATGTTAATTCTTGAAGAAAAATTCATTTGGGTCTGGATCTAGATAGATATTTGCTTTCAGTTGTTAGAAAATATCTCATTTTCTGGTTTCTACAATATTTTTCTTTTTTTTTTGGTAAACATTATTGTACTGCCAGATTATCTGTTACTTCTGTATAGGTGAAATATCTTCTATTTTGAAATTTGGTACTTTTGAGTTTCTTTTTGTTAATATTTAGTTATATTTATCCTTTTCGAATTTAGCTGTTTCTTTGGCTGACTTAGTAGGACATATCCTCTTAGTTCCAGATGACATATGTTCTAACAGTATCATGTACCTCTAATTCATAGAACTCCTCCTCACAACTGTAATATAACATTATCTGCATGAACAATTCATGGTTGTATCATCACACAGATTGTCAGCTCCATGATGGAAAGGTCCACGTCTGGTACTGCTCACTATTTTAAAGCCAGCATTTATCCCATAGTCTAGAAATAGGTGGTTCTCAATAAGTATCTATTGAGTTAGTAAGCTATCACTGTGCCCTTTGCGTTTTGGTTATGGGAGTGCAAGCTCTATTCTTAACCACTTCCCAATGTGATCTTCATGAGTTCTCAACAATCAACACCCTTATCCTGAAACTGTAAATATGCATATCTCTTCCCTCCCACCATGAACCACTCTTACGAAGTTTTTCACTTCCCTTTTGCTCTCTGCATTGACAGTACAGTGGTGAAAGAAGGTTTTCCCTGAATATTTATTAACTATATGAATGAATGAATGAATGAATTAATGTTACTATAGCTGGAGAATGGTTAGTATGGTGTGACCATGTCGCCACTGCATAACTATCAACAATGAGATTTGATGGACTTATGTTTGCACTATTCAAATCCCAGGCTCACGGTAGATTATTTGTATATGCCAGGGAAAGTCACTTAACCTCTCTGTGCCTCAGTTTCCCATCTGTAAAAGGAAGATGATGATAGTAATGACCCATGGAGTTGTGTGAGGATTCACTGAGCTGAGGCTTGTAAAGTGCTGAGCCTGATGCCTGGCAGATATTAAGCACTCAATGCTTATTTCCTGTAATTCCAATATCACCATTTGGTTTTCTTTCCTTTGACTTCTCAGACAAGTTAGTCACTCATCCCAGTTCATCTCCCTACAGAATTTCATTTTTGAGGGATAAGGAAATGTGTTCAATATAATGTAAAGTTACCTGGGAGGGAATTACCAGATTTGTTGTATATTCACTGAATTAAGTGTACATTGCATACCCGTTATATTATTCAGCAAGCATTAGCTGGTCAACTATTTCCCTCCAGGGCCTGAGCTAGCTGTGGAGATCACTGTCCTTACCCAGTGGACAAGGGTCTGCAGTCCAGTGATGGGAATAGAAACATTAGCAGGTAATCCAACAGAGTGTGTTAGACAAGGACGGGGGCAGTGCCCTAGGACAGCAGGGAGGATGGAGGTCAGCCCCATGTCTGTGGACGCAGAGAGAGCGTCTTTTGTGAAGACATCAACTGCAGCCCTTGTCCCCCCCAGGTGTAACAAGAATCTGATGAGAATAAGGAAAGCACTGATTGGACGGAAGCTGGGGATATATTAAAAAGGGTGCTGGAAGGAAGTGCAGGTTCTTCAGGCTGAGGCATGGCAGATACCTACATTTGGGGAAAGAGTCAAATGGGTATATGTGAATACAGGGATTCAAATCCCACCCTGCCACTTGCCAGCTACGAAGCTCTAGGTGAATAAGTCCATTACTGTTCACTCAAAGGAGCCTCTGTTTTTTTAGCCAAAGGGGCAGGATGGAGTCCCTACCTCTAAGAATTGTATTTGAGAACCAGTTCAGTTACCTACATGAGAGATGCCCAAAGGTAGAAAGTGCTCACCAAGGTCTTTGTCAATGACCCTGTGTGTTTCACAGTCCTGCACATGACTGACCCTGCTTAGGATGTTCACTAGAAAACATAGCTAAGAGCATGGATTTTAGGGGAGCAGGCAGTTATAGAATAAAAGAAAAACAAAACTTAAAAATGAGAACTGTAAAATTTCAATAGGAAACTCTTTTGCCTTCCAGAGATCTCTTGGGACAATATTAAATATGGAATTATGGAAAATGTAATTGAGACATATGATTAGCTTTCTGATTCCAGAGAACACCAATTAATCTCGAGGGGCCTGGTTCCCTGGATAGCACCCTTCGCTGCTACTCCGAAGTCCCTCTAAAATGTGCTTTCGAGCAGGTACCTGTACCTTCCATTTGCTAGTATAAATGTAGGGAGATTTTACAACTGAGAGAGGTGCCCATGAACTTCCTTAATCAAAGGTGAGAAAATAGGTGCATAACAGTAGCTGAATTAAATCTTTGTATTGTTTACCTTAGACAAAGGAGATTGTGTTGAAGTCTCAAAGCAAGGCCACAAATTTACTCTCTGTTAGCTCAATATGTGTAAACGCCATCCTTCCTGTTTTCAGTAGCAGACCTTGGACCTCAACTTAGTTCCCTGTCAACAGGCTTATTTAAATTTTCTTTCATGTCCCTGGACAACATTTTAGCTTTTCACTCTTCTTGAGCTACTCCTTTTCTGGCTTTTTCTCCATCAAGGGGAGGCTGTTCCTGCTATGCACTAGCAATTCCACAAGTGCTATGTTGAGCAGATGTTCACTTTTCACTCTGGCCTGACACAGCTGTCACAAAGCTGTGATTTTTCCTTCTGTGTGAACACATACTATTCACAGTCTTTTTATTCTCTTTCCACTCACCAGTACTTCTGCTCTGCTTCAGTTGGGTATATCTGGACCTCACACAAGTCACTGCGTTGCGAGTCCAGACTATTCAGACGCTGTGGGCAGTCATTCAGTGACATGCAAGAGATGAGGACTTCTGCCCGTGAACCCCATGAGTCCAGATTCCTGCTGCATCTATAAATCCAAAACTCCCACATCCTGATCTTTTTCCTCCCATTTTCTTCTGTGTCTTTAACCACTATTATTTCCCTCTCTGAGGATTCCAGGGTGCAGGAATATATTAAAATATCTCCTATGCCACCTTGTTGTTGTATAAGAATGAATAAGCTATTTTTAGAGTATTTCCTTATAGAAATTTCTTGAAGAGAAGCTACTATTAACTGCCAACTCCTGTTCTCCATGTGAAGGTCATAGATATTGTTCATAGGAAAGGCATAGGTGGAGGTGAATCAGACTTTCAAAGAAATGGAACATTTGTGGTTTAGGGAACATCTCAGCTGGGACTTTCTGTACCTCTCTGCATGAACTCTAAACATTCACATCACTGGGATTCCAAAGAAAGATCACATATGATATCTTTGCATCTGTTTTTTAATCTTCCTAGAACACCCTTCTTAAAATAGCTCTATTTCTTTTTCTCTTCATCTTGAGTTTGTTGCTAAAAAAATGTCACTCTTTCATGAATTCTTCATTGTTGGTACTATTTAAAGTTTGAGCACCCTTTCCCCCAAACTTCACTTTGTGTATTTTCTCCATATCCATGCTAGTTGAAATACCATTTACTTACCCACAGTCAGTGCCTCTGTCCACTAAACTGTGAATGCCAGAAGGCAGGGGCTTTTGAAGGTTTTGCCAATTTTTGCACCTACAGTGCCTACTCACAAGAGATGTTGAATACCCATAAATATTTCTTTTACAAATATCTAGTTTGATGTCCACAATGACGTGAGGGGGAGACAGAATAGATATTATTGGTCCCATTTAAAAACAGTGAAATGATGTGACTCAGAGTTAAGGATCATTACAGGTTGTCAATACCTAGTGTATTCAGCAATATTCATTAAGTACTTACTAATCTAGATAGGAGACTTTGTCTTTCTATAACTTAGTGACTTATTTTCAAATGAGAGAAGCATTGGGAAGGTTTTCAAAAACTTAATTATGAGAAAAAGGGTCAGAAATAAAAGCATTTGAGAGAAAAGAAGGTTTCAACACTTGTGACATGGAGAAATGAAATCCATAGTGAGTGGCTTTTCTGCGTAAAAAAAGTGATTTTAAATTAAATACTGACTATGCAAAACTTTTCTTTATCTACAACACTATGTCAGTGCTATAATGCTCCCCCAAATACTAAATGAAAAATCATATGATTAATGTTTCTTTGTTCATTTTTCTTTTCACAGTACTATGAGCTGTACTTTCAAGTCTGCTCCATTTCCATCTTTTTCAAGTACAGGACAGACTCTCAGAAAATGTCTATGAGAAATGCCAGTGCCATAACAGAATTCATTCTCCTGGGGCTCACAGATCGCCCTGAACTCCAGCCTCTTCTCTTCGGGCTGTTTCTCCTTGTGTACCTTGTCACCCTCTTAGGGAACCTGGGCATGGTGGTGCTCATCAGGCTGGACTCTCGCCTTCACACCCCCATGTACTTCTTCCTCACTCATTTAGCCTTTGTAGACTTGTGCTATACCTCCAATGCGACTCCTCAGATGTTGACTAATTTCTTAGCAAAGAGGAAGACCATCACCTTTGCAGGCTGCTTTACACAGTGTTACATTTTCATTGCACTTCTCCTCACTGAGCTTTACATGCTGGCAGCAATGGCCTATGACCGCTACGTGGCCATATGCAACCCTCTACGCTACAGTGTGAAAATGTCCCGGCGGGTCTGCATCTGCTTGGCCATATTTCCTTACGTCTATGGCTTCTCAGATGGGCTCTTTCAGGCCATCCTGACCTTCAGCTTGACCTTCTGTAGGTCCAATGTCATCAACCACTTCTACTGTGCTGACCCACCACTCATTAAGCTTTCTTGCTCTGATACTTATGTCAAAGAGCATGCCATGCTCATATCGGCTGGCGTCAACCTCTCCAACTCCCTCATCATCATCCTGGCGTCCTATGCCCTTGTTACCGCTGCTATCCTCCGGATCAAATCAGCAGAGGGAAGGCGCAGGGCAATCTCCACCTGTGGTTCCCACATGATGGCCGTTACCCTATTTTATGGGACTCTCTTCTGCATGTATATAAGACCGCCAACAGATAAGACTGTTGAGGAGTCCAAAATAATAGCTGTCTTCTACACGTTCGTAAGTCCGCTGCTTAATCCATTGATCTATAGTCTGCGGAACAAAGATGTCAAGAAGGCCTTGAAGGATGTCCTCAGAAGAAATATGGTAACTCTGTTGGCCATGCCTCCAATTACCAACAAACCACAGCTTTGAGTCTTTGGCTGAGGTATCTTTGCATTTTGATGATGAGTTTCGGTGTTCTCTATGGATATGTCTCATGTATCTCAGCTAAAAAGTCAGGACTGTAAAATATGAGCATCACTCAGTCTACATGCACCTGAATGTGTGGTCCGTGGGTCTGCAGTCACAGCATTAGGTTGGAAGTTGTTAGAAATGCAGCCGCACATTCTGCAACTCAGTTCTACTACATTCAAATCTGTGTTTTAACCACATTATAGGTGATTTGTAAATACATGAAGTTTTGAGAACACTGTGCTAAGCGAAAATTCCCACATGGTATGTCTTGGGGCACTGATGTGTTTTATTGTTTACAACATCAAACAGATTAGCAATGTTCTCAGCTCAGCTCTTTGACTTTATTCTATTCTTATTACCATCTATTTTGGGGCCTAGAAGTCTTTAAGAAACACATCCTTCTCTACGCTTCTCATAAATTACTAAGTGAAGCCAGAAACAATAGGCCACAATAGTGGTCCTCTTTTCCTTGAATGTCCTTGGGTAACGGTTGCTATGGTAATGGGAAGAGAGAGGAATAGAATGACGGTCTCTCCCTAAGTGTAAGTTTCTGGGTCCAGTTTGTAGCCTCTGAGCTACAGGAACCTACTTCCCCCTCAGACCCAGAGGTCTAGCAAAAGAATGAATGCCCTCTTATTACTTGGGCTTGAAAACCTTAGAACTTACTTGAAATTATCTCTTATCTTCTTTCCTAGCTTTTTAAAGGAAAGTTTGAATTACTGATTTGGCTCTTGCTTTTTTTCTCATTTAAATGTTTTTATATATATTCACCTAAACACTACTTTAGTTGGAAGCCACTAATTTTGGCATTTTTATCATTCAGTTTTTAGTATTTTCTTAATTTCTCTCTGACTTTTTCAAGAACTTTTGGGATATTTAGAAGAGAATGCTTAATTACCACATATTTGGGATTGTAAAGGGTATTTCATTGTTCTATATTTGTAATTTAGTTCTGTTTTCAGAGAACGCATGACTTATGATTTTAGTCTTGAAAATTTTTAAGACAAATGTTTTTCTTCTTTATTGAGATATATTTAACATGTAACATTGTGTAAGCTTAAGGTATACAACATGATGATTTAATACATATATATGTTGCAAAATGATTATCACAATAGTATTAGTTACAGATCTGTCATCTCACAGAAGTACATTTTTTTTTCTTGTTTTGGTAGTGGTGGTGAAATATTTAAAAACCTACTCCTTTAACACTACCCAGTATATGGTTCAGTATTGTTAACTATAGTTATATACCCTAATATAGTCATATGTTTCATATATAATCATATATGCTCATATATAGTCATATAGTATAATGCTGTCCATTAAATCCCCAGAACTTTTTCATCTTTTTTTCCAAGTCTTTTATTTATTTTTTTTATTTTGGTATCATTAATGTACAATCACATGAACAACATTATGGTTACTAGACCCCCTATTATCAAGTCCCCCTACGTACCCCACTACAGTCACTGTCCATCAGCGTAGTAAAATGCTATAGAATCATTACTTGTCTTCCCTATAAATACTACCTTTCCCGTGTCCCCTGCCACTGCATTACATGTGCTAATCGCAATGCCCCATTTCCCCCCTTATCCCTCCCTCCCCACCCATCCTCCCCAGTCCCTTTCCCTTTGGTAACTGTTAGTCCATTATTGGGTTCTGTGAGTCTGCCGCTGTTTTGTTCCTTCAGTTTTCCTTTGTTCTTATATTCCACAGATGAGTGAAATCACTTGATACTTGTCTTTCTCCACCTGGCTTATTTCACTGAGCATAATACCCTCTAGCTCCATCCATGTTGTTGCAAATGGAATGCTTTGTTTGCTTCTTATGGCTGAATAATATTCCACTGTGTATATGTATCACATCTTCTTTATCCATTCATCTACTGATGGACACTTAGGTTGCTTCCATTTCTTGGCTATTGTAAATAGTGCTGTGATAACATAGGGGTGCATATGTCTTTTCAAACTGCGCTGCTGCATTTATAGGGTAAATTCTAAGGAGTGGAATTCCTGGGTCAAATGATATTTGCATTTTTAGTATTTTGAGGCACCTCCATACTGCTTTCCACAATGGTTCAACTAGTTTCCATTCCCACCAGCAGTGTAGGAGGGTTCCCCTTTCTCCACAACCTCACCAACATTTGTTGTTTGTCTTTTGGATGTTGGCCATGCTAACTGGTGTGAGGTGATATCTCATTGTGGTTTTAATTTGCATTTCGCTGATCATTAGCAATGTGGAGCATCTTTTCATGTGCCTGCTGGCCATCTGATTTTCTTCTTTGGAGAAGTGTCTGTTCAGCTCCTCTGCCCATTTTTTAATTGGCTTATTTGCTTTTTGTTGAGGTGGGTGAGCTCTTTATATATTTTGGATGTCAACCCTTTATCGGATATGTAATTTATGAATATATTCTCCCATACTGTAGGATGTCTTTTTGTTCTACTGATGGTGTCCTTTGCTGTACAGAAGCTTTTTAATTTGATGTAGTCCCACTAGGTCATTTTTGCTTTTGTTTCCCTTGCCCAGGGAAATATGTTCATGAAGAAGTTACTTATGTGTATGTACAAGAGATTTTTGCCTATATTTTTTTCTAAGGGTTTTAACATTTCATGACTTATATTCAGGTCTTTGATCCATTTTGAGTTTACTTTTGCGTATGGGGTTAGACAGCAATCAGTTTCATTCTTTTATATGTAGGTATCCAGTTTTGCCAAACCAGCTGTTGAAGAGGCTGTCATTTCCCCATTGCATATCCATGGTTCCTTTATTGTATATTAATTGACCACATATGCTTTGGTTAATATCTGGGATCTCTATTCTGTTCCACTGGTCTATGGGTCTGTTCTTGTGCCAGTATCAAATTGTCTTGATTACTGAGGCTTTGTAGTAGAACTTGAAGTCAGGGAGCATAATCCCCCCTGCTCTATTCTTCCTTCGCAGGATAGCTTTGGCTATTTGGGGTTTTTTGTGTTTCCAAATGAATTTTAGAACTATTTGTTCTAGTTCATTGAAGAATGCTGTAGGTATTTTGATAGGGATTGCACTGAATCTGTAGATTGCTTTAGGGAAGATGGCCATTTTGACAATATTAATTCTTCCTAGCCAAGAGCATGGGATGAATTTCCATTTATTAGTGTCCTCTTTAATTCTCTTAAGAGTGTCTTGTAGTTTTCAGGGTATAGGTCTTTCAGTTCCTTGGTTAGGTTTATTCCTAGGTATTTTATTCTTTTTGAGGCAATTGTGAATGGAATTGTTTCCTGATTTCGCTTTCTGCTAATTCACTGTTAGTGTATAGGAATGCAATAGATTTCTGTGTATTAATTTTGTATCCTGCAACTTTGCTGAATTCAGATATTAGATCTAGTAGTTTTGGAGTGGATTCTTTAGGGTTTTTTATGTACACTATCATGTCATCTGCAAACAGGGACAGTTTGACTACCTTCTTACCAATCTGGATGCATTTATTTTCTTGTGTTGTCTGATTGCTGTGGCTAGGACCTCCAGAACTATGTTGAATAAAAGAGGGGAGAGTGGGCATCCTTGTCTTGTTCCTGATCTTAAAGGAAAAGCTTTCAGTTTCTTGCTGTTAAGTATAATGGTCGCTGTGGGTTTTTCATATATGGTCTTTATTATGTTGAGGTATTTGCCCTCTGTACCCATTTTGTTGAGAGTTTTTATCATGAATGGATACTGAATTTTGTTGAATGCTTTTTCAGCATCTATGGAGATGATCATGTGGTTTTTGTCCTTTTTGTTGATGTTGTGGATGATGTTGATGGATTTTCGAATGTTGAACCATCCTGCATCCCTGGGATGAATCCCACCTGATCATGATGGATGATCTTTTTGATGTATTTTTGAATTCCATTTGCTAATATTTTGTTGAGTATTTTTCAATCTATGTTCATTAGGGATATTGGTCTGTAATGATCTTTTTTTTGTGGTGTCTTTGCCTGGTTTTGGTATTAGAGTGATGTTGGCCTCATAGAATGAGTTTGGGAGTATTCCTTCCTCTTCTACTTTTTGCAAAACTTTAAGGAGGATGGGTATTAGGTCTTCACTAAGTGTTTGATATAATTCAGCAGTGAAACCATCTGGTACAGGAATTTTCTTCTTAGGTAATTTTTTGATTACCAGTTCAATTTCTTTGCTGGCAATTGGTCTATTCAGATTTTCTGTTTCTTCCTGGGTCAGCCTTGGAAGGTTGTATTTTTCTAGAAAGTTGTCCATTTCTTCTAGGTTATCCAGTTTGTTACCATATATTTTTTCATAGTATTCTCTCATAATCCTTTGTATTTCTGTGGTGGTGTCGTGATTTTTCCTGTCTCATTTCTGATTCTGTTTATGTGTGTAGACTCTCTTTTTTTCTTGATAAGTCTGGCTAAGGGTTTATCTATTTTATTTTCTCAAAGAACAGCTCCTGCTTTCATTGATTCTTTCTTTTGTTTTATTCTTCTCAATTTTATTTATTTCTGCTTTAATCTTTATTATGTCCCGCTTTCTACTGACTTTGGGCCTCATTTGTTCTTCCTTTTCAAGTTTCATTAATTGTGAGTTTATACGGTTCATTTGGGATTGTTCATCTTTCCTGAGGTAGGCTTGTATTGCAATATATTTCCCTCTTAGTATGACCTTCACTGCGCCCCACAGATTTTGTGGTGTTGAATTATTGTTGTAATTTGTCTCCATATATTGCTTTATCTCTGTTTTTATTTGGTAACTGATCCATTGATTATTTGGGAGCATGTTATTTAGCCTCCATGTGTTTGCGGGATTTTTTGTTTTCTTTGTGTGATTTATTTCTCATTTCATACCTTTGTAATCTGAGAGGCTGGCTGGTACAATTTCAATCTTTTTGAATTTACTGAAGTTGTTTTTGTGGCCTAATATATGATCTATTCTTGAAAGTATTCCATGTACACTTTAGAAGAATGTGTATCCTGTTGCTTTTGGATGGAGTGTTCTGTAGATGTCAGTTAGGTCCATCTGTTCTAATATGTTGTTTAGTTCCTCTGTCTCTTTATTTTCTGTTTGGTTGATCTGTCCTTTGGAGTGAGTGGTGTGTTGAAGTCTCCTAAAATGAATGCATTTCATTCTATTTCCCCCTTTAATTTTATTAGTATTTGTTTCACGTATGTAGGTGATTGTGTGTTGGGTGCAAAGATATTTATAATAGTTCTATCCTCTTGATGGACTGACCCTTTTATCATTATATAATGTACTTGTCTCTTGTGACTTTCTTTGTTTTGAAGTCTATTTTGTCTGATACAAGTACTGCAACTCCTGCTTTTTTCTCACTATTAGTTGCATGAAATATTTTTTTTCATCCCTTTACTTTCAGTCTATGTATGTCTTTGGGTTTGAAGTGAGTGTCTTGTAGGCAGCATGTAGATAGGTCTTGTTTTTTAATCCATTCAGTAACTCTATGTCTTTTGATTGGTGCATTCAGACCATTTACATTTAGGGTGATTATCGATAGGTATGTACTTATTGCCATTGCAGGCTTTAGATTCGTGGTTACCAAATGTTCAAGGGTAATTCCTTTACTATCTAACAGTCTAATTTAACTCACTTCTTATGCTATTACAATCACAACTTAAAGGTTCTTTTTTTTCCCTCGTTTTTCTTCCTCCTCCATTCTTTGTACGTTATGAATCATATATTCTGTACTCTTTGTCTAGCCTTGGGTGACATCTGTTTAGCCTTAGGAATACTTCCATCTATAGGAGTCCCTCCAAAATGCACTGTAGATGTGGGTTGTAGGAGGTAAATTCTCTCAGCTTTTGTTGTCTGAAAATTGTTTAATCCCTCCTTTACATTTAAATGATAACCTTGCCAGGTAGAGTATTCTTGTTTCAAGGCCCTTCTGCTTCATTGCATTAAATATATCATGACAGTCCCTTCTGTCCTGTAAGGTTTTTGTTGAGAAGTCTGATGATAGCTTGATGGGTTTTCCTTTGTATGTGATCTTTTTTCTCTCTCTACCTGCTTTTAACAGTCTGTCTTTATCCTTGATCTTTGCCATTTTAATTATTATATGTCTTGATGTTGTCTTCCTTGGGTCCGTTGTGTTGAGAGATCTGTGCACCTCCATGGCTTGAGAGACTATCTCCTTCCCCAGATTGGGAAAATTTTCTGCAATTACCTCCTCAATAACACTTTCTATCGCTTTTTGTGTCTCTTCTTCTTCTGGTACCCCTTTAATGCGAATATTGTTCCGTTTGGATTGGTCACACAGTTCTCTCAATATTCTGTCATTCTTAAAGATTCTTTTTTCTCTCGGTGCCTTGACTTCTTTGTATTCCTATTGTCTAATTTGTATTCCATTCACCATCTCTTCTACTACATCTAATCTACTTTTAAATCCCTCCACTGTATGTTTCATTTCAGATATGGAATTTCTTAATGATTGAATCTATGACTTAAATTCTTTCCTGAGTTCTTGAATATTTTTCTGTGCCTCCATAAGCAGGTTTATAATTTTTATTTTGAACTCTCTTTGAGGAAGATTGGTAAGTTCAGTTTCATTTGGCCCTTTTTCTGGGGTTTGTGAGATTTTGGTCTGAACCATGTTTTTTTGACGTTTCATATTTCTGTGTGATGCCCACTAGTGTGCATAAACTCCAGTCTCTGGAGCTGCTCAGCCGCTAGAGGGAGATTGGGGGTCATAGTGGAGCAGAGCTGTTGCCTGGGGGGAGGAAGAATCTGTTTCCTGATTCCTGTCTACAGTGCCCATCTCCAGTGTCAGAGCCAGTGGGTCACACACATGTAAGCCTCTGTGCTTTGCGTCTCTAGCTGTTGTATGTGGGGCCTCCCTCTGGCTGGCCTAAGGCCAGCACAGTGACTGCCAGTTTGTGAGCAGGTGCCTGGTGGACAGTAGGATGGCTCGGCAGGCTGTGTGTCACAGTTGGGGGCCTCAGAGCTGAGCAGGCAGCCAGGGGGATGGAGCACCTGAAGCTCCTCAATGTTCCCCATCAGCTAGGCAGAGCACACCCAGACAACCTCGTCCAGCTCTCCCTTCTCCCATGCAACAAGCTCTGTACAAACCCTCCCCCCTCCCCCCAGTAGCCTTCTCGCTGCTAGGAAGCCTCTTAGACCACCTGCCCTTACTCTGACACAGAGTGGCCAGGTGTGGATCCCGTCCTCCACAAATGGCCAGAATGCCAGTCTCCCAGGCCCTCCGCCCATGAGAGCTCCCCAATATCCAGAGCACCACACAATACAGGCTTCTGCTCACAAAGCCGATCTCCAGGGCTAGGTGTTCAGCAGTCCCAGGCTTCCACCCCCTCCCCTGTTCCATTTCTCTTCCTCCGGCCAGTAAGTTTGGGTGGGGGAAGGGCTTGGGTCCTGCCATATTAAGGCTTTCCTACATTACCCCCTGTTTCGTGAGGTCTGCTCTGGTTGTGAGATCTGTATGTAGTCTGGTTCAGCCTTCTTTCTTGTTGCTGTTTTAGTGTTAGTTGTATTAATTAACTATATATATATATATATTTAAATAATTTATTTTAGTATCATTAATCTACAATTACATGTGCAATATTATGGTGATTAAACTACCCCCTTCATCAGGTCCCCCCCATCAACCCCATTACAGTCACTGTCCATCAGTGTAGTGAGATGCTATAGAGTCACTACTTGTCTTCTCTGAGTTGTACAGCCTTCCCTGAGCCCCCCCCAGCATTACATCTGCTAATCATAATGCCCCTTTTTCCCCCTATCCCTCCCTTCCCACCCATCGTCCCCAGTCCCTTTCTCTTTGGTAACTATTGGTCCGTTCTTGGGTTCTGTGAGTCTGCTGCTGTTTTGTTCCTTCTTTTTTTTTTTTCCTTTGTTCTTATACTCCACATATGAGTGAAATCATTTGATACTTGTCTTTTTCAGCTTGGCTTATTTCACTGAGCATAATACCTTCTAGCTCCATCCATGTTGTTGCAAATGATAGGATTTGTTTTCTTCTTATGGCTGTATAATATTCCATTGTGTATATGTACCACTTATTCTTTATCCATTCATCTACTGATGGACACTTAGGTTGCTTCCATTTCTTGTCTATTGTAAATAGTGCTGCAACAAACATAGGGGTGCATATGTCTTTTTCAAATTGGGCTGCTGCATCCTTAGGGTAAATTCCTAGGAGTGGGATTCCTGGGTCAAATGGTATTTCTATTTTGAGTTTTTTGAGGAACCTCCATACTTCTTTCCACAATGGATGAACTAATTTGCATTCCCACCAGCAGTGTAGGAGGGTTCCCTTTTCTCCACATCCTCGCCAACATTTGTTGTTGTTTGTGTTTTGGATGTTGGCCATCCTCACTGGTGTGAGGTGATATTTCACTGTGGTTTTAATCTGCATTTATCTGATGATTAGTGATGTGGAGCATCTTTTCATGTGCCTGTTGGCCATCTGATTTTCTTCTTTGAAGAAGTGTCTATTCATGTCCTCTGCCCATTTCTTAATTGGATTATTTACTTTATGTTTGTTGAGGTGCGTGAGTTCTTTATATATTTTGGATGTCAACCCCTTATCGGATATGTCATTTATGAATATATTCTCCCATACTATAGGATGTCTTTTTGTTCTACTGATGGTGTCCTTTGCTATACAGAAGCTTTTCAGCTTGATATAGTTCCACTTGTTCATTTTTGCTTTTGTTTCCCTTGCTCGGGGAGATATGTTCATAAAGAAGTCACCCATGTTTATGTCCAAGAAATTTTTGCCTATGTTTTTTTCTAAGAGTTTTATGATTTCATGACTTACATTCAGGTCTTTGATCCATTCTGAGTTGACTTTTGTGTATGGGGTTAGACAGTAGTCCAGTTTCATTCTCTTACATGTAGCTGTCCAGTTTTGCCAACAACATCTGCTGAATAGGCTGTCATTTCCCCATTGTATATCCAAGGCTCCTTTATCAAATATTAATTGACTGTATATGTTTGGGTTAATGTTTGAATTTTCTATCCTGTTCCACTGGTCTGTGGGTCTGTTTTTGTGCCAATACCAAATTGTCTTGATTTCTGTGGCTTTGATAATTAACTATATTTTTGTACTGTTTGTGGTTTTGGAAGTTCTCCATGTCACCTCTCATGCCGCCATCTTGAATCTCTGAACTTTTTCATCTTATAATGGAAAGTTTGCACCCTTTAACCACATCTGCCTATTTTCCTATCTCCCAGCCCTTACCAGCCAGCATTTTACTCTGTGTTGCCTGTGGACCAACTTTTTAAAATTCCACATAAATGTGAGATCTGACAGTATTTGTTCTCTCTGACTTATTTCACCTGCATATTGTCTTCAGGCATAATCCATGTCATTGCTAATGGCAATCCTTCTTTTTAATGGCTGAATAATTGTCCACTGTACATGTATGCCACATCTTTGTCCATTCCTCTGTCAATTGACATTTACGTTGAATCCATGTATTGGTTATCGTGAATAATGCTGCAGTGAACACGGGGGTGTAGATATCTCTTCGACATTGTGATTTCATTTCCTTTGCATATATACCTAGACTTGGGTTTACTGGATCACATGATAGTTCTAATTTTGAGTTTTTGAGAAACCTATCTGTTGTTTTCCATATTGACCATACCAATTTACTTTCTGATTGGTAATGCACATGGATTCCCTTTTCTCCACATCTTCTCTAGCTCTTGCTATTTCTCATCTTTTTGATAATAGCCATTCCAATGGGTGTGAGGTGTTACCTCACTGTGGTCTTGATTTACATTTCCCTGTTGACTGGAGATGTTTGTCACCTTTCATGTATCTGTGGTCATTTGTATGCATTCTTTGGAAAAAACTGTCTATTCATCTTTTGCCAATTTTTCAATTGGTTTATATGTTTTGTTTTTAGTTTTTTTATATGGGTTTTAAATATTAACCCTTTATTGGGCATATTATTTGCAAACATTTTCTCCTGATCTATTGGTTGCCTTTTCACCTTGCTAATTGTGCCTTTTGCTGTGAAGAAGCTTTTAAATTTGATGCACTCAAACTTTGCTGTTTTGTATTCTTTTGGTTTCATATACAAAAGCCACTGCTAAGACCAATATCTGGAGTTTTTCCTATGTTTTATTCCAGGCATTTTATAGTTTCACATTTTATTTAAGTCTTTGACTCATTTCAAGTTAATTTTTTGTGAGTGGTGTAATATCGGGGTCCAATTTATTTATTCTGTGTGTAGTTACAAGTCTTCCCCGCACCATTCACTGAAGAGACTACAGATTCTCCATTGAGTAGTTTTGGCTCCCTTGTTGAATATTAGTTGATCATATGTGCATTGGTTTATTTCTGGACTCTCAACTCTGTATCATCCATCTATGTGTCCATTTTTTTATGCTAGTACCATACTGTTTTAATTAATATAACTTTGTAAAATGAATTTGAAACCAGGAAGTGTGATGCCTGCAGCTTTGATTTTTCTCATAATTTCTCACAATTTGGAGTCCTTTGCTTTTCCATATGCATTTCAAAATTGTTCATTTTGTTTCTGTTAAAAATACCATTGGATATTTGATAGGGATTACACTGAATCTATAGATGGCTTTGGGGAGTATGGTCATTTAAGCAATTTTAACTTTCCTCCAATCCATGAGCAGCAGATATGTTTTTACTTAAGTTTTCTTCCAATTTATCTCATCAATGGCTTATTTTCAGCATACAGATCTTTTAACATTTTGATTAAATGTATTCCTAAGCATTTTATTGTTTTTTTGTGCTATTGGAAATGGGACTTTACTTCTTTCTCAAATAGTTCACTGTTTGTATGTAGAAATGTGACTGATTTTGCATGTTGGTTTTGTATCCTGCAACTTCACTGAAATTGTATTAGTTCTAACTGTTTTTTGGTGGAGTCTTTAGAGTTTTCTATGTATAAGATTATATCTTCTGCCAATAGAGACAATTTTACTTCTTCCTTTCTGATATTGAATGCTCTTTTCTTGCCTAATTACTCTAACTCAGACTTCTAGTAATATGTTGAATATATTAGTATGGGCACTCTTGACCTGTTTCTGATCATAGATGAAAAACTTTTTGACCTATCACCATTGAGTATGATGTTATTAGCTGTGAGCTTGTCATTTTTGCCCTTTATTATGTTGAAAAACATTTTTTATACCCAATTTGTTTAGAGTTTTTATCATGAAAGGATGTTGAATTTTGAAAATGACTTTGCTGCATCTATTGAGATGATTATGTGATTTTTATTTAGTCTATTAATGTATGCATCCATTTTTTTCATAAACCACTGCTCCCTGTGAAAATAGTGTACTGAAATAAATAATGCACAAATGAACTTGAATCTTATTTCTAAGGTTTGATATGTGTTCTCTGGGCAAGTGAGTTAACTTCTTTGATCCTTAACTTACTCCTGTTTGATTTGTAATAATAATAAAACATTATAAGATTTTTAATAACTTTATTAATAATTTACATGCAATTAAATGTATCCACTTTAAGTATGATTCAATGTATTTTGACAATTGTTTTTACACCTGTATTACTACCACCTCAACTGAAATATAGAACATTCTCATCACTCCCAAAATTTACTTTTTATCCTTTTGCAGACAGACCTTCCCCCATACCCAGCTGTTGGTAATCACCGTTCTACTTTTCTAGCTATATTTCATATAAATGGAAGCATATGGTATAGTCCTTTATGTGTATATTCTTTGACTTAATAAAATGTTTCTGAAGATCACCCAGTTGTTGCATGGATCTGTAAGTTGATATATTTTCTATTATTGAATATGCATTTTAAAGAGTTATCACAATATATTTATCCATCCATCTCTTGTTAAGATCTGGATTGTTTCACTAAGTATTGGACAATCTTAAGGATCAGGGTTAATGATGGTATGATTTCAAGGGCAAAAGAAGATTCTTCCACCAAGCTGGCAAACTCATCTGGAACATTCCAGACGTGACCACAACAATTAAAAACTATGACTTTCTGCCTTCATATATGAAAGATATCTTGTTTTCTCTTCCTCAACTGTTCAAGGCACCATGGATATACAACCACCACCTCTGAGTTACTTGCTAGATTTTTGTAGGTAGACATGATCATTTTCAGCACTGTTCCTATTCTGCTTCATGTCTAAAATCTTTAGTTCATTTTGTATGATATTCAATACTGTGGTCAAAAAAATCAAATAAGGTTGTAAATGTGGGATGTGGGTTTAGAAGACAATAATACTAAGTTTAGGGGTCTTTGGAAAACCATAGAGCATTGACCCTTTAGTGGAGGGAAACACGACTCAGCTTCAGTCCTTTGTTTCCATGCCAGGATGCAAGTAAGTGAAGCCAGATTATTTTGATTTTCACAAAATTTAATGATATTGTAGTTAGCACAAAATTTGCCAGTTTAAAACACCATGTGAATCAAAACAAAAGACATCTTTGGGTAAAATCCTGTTCTATTTTTTTTTCAATGAATTAATTCAATATATATTTATGGAGCACTGAGCATGATTCAATCACTGTACTGAATTCTTTGTATATAGTACAT
>JAVSCE010011021.1:0-26665 GCA_032199065.1 Smutsia gigantea
AGAGAGAGGGTTTAGTGGGGCATGAGGCTGTCCACCAAAAGATTTTATCTCCCAAGCTTCCCTGGTCCTAAGGTGTGGCCACATGACTAGTTCCTGGCCAACAAGAAATGAACAGAAGTGATGTGACACCTTTGAGTCATGCCCCCACAAGGAAAGCTCTAGGCCCATCTTTCCTTTTCCCCTCTTTTCACTGGCTGAGATGCAGATGTTGCAGTGGACAACAGAGAAGCGAACTAGAAAGAGTCTCTACCCTTAACAATGAAAAACCTGCCCAGGACTACTAACCTCTAGACTATTCTATGGGACAAAAATAAAGTCTTTTTTCCTTTTATTATAGCAGCCAAATTAATATCCTAATTATTGCTGCTTCCATCTGGCAGAAGCAGCTGGATTTGATTACTCTTTGCATATTACTTTACCATTAATTACACCAAAATATTTCATAGCCATTCCTCAACACTTAAATAGTTCTTAAATAACCTATTCTATAGGCCAATTAACATAGCTATTTGAGAGTGCTAAATGTCATGCTACTTGAAACCAGATGTCCCAGAAGCTATCTAAGGTTCTTCTAAGAATGAATGCTTTTTTTTTCTTTCAAATTAAATGTCACTCACTATAAGCCATATGGCTCAGACTCAGTTCAAAGTATTTATTGGGCTAGTGTTGGGGGCACTTTCAGGCCACATGGATTTCCATACCAGTGATGAAATGTCAGGTTCTCAGCTCTTCACAAAAGAATGTCGGACAATTCACATCTAACATCGCAAACATAAAGAGACCTTTCTTTCCTTTATATCTTAGAATGATATACTCTAGTCCCTTCTTAAGGAGCCAAATCTTGAACTGATAGCAATAGAACAGGGTTCAAGTATTTAAAATGGCTTTATTTTAAAGACCAATGGATAAATTAGCAATTTATTCTAGATTCCCCAAATCATATCTCCCATTAAATTAAAACATCAGAACACAAAATATGTATATAAAAAGTTAGTATTTGACCAGTGTTTCTGACCTTATTGACAAAATCATTACTGAATACATTGTTTCTATTAAATAGTTTCTTTCTTTTTTTTGACAATACTTCATTCAATAAATTCTTCCTTGAATTTCATTTCTGGAAGTATAAGATGAAACTCAAGCTTCCTTTTTCAAACATATATATTATATTATTAACTGATATATAGATCTTTATCAGATATATATATATAAAACACAATGTTTCCCATTTAGTCATTACTACTGTGGTGGGTATCTGCCCTCTGAGGCTCCCGCATATATTCCTCTTGCCCTTGGTAATAGCACTCCCACTCTCCTACCCCTCTCCAAGGCAGCCCACAGGCTTCAAGGGTAATTGGTAACTGGCTTGACCTCTGAATTACAAGTAAAATCTATGGCTCAGGCCTACACTAATGGGCATAACCCCATATCCAGCCACACTTACTGAGCTAAGGATGGGCAAGTAGTCTAGGTTGATTCATTTAGGGGAAAGTGCAGGACTTCTGTCTGAGAGCAGAAAAACCTATTCTCTTCTTTGCTGAATATGAATGAGATAGCATGTACGAGATTCAGGCTGTCAACCATTCACTATAGAGTATTTCAGACTGGACATCTTAATCACAAAGAAACCTGAATGTGAACAAGGTAGCTATCTTGGGACAATGAGGTAGGAAGCTTGCACAGAATGGAGTTAGCACTAAAGAAGTGGAATCAAGAAATGGAGTGAGTATGAAATGATTCCTTTTCACATCATTTAAGTAGATACATCAAGCCTGATTTTGTCACCTTACCTCTGGATTTTAGTCACTTATGCCTATGAATTTATTTTAGTGTTAAAATCAATTTGAGACAGATTTTCTGTTGCTTATAACCAAAAGCATCCTGATAGAGACAACAAGAAACTAAGGCCAGTTGAGGGCTTAGCTCCAATACTAATTTCATCTCACATTCCTAATAATGTCAATCCCCTCTCTTCAAAGTGGTCCTTGTTTTTTTTTAACTTAACTGCACCATTTTACACTATGTTTAATTTCATAAACCTCTACAGATCTTTCTTGCTTTGCATGGGAAGGTTGTGAGAAAAAACTCTACATAATTCTCTACCTTCTTTGAGTTAGGCATTTAACATTTACTATTTTATTTAATTCTCAAAAAAGAGAAGGTAGGTTGTCCACTAATATATATATAGAAAATGCTCAGAGAATATAAGATTCCCAAGGTCACACAGCAGCTAATCCAGCTTCTGAGACTCGAATCTCCAAAGCTCATTTTCTATTATGCTAGATTGTTGTAGATGAGTAATAAAAATCTAAACAAATAAAAAAAGGACAGTGGAGATATCTAACATGTGAGTTTTCAACCACCTGCCTCTCTACATTGTGTTACATTTTAAGAATTAAAATTTTGTTTTGGAAAAATTGAGCATTTTCCAGACCATTTAGAGATAACATAAATGTCTCCAAAATAACAGATATTAGGGACTCTTAAGAGAATAGCAGGAATATGCTAATTTGAACAGTCTGACTAGTAACTATTTTCTCTTGATCTTTATCCATAGTAGGCACCACATGTCTCACATAATCTTTATCAAAGAGCTATTTTCAGATTTCTTCCCCATCTCTTTAGGCTAGCCAGAGCCCCATAGTTCAAATCTATGTTGTTAAACTATATTCTTGGCCATTCTTCTGCTTTCCTATTGTAATTTCTCCTTTGATTTTTTGGCATTTTTCTTTTCCATAATACCTCTTTCCACTGCAGGTGGAGGCCAGCCACTTTGTCTACTTTTATATCATCTCTTTCCAGCATACACTGAAATTCAAGTTTCCCATTTGTCTCTCAACATCCTAACTCTTCTTTTTAAATTATCACTCCCCTCTTCTCTGTCTCCACTGTCACCTGGCCTTAATTGTTCATGTTGGCAATTATTCCTCTTTGAGCTAATTCATAAATAGCAAAATCATGTCTAAAGCTCTTGGTAATCACTAATTATCGTATCAAACTGGTCTCTATGCCATACAGGAAGTCCCAAGCCAATGGATATGTGTTCTAGAAATACCTTCAAGGGGGGCAAACCTCAGGTCTGGAGATGCAGGCACAGTGGAAGCAGCATTAAAGATTTTTCTCAATGTCAAAGTCAGAAAACACAAGAAAGCACAACTGGATATTGTCAGATGTATTGTTCACATAAGAGTGGATAATAAAAATGAGAGCAAGAATCATGACCAGGGGTCAGACTTGGATCAAACCATCAAAGCCACACCATGACAGTGTACTGACAAGAATGCAGTAGCCATAAAAATTATGAAATGCCACGTTCATCTGCAAAATGTTCTGACTATTTCAAGGCATCTGCATCTAGAGATATAAATAATCATCTATTTCCCTTGGGGAAAAAAACCTCCCACACAGACATTTCACATTTGATTCCATAAGAGAAGAACACTAACCAGGCTACAAATATTTCACAAGGTTTTATAGTGTTTCTCGGTTTTCATAACAGTTTGGGATCAATTTAAATGGGCACTGCCAAACTATCCAAATGTAAAATATCATTTACTGAAAATGATCTTAATATCAAATGGTAGAATGTCAAAGTGAGAGTATTATGTGAATGTCAATGGAACATTTGCAGGAACTTCCTATCATTTCTCCTAAATTAACCAAATGAGTTTGACAAACAAGACAGGACTCTCTTTACATTATTTTAGCAAGATTTTATCTTTGCTGGGTTATAGGATCTCATATCTCAGAAAAAAGATTTGGAAAGATGTCCCAAGTTTGTAACATAGCATGCAGATGTGGATATTTACAGCATTTAGTATGCAATGACCTGTTTTTCAAACTGTTTAAAAAATTTTTTTTCAACATTTATTATCTGTGAGAGTGCAGGGAAAATGGTCAATCTCTTGATTGCACTATGAGTTCACATAATCTTTTGGAGAGCAACTTGGTAATACATAGTAATTCTATAAAGCTGTGAGTAAATTACTTGAATTTGGCAATGCTACTTTTACAAAGGTATTTTAATAGTCTTAAAGAAGAAGAAAAGCATAGGCTTATTTGCATGGATATTGACTGAAAAACCATTATAGGCAAAAATGAACCAACAGAAAAGCTCACAAGTACAATAAAGAGGATTTATTAAGTTGTGATAAATCTGTACTACAGAGTACTATATAATCACTAAAAATGATGCTGCAGAATCATATTTACTAGCACAAAAAGATATACAGGATATATTAGGTCAAAAAGAGTATTGAGAATGTGCTCTGTGAACAGCATGTTCTCGAAGCTGGACTAATTCCAGTAAACAAATCAAAGCACATCCCAGCCCTTGCAAAGCACATATTCTGGCTTACCTTAGAACCATTTAGTATCAGACCATTTTGTTAACGTGTATATACAGTTCCCATATAGTTAGGAAATCTAGCAAACTATATAAAGTTGTTCTCTCTGGAGAATGTTTCTGCTTCATTTATTCTATTTGTTTATATTTTCTAGTATTTTTCTATGACGAACAAATCATATTGTTATTTTTAATTTATAAATTATGTTTACAATAGCCACCAAAAATAAAATATTGGTGAAAAGGAGCAATGAGAAAAGGTTTTCTATCACAGAGGAAGCAAGCCACTTTTTTATGATTCATTTACAAAAAATAAGGCCTTAAATGTTAGGCCTTAAATACAAAAAGAAAAAGAACTATCAGAGAGGATAACTGTTTCAATAGATGCCATTATTCTTTTTACCAAGACAATTCAGATGGAAAAATGTATATCTTTTAGGTCCTGTGTGCTGCAGTTCTTTATTTTATCATCCACCTAGCACAGTTGCCAGGACTGTAACTTCTTCTGCAGGGATCAGAGGCCAGAGGCCAGAAGATTTCATTGAAAAAGCAGACTTGAGATTTCTAAAACAATGCAGGATAAGAAAAGGAATCTAATTTATTGAGGACCTGATGACTTTTAAGTGAAGGATTCCATATTGGAGCTTTAAATATTTTATTTATCATAATTTCACAGGGAAGGTATTCTCCGTTTGTTACACATGAGGACTCTCAGGAAAGTTATCTTGTTCATGTTCACACAGTTAGGAAGTGAGGAAATAAGACATGAATTCATACCCGAGTCCAAAATCAGTCCTTCTTTCACTAACTTGGTTGGCAGAACAGAAGAAAACAATATATATTAAAGTCCCTGACCTAAAAAGTTACAGACTTTTAGATCAGGAAAGGATCTTATTGATCACATGTTCCAATTTCCTCATGTTATAGATGGGAACACGATGATTCAAGGAGGCTAAGAAACTTGTCCAGGGCCACATTTCGTCAGCACTGGAAAGAAATGATCATAAAATATTATAATCTGAATCATTAAGCAATAATTTTATTTTCTTTTGGCCATTGTTCAGTAGCTGTTAGCAAATCATTCAACTGTCACATATGACCCAGACAGATAGCTTCATGCAATGAGTTCCATTTACATTTTAATTGATGATATTCTGTATTTAACAACAAACTGGAATGGAGAACCACAGAACTTATTTTAAAACATTATTTAGTTTTCATTATCTTTATTAAATTTTCCTGAATACTTGTGTTTTGGAAGGATGCATAATAGACATGGCTTTCAAATTATACAATATTATTTACTATTTTGACAAACCAATATGAGCTTCCAAATGTTCCATTTTGACAGCATTTGTATTTGGTATTACAATGAATTTTGGCAGACCAACCCTGGAGAAGTAACTCCTTATTTGGGTAATTATCTGGCAGTTTTCTCATAGAAAAGAATGTAAGTAGATGAGGCTAAAAAAAGGTATGTGAATTCATGCCTCACTCACTAAGGCAAACACAAAATGAGAGCCATGGCATCAAACTCAGTATATATTTTTTGAAGCAGCATCTGTATAAAGCATATAATGTTGATGAAATTGCAGATCATCTGGTGAAGACATGAGCAATCTTTTTAAAACCTGAGGAACTTCCCTACAGTGTTCGGTCCACTTGTCTTGAATCTAAATAAATTCAATGCCCCAGATATCTCTATATGACTAGCAAGCATTTGTAAAGATAAATTTTCCCTACCTCTTTTTCCTGAAAGAACAAGATAATCTCATGAGAAATAAGATATTAAGTCAAGCTCATTTGTAGCATATTAATACATACGAGGTGGGTTTGTTAAGCAGAAAGCCAGAGATAAGCAGGAGGAGAGGTCCGGGTGACTACAGAGAAGTTGAGACTACAGATAACTTCCACCAATGAGAAAATCCCCAGCAGGAGGAGTAAAACCAGAGAGACATTCCACAAGCTAGACTCCAACTGGGCATGCTCCTGAGATGTCCTGCCGTGACCTTTCCATATTACAAAGTCATTAAAATAAATCTGCATGGAGGTTTAGTACCCCCTTGGTGGGCAATCAGAGAGAATTCTGGGAAAGAGCATGGGCAGTAAAAATTAGCTTACATCACTGCCAGCCTGTCAATCAACAGTTGTTTGCATATCACTACCCCTCCTAAAAACTCCTTGCACTCTCCTGAATACTCAGGGCCTGTTGACACTAGGTCGGGGGTGCAGAGAATAATAAACTTGCTTGTCTTTCTTGATTTTGGTTTCACTATGACTTCCCTGCCTCACTGAATGAAACTCCTTCTTAACAGGCTGAGATAGAGTGGTTTGATCAGAGTGCGGGATCTACTTGTCATGGCCCTTAGGAAGTGGCCAGTGACTTTAATGGAGGCCAAGCCATATTCAGGTCGATGCCACAGGTCAGCATATGGGACTTCCAGGACATGCAGGGACTTCAGGAGAACCTCCTACAGGTTATCTATCAAGGTTCAGGAAAGGCACTACCTCTGGAAGCCCACTGTGAGCAATCCTGGAAAGCTTTATCCAGCTCTGAAAGAAGTAAAATTAGTCACTTGGGAGCAGGCTTAAGGGTGAGGTTTTGCAAAGATTTCAGAGGAAAGACCCTGACCAGCTTAGGGGTGGAATTCTGTAAACAGCAGATATCTTGAACTTGCCTTTATTACTCAAGTTGCTGCCCTTTTACAATTGCATTTGCTAAATACAGCAGACAATCTGTAGCCAATGGTTTCCCAATGGTAGTGCCAGTAAGAACTGTTTGTTTAAAATACAGACCTCTGGGTTCTACCCCAGATATTCTAGCTTTCTCCATATTACCTCCAGTTTTATGTTTCTTAATGTTTTTAACCCACGATGTCTTTTGAAATGGGGTGTGTGTCTCCCCCCACTTTGAGAATTGTGTGTTTGGGCAAATTTCTACCAACTTTACTTTTATTTTCTATTATATATATATATATATTAAAAAAACTGGGCTCTTTTTTGTCCTACTTGGCAAGTCTGGTTGTTATAATATTGAAATACTTAATATGTTTGTTCAAACTACCCATTACTGCCATCAGGGGAAATATCTGCTTTTTTCTCTTCTTGGGAGCTGCCTCACAATAATGTAGTTTCCAATAAGTAAGTAGAGTTCCGTAGAGTAGTTTTACTGAGAACTGCTTTTTGCTAATTCTGTGGCTCAGATAACATGTCCAGGAAATGGGAATCACCTGAGTTGGCCGTCAATCACTGTCATCATATAGAGGAAACCAAGGTCAGAACAATAGCCTCTGTGGATAACAAACCCCTCAACTACATGCTTTATATAATTAAAATTTCATTTTAATCTAGGCAGTAACTCACAGCTATATGTGAAATTATTTCCCATGCTTCAGCTACCTTATTAAGGACAGAAAGAAATTAAAATGGTTTTAAGCACCATAAAGGGGAAGGTTTCTTAAAATCCTACTGATCAGCTTTTCAGGTAATGGGTTATGTCTTTCATTAGAAAAAGAAAAAAATAGTTAATTGGAAGGGTGCAATGTAGAAAACGTTTCATTATCTACAATTAGAGTAAACACGAAGAGAAAAGGAATTTGAGTTTGTGTGTGTGTGAAAAAGGGAAGAATTTGATTCTTAGGAGCTTAGGAAAAAAGAAAACTGCAGGTCGGTGTTTGCTAAGAGGACTTAAATAGGTTCAAGGTCACAAAACTAATGAGGGAAGGGAATTGCTTAGTAACTTGAAAGAACAGGAACCTGCAGCCTGAAGCTATGGAAGTAAAGCTCAGACCAGCTGTTAGGAAACAGTGAGTTACAAAGAACATTTAGCAGTGAAGCATATACACAGAAAAGGTGACTGAGAAGCAACACCAGCAGAGATATTATATATTCAGTGAGGAAAGATTTATGTGAAACACAGGTGTGGTATTAGATGGTCATCTTGGATAACAAGGGGCTTCTGTGTAGCTTTTGCTGAAGTCAGCATCCAACTCCTTTTGTGTCTTTGGTTTTTCAAGGCTATTTGATGTCCTACCATGCTTAGCTGTTTATGATGATCTCATTTAATTATATAATCTATAAATTATGCACTTTTCTATTACCCTGTTTTACAGATGAAGTAAACAAGGGGAGAGAGATTAAATATTTCATATAGTTTACACAAATAATAAAGGCAGAACCAGGATTTCACCACAGATGATCATATGATTTCCACACCTATGCTCATGACTGGGCTCTACAGCTTCTAACATTGAGACAATAACAGACTCAAACATACAAATCCGCGTCCTTTGGCATGGCAAGACCTTGGTTTGTCTTTCTTCCTAGAACTGCCTAAATCCAGAGTCTCAAATGAAAGCCAATACAAACAGGTTTGTAGTGCCTCCTCACTGCTAACCAGCCTTGAAAATGGCCCCCACAGTCAAGTAACAAGGCCTGTAATGTTGGGGTTCAACATGCTTCTTCCTGCTTCCCAGCCTACTTTTCTCTCTGTTTTACAAATTCAACTACCAAGATAGCCCTGGTAGGCCTAGGCAAGGGTCATGCCTAATGCTTAGTTTTATAGAGGTCTCACACGCCGCTAAACTGACAAGAATATGCATTTTGCTGCATGACTTAGAGGTTGGTATCTTTGGGGAATTTCCCCCTGCTGCATTTGTTGACATTCCCCAAAACACTTTTTCTCGTTACAGTCTCCAGCCAAACTGAGAGAACTTCTGCTGCTCTATTTTTATTCTTTGTTAATGCTCCAGCTGAATAGAAATTACTTTCTAAATGGACATTGGAAATTTTCCACAGAGGCAAAGTCTTGGTTTATAACAGATGTGTGGATGGCTCTATACTATAGCCAACTTAATCTTCTTCCTAGAAGATTCTGCTCATGTGCTTTTCCAAATACCAAGAGGCTTGAACCATAGTCTGATGGGTCCCAAGGTAATAGAAAAATAACATTTCCACTCAATGTGATAATAATCCAGTCTTAGGAATCGTACATCAATTTGTATGTGGATATGTAATATAATATATATGTCCAATATATATATATAATGTTATATATATATATCGAAAAAGAAAGGCTTATCTGTACATGAACCATTCCAGTCAGCTAAAAGACTTGTAGAACTCAGGCCAAAATAAATAATAATTTCTACTTATCTTTAGTAGAGGAGAAAATTTTATGTCAGTCTCTATTCAATATCCTATGAGGCAAGCAAATGTGACATTCAAATATATTATTAGTCTGTAGCATGCCATTGGTCTACTGATCCCCAATTTTATCACTATTTCCACAGTCAACTCTTACTTTGTGGCAAAGCTTTATTTCAAACCAAAGTATATAGTTAAGATCAGAATTTGTCCCAAGGTACTTTATTTAGCTGATAATAAGCAGAAACTAGAAAATCTTCAGTTTGCACTTAACTGAAACTTTGGAAAATAGATTCCTTACCATCATTTGAGAGCCTAAGACTAATTATGACCAGCATATTCATTTATGTACAAGAGGAATAAGTGCATTCACATTAGATCTGATCCCATCAAAAAGCTGATTAAATTAAGTACACTCAAAGTAATACTCACTTTTATAAGGGCAATTAATTTTTTTTTTAGGGCATCAGCTACTCTGTTGCAAAATTCCAGTTCCAAAGCATTATATGATAAGCCACTGCTCTGGAAAAGGAAATGTACTCACTATATTTAGTTCTCAGAGTTTATTTAACTCACATCATATTATAAGACAAAAATGGAGATAAAGATAAATTATTTTCTCAAGCTATGGGGATATTAAACAACACAAATTGGCAAATTGTGTTGGTTTAACAGATACATGAATGAATCGAGACATAATTTATTACTTTAATATATAACTGGCATAGGCAGAATTCATTTTTTCTACATAAAGGGTGGAAAAGTGTCAGTTTGGACTACCTTCTGACAAGAATACTTAGTTATTCTATATTTATCTGTACAGTGCTGGTTGCTTTTGAGAGGAAAGGGACTGGAAAATTATTTCTATTGGATATGGAAAACTTGAATGTCTTCAAATGTGATGACAATTTACTTTCATACATTTTTCATTTTATTCATAAATAAATATTATTCATAAATACCAATGGTAGGAACATATATATTTTAATAAGAGTGGAGGAGGAGTCATACTCATCCTTTGTAAAGTTCTCTGATCAGATTTGCAGTTTTTTCAAAATGACAATTTAGAGAAGTGTAATTATAGCTGGGATTCTTACCAAATGCTTTAAATAGTAAGGGTAACTTGCAGGAGATACTCCTACAAGGAGCACTGAAGCATCGCCATCGAAAGAGCACAGGTGAGGAGAACAAGCATAAGGGCCACACAGCCTTCCCTCTTCCAGTGCAGACCCAGTGTGAACCTGCCGGGCCTTTCCTCCCCACGGATTTGCAGACCATCTATCACTGCATATGAGGGACAGGAGGAAGTGGACAGGGCTGCAGGTCAAGGGCCTTTGCAGGAGGTGTCACCTACTGAGCTTTTAATGGAGCAGCAGGTCAGAGTCTGTAAGAGTTAGGGAGTGGGCCTGGTCTGTGAGATGTCTACAGAAAGGTATTGATGTTCATCTCAGTTATTTATTTCTAGTCTAACTCCCACGTGTTTGTACACCAGAATTCAAAGCATACAAAGAAACTTTGTGTTAAATATTCAGCTCGAGTACTAATTTCCACATGACTCCAGGGACATAGGTAGGCCAAAAACAAAAAAAGGTAATTAAATGAGACACCTATCTCACCTCCCTAGAACAAAGCCAGTCATGACTAATGATTGAAACAGGTGTTCATTTCAGCATTTAATAATGGATCCCCAAAGATACCCTTGACACTGATCATCAAGATGAAACAGAATTCTCTAGGAGCTTGAGAGGTGCTCAACCCAAGAATTCTCCCTGACAATTCCCCTCCTATCTGAAAATTCAGCCCTATCTGAAATGGGAAAACTTGTGCTTAGATTTCTCCAACCCACCTGTTTCTCTTCCCAGCTCTCAACTCTCTATATCTAGTCCATCAATAAGCCTTCAAAGAGATTCTGCATAGATTCACTTCTATCTCTCTCTGTGACTGTCACTCTAACCCAAGTTACTATCTTCCCTGCTACACTAAAAAGGCATATTAGTCTTTCTGCTTCCAACCTTACCTCCAACTATCCAATCTTCATACACACTAACATTAAAAAAACATAAAATTAGGTTTAGATGATGGCTGTTTAAACTCCTTACTATTGTCTGTACGCTCCAATGACGCACCCCAATCTTCTCTTATGACTGCATCTACTTTCCCCCTTCACTATGATGGTTTTTTCTCCTTTCCTATCATATGTGTAGCTCATTCCCATCTTAGGGCCTTAACATTTGCTATTCCCTGCATTTAGGATTCTCTACCCCTTGATGTTTACATGACTGGTTTCTTACCATTTAGGTTTTAATTAAAAAATAACTACTCTGGAGATGCTCTCCCTGATGTCACAATCTGAAGTACCTACTCACAATCTACCCTTCTATATGATGTTGCCATACTGCATTTAAAAAAATTATGTATTTTATTGAGGTGAAATTCATATAACATA
This sequence comes from Smutsia gigantea, assembly GCA_032199065.1. Taxonomy (NCBI): domain Eukaryota; kingdom Metazoa; phylum Chordata; class Mammalia; order Pholidota; family Manidae; genus Smutsia; species Smutsia gigantea. The sequence continues at coordinate 11,937 of JAVSCE010011021.1, forward strand.
AAATTAACCATTTTCAAGTGAACAATTCAGTGGCATTAAGTGAATCTGCAATGTTATGTAAGCAGCCTCTATTTCCAAAATATTTCATTACTCCAAAAGGAAATGCTTGTACCTATTAAACAGTTGCTGCCCATTTCAACCTCCTCAGCCCCTGACAACCATCAATCTGTATTCTGTTTCTACCTTTTCTGCACATTTCATATAAATGAATCATACAATATGTGACGTTTTTTGTCTGGCTTACTTCATTTAGCTTAAGGGTTTCAAGGTTCATCCACATTGTAGCATGTATCAGTACTTCATTCCTTTTTATGGCTAAATAATATTCTACAATATACCACAATTTACTTATTCATTCATCTGTTGATGGACATTTGGACTATTTTAAAAGTATTTTTAGGTGTAACTTGTACTTTGTATGAAATTATCATGCTAATTTATAAATTTACTTGTTTATCATTTATGTCCCTCTACCACTGAATGCAAGTTTTGTAAGGTCAGGGACTTGATTGCCCATTATTCAATCTCTAGTAAGTCACAATTGAATAAATAAGCCCAAATTTACATTCCATAGAAGTTGGGGGATTTATCATCCATGGATTTCCTCTTAAATCCATTGCTTATACCCTTCTTTTTCCTGCTGCTATGATAAGGAAAGGTCCATCAATAGGTCTTCAGCCTCCACTGCCAGAATCTGGACCAACTTCAGCATTTCTAGATAGCTTGTAATGTTTCCCAAATTTTTCTGGTGACAAAATTCACCTTGGATGAATGTTAAAAATACTCCTCTCCTCTGAATATTGATTTAGTAGGTTTGGAGAGGGAACTCTACAAAATGATCATGATCGTTGTCACAATCACAGTATATTCCAGGATATGCTATGATCATGCACACTTGGAAATATTAGTTTAGGGAGGTAGTTTTGGACATGACTTGAATAGAATTTCCTGAAGAACTTTTTTAAATTATCAGTGCCTTGGCCCAATCCCTAGATATTCTAATTTAATCTAGTAAAGACTGAGCATTGGGATTTAAAAATATATTTCCAAGGGATTCCAGTGGACAGCTAAGTTCAAGTAGCACTGGCTTAGATCACTGGTTTTCAACTTGTGTGTCCATTAGAATTACCTAAGAAGATTTTTAAAGACTTGGCTGCCCAGATCTCAATCCAAATGCATTAAATCAGAACATCTGGGGTTGACAATAAATCATTTTCTTAAGTTTTTTACCTTTTAATTTTTAAATAATTGCAGACATAAAATTGGAATAATAGTACAGAGAGTTGCCATATAACCTTTATCCCACTTCCTCTACTATAAACATCTTAGATAACCTTAGTGTGATTATCAAGTCAGGAAATTAACATTGATAGGATATTTTAACTAATCTGCAAGTTTTATTCAAATATTACCAGTTTTCTTACTAATGTCCATTTTCTGGTTTGGGATCTAATTCGGGATCCTCCATTAGATCACAAAAATGAAGGTAAAATTCCCATGACCTAAAATTAAGTACATTGAAGAGTGCTGGCCATTCTGAAGAATGCCCCTCAATTGGATCTGTCTGATGTTTTCTAATGATTTAACTGGGTTACGCCCTTTTGGGTAAAATACTAAAGATGTGATATTTTAGACCTCAGTGGATCATATTGTGTGTGGAGGTTTTGATATGTCTTATTATGAGCATTGGTGTGTTTTAAACTCCCCAGGTGATTTTGAGTTTGACAATCATTGACACAGAAGAGATTATAGTGTCTCCAGAAATCTATGGTAACTTGATGGATCCTGAGATTTGGATATTACAGACAGGATAACAAGAAAAAAACATTCTGGGATAGTGAAAACTGATGACAGAAACATAAATCTGTATATGAAATATAAAGGCTTAAATGTTTTGAGTGTTTACTACATCAGGCATTGGAAAACAAAGATAAACAGGACATTAACTTGGACCTCAGGGAGCTTAAGGTAATGGGGAAGACAGTCTTTTTAGCATAGAATATCAAGTACTAATACAGAGATTATGATGGCTTCTTGGAAGTGATGCAACTTGAGTTGAATCTTAAAGGAACAGGAAAAATTAACTGATAAAGGTGAGAATGGCCCTCCGGCACTAGAGGAACTTCACAAATAAAGAACTGTAGGGAAAAATAGCAACATTTAGGGGTTGGGGTAGTAGAGGGGTTAGAGGGAGTAGGGTATATACATTTTGCTTTTAGTATAGTATATTTTCTAAAAATATAATACAAGAATAGAAATTATATAAGAATGAGATGGCACTAAAGTTTAGTTTGGGCTTAGCTTTTTAGTGCAAGACTTTAAGGTTTTTTTCTCTAAATAAGAATACAGTTGACTCTTGAACAACACAGATTTGACTGTGGCTAGACATATATATGGATTTTTTTCAATAATTATTGGATAAATATTTTCAACAAATTTTCAATAAAGCTCCAATTTACATTTTGGAAATTTATGGCATTTTGAAAAAAACATTTTATTTTCTCTATCTGACTTTACTGTAAGAATATGGTATGTATGTTGGTAAAATTGCAATATTTCCAGAATCTCACACCTGGCTTTAGTACATCTCCATATCAATAGGTGTTTCTAAGGGGTGGAGAGAGGCAGTCCATCTCCATATCAATAGGTGATTACAAAGGGGGTGGACAGCAGTCTGCACCTGGACTGGAGGTTTGGTGGGGCCTTTAGCAGCAGGGTCATGAGAGACACAGGTGAGCAGGAGTAGATGACTGCTTGTAAGCAATAAATGGGTTTCTCCCACTTCATTTCTCCCTTTGACTAATTTCAGTTTCAAACGTTTATTTGCTCCAGTCTGGGACCATATTTTCCCCCCGAGTTACAAACACATATAATGTACAAAATATGTGTTAATTGACTGTTCATGACATCAGTAAGACTTCAGGTCAACAGTAGGCTATTCATAAAGTTTTTGGGGAGTCAAAAGTTACATGTGGACTTTTGACTGTGTAGGGAGGGGGTCAGCACCCCTAACCCTGACATTTTTCAAGGGTCAACTGTGTATTTCTAATTGTGCCTCAAACTTTTTTTCTCCTTTTGGTTTAGGAAAATTTTCTCTCCTAAAATGCCAGAAAATGCTCATGAAACACAAACTGCATGCCCAGCATTTCGATCAGTGCCAAGGGGGTATTTAAGAGAAGGGGAATAAAACAAGAATCTTCAATATCCAGGATACTATTATTTGGAAAGACAAGTGAAATTGATCCACCCCCATGACTACATTCAGACTTACAGAAACCCTGTGGAACTAAGTAAACTGAGAACCTGCCAATGTCACTACTGTTAAGAGAAATTAAATATTCATACTAATGAACTTACTGCATTTCAAATGAATTTCATATCTGAAAACCTGAGGATAAATATAGTCTCTGGCCACCTTCCTCTACCAGAAAAGCTATATATTTTATCTTTTGCAAATGCAAGAGTCACTGAATCCTGTCTCAGGAAGACACAGAGATTAAGTGGGATCACAATGCACTTCGGCTTTGCGGGTTCTCACAAATGTATCTGGCCAATTACCAGCTAAATTTACAAAATACTATCTGTAGGAAGGCTTAATATTTAATGTCCCTGAAGTCCCTATGGATTTCTAGGAGGCCTGAATAAACTGAACTCAACTTTGATTTTTAAATGTCCTAATAGCTTAAGCCTGAAATTCACAATTTATATCACCAAAAGAATAGAAAACCTATCTAGCTGTTCACACAGAATATTCATATAGAAATTGGGAGATGCAAGCAAATTTATTTGCTCAATCATATATAAATTCTCCCTGCTCTCTGAGCAGAACTATTTCCCCAGTATGTGTGATTCCGTTAATACAAAGAATTACTTATTGAACCTTTACTTTTAAAGGAAGTCTACTTAAAAAAAAAAAATCAGCTAGCTCATAAACAAAGGAACACCACCAAGTCCCTCTCACTCCCTAAGATACTGAGCTTAGATGTGGCCTCAGCATTCTAAACTAACCTGCTATCACATATGAAGTAGCTGCTATCACATATGAAGACGAGAATTCAAGTAGCTGATGAGCATTTAACATTTTTTCTCTACAGGCAAAAAAAGGCGAACCAAATGCGAATGTAAGTAACTAAGGACAAGTTTTTATATTTTTGTACTTACACACAAGTGTTTAAATAGAAGAGGACTTCAGAGGGTTTTTCTGTGGCTCATTTCTTTCACTAATTGCTGTTTCAACTGAATTTTGCTCATTTCAACAAGAAATATTCCCTAATCACAGCGCTTATTGAACCCTACATAGCTGGCTGTTGTTTGGATACTATGTTTAATCGACCGTTTCCTAAAATAAATGTATGCTCCAGGATGAGTGAATTTTCCAGATAATTTACCTACTTATTTTAAAATGTAACTGCTCTTGATGGTAAGCTATTTGAATTCTATTACTCCAGTTAAATGCCCAAGCAAACAAAGGTGTCACAGAACCGGAGCACAGAGGAAAAAAGGTGCATTTTAGGACTGGGAGAAGGTTTCACAAGAGAGGTAGCATTTGAATTAAGTTTGAGAGCATTAATGAGCCATTAATTGGCTCAGGGCAGAAGAGAGGGCCATTCAAGGATAAAGAAACAAGTGCGTGGGTGCTTACTTGTCCCGACAGCAGGTTTCTGCACCACTTGGTCACCTTCACCTAGTTTGGCTTATCAGACCTTCCAGACAAGTGGGTTTGTTTCCACGATGAGTGAATCCGGATGGGTGAGGCTCCTGGAATTCTCACTAATGAGTTATGTGGAATGCTGTTGGGAGGACATATATTGTGATTTTGGCTCTTGCTCTTTATCTAGTATACAATGCGTGTTCGAGCTGTGACCACAGCATCCTTCTGCACTGGAATCCTCTGCTTGAGAGAACAGTACGAGACTCTCCCATTCTTAGTAGAACTCAGGACTGACAGTACAGGTTTCCAAGTTCCACTCTTTAGTAGCATTGCAACTTTGTATCTAATCAACTTAAGCCACAGTTTTCTCATAGGTACCACAGGAATGATGACAACATCTACCTCACAGCATTGTTATAAAGATTAAGCTAGATACCTAGGAATAGCTTATTAGCATAATGCCAAGCAAATAGTAAGAATTCAATAATGCCAGTTACTTGTATTCAGGATGACCTCTGTTCAGCTATGTTCTTCCCAGTGGTAGGAGATACAGAAGTAAGGATTGGCTTTTGTAACAGGACACAAGAGGATCTCCCATGTACATAATGAGAGTTGACCCTCAACACTTATATTTTCAGATTTTTATCTAAGTGATGATGCCATTTAAAAACAGATAAAGTAGGACATTGGTGACAAAGAACCTTTGGTGGTGTGTGCAGCAAAGAACTCCAGAATTAAAAAAATATATAGAACTTTCTCAACTGTACTTACACATATTTGTTGCATTCAGTGTTTACTCACAAGTCAGTGGACACTCACTAGTGTTTCCTATGTGTCTAGCCCTGAGCAAAGGACCAGGGAAATAGTGATGAACCAAACAGCCATGACTCCTGCCTTTCTGGGAGATTATGGTCTAGGTAGGGACGCAAGTCACTTGAAAAATACTTGATAGGTTTTCTGATGGGAAAATCCAGGGTTCCCTGGGAGATCTGCAATCAGATTATGTAAAGTCAGCATTTCCTTTGCTTGAAGGACCACTGTAGGCTGTATGTAGTCTGTTTCAATTCCCCAGGATGGAAGCCCATAGCTTAACTTAGATTTGCATCATTGCTGCTGTTTTCTTTTTCCCCAGTGATCATAACTTTGGGCAGGTGTACTCTTCACTGGCATTAGAATTGCCGCTTTATGCTGCTTTAATATATTCATGAATGTGCCAGGGTTGTTTTTGTGTTTGTGTTCAATTCCAGTGAGGGAGCAAGAGTCTGGGATTAGATGTTTAGACAAGTATTTCTTTTTCTGCAGCCAGAAATTGGCACATTTTATAATATTCAAGCGTACAGTACCTCTGAATTCCTAAATATTTTGAGAACTGTAAAAATCAAATTCAAATCTTTCATCATATTAATAGTAAATGAAAAAACAATAGGCAATACACATCCCACTAATATATTCAGCTCTCTCTTACACATAGCAGTTTCCTAAAAACTATTTCACTGAAGCACCAAACATACAGTATACTAATAAACTAAAACTACTTCAGCTGGCTATCCGTTCATCGTTGAGACAAAGCATAAATTATTTTTAATCCATTCTTCTCTACTGGTTTGTGGAGGAAATAATATTTGTTCACATTTCTTATTCAGCTTTTTATATATTATAACATTTTTTATTTGTGCTAAAAACACTTGACATGACATTTACCCTCAGAAAATGTTAAGTACACAATACAGTATTGTTACCTAATGGCATATTTTTATAGTTGTTACTTCTGTAGTCTCATAATTTTTCTGTTATCTCTATTTTTTATAGTGAAAGATTAGAAAATGTTTAGCCATAAAGCTAGAGAGAGGCAAAAGTGAAATTAAAATGGAAAGTTTCTGCTCTGCCCCTCTTTGTGTCTGCTGTAGGGCCAGAGGACCCTATGGGTTGGTGGGAGGGGCACTGGGCCAGAAGTCCGGAGCACGCAAAATAGTCACATAATCTGGAGTGAGTTCCCTGAATTTTCTGTCTCCTGGCTTGCTTATGGCAAAATGAATGAGTCATATTAGTTAACTGTGAAGATGTAAAAATGAATGGTTCATACCACTTCACACCTATTAGATGACTGTTATGAAAGGAAAACCAAACAGATAAAAACAAGTGTTGGAAAAGGATATGGAGAAATTGTAACTCTTGGGCATGGCTGGTAGGAATGTAAAACTGTAGCTGTTGAGGGGTCGTTACGTATTTTCCTCGGTTTTTGTCCCTATTGCAACAAAGAACTGAAGGGCAGAGATATAGTAGTGGAGCAGAGTAAAAGTTTTAAAGTTCCTTAAAGAGAGAAAAAGTGCAGGTGACCTCAGGGAGGAGAGGAGCCCTGAAAATTTTGTTTTATTTGAAGACAGCAAGTGCACACTTGGAGAAAGGAGAGTTTAAGCTACTTCATAGAAGAGGCGCACTGAAAGGTTGAGATGAAGTTTTAAGGGTATGCACTTAGAAAGTGCAGGCAACCTCAGAGAAAGGGGCGCCCCTAAGGTTTAGGGTCTGGGGTTTTATAGGCAGTTGAGGATTTTCAGGAATGCAACAAAGGGCCAGGTGCGGACCAGCCAAATTGTCCCAGAGTGTTCATGTTTGTTGAGACATTAAGTTTCTTTTTTTAACTTAACACAAGATATTTACTGCTTTGATTCCTTTCTAGGTTATCAGCTTCTGTCTGGAAGCATATGAATCAGGACTGTCCGCCCTGCCTCCAAGGGGGGCTGAGCCACCATCCATTTGATTAAAATGCAATCTTAGCTTTAAGATAGAATTCTTCCTGAATAAGCTGGGCCTTTTAGCAGATGCTAAAGTAAATCTTACAATGTTCTGACACAGTGAAAACATAGGCTATGCTGAGATACTTTTCTTTATCTGGGAAGTATTCAAACTTCTAGGCCAAATTGCTCCTGGACTTCTGAGCTTTCTATTTTAAACTGGTTAACTCTTTGGGTCTCTGCTAGTGGGCTTTACTGGCCCTGTTCTCTTTCCATCCCACTCATATCTGTTTTCCTGCCTAACACAGCCACTATGAAAAACAGTATGCTGATCCTCAAACACTTAAAAATAGAATTGTCAGATGACCCACAATTCCAACCCTGGGTATATAAAAGAACTGAAAGCAGGGACACAAACAGATACTTGAATACACGTTTATAGTAGCATTACTCACAATAGCCAAAAAATGGAAGCAGCCCAACTTCCCACCAGTGGATGAATAAACAATGTGTGTTATAGACAAAGAATAGAATATTACTCAGCCTAAACAGGAAGGACATTCTGACACATGCTGCAACATGGATGAACCTTGAAGACATTATGCTAACTGAAATAAACCTGTCACAAAAGGACAAATACTGTATGATTCCACTTACATGAGGTACCAAGTGCAGTCAGATTCATACAGGAAGTAAAATGGTGGTTTCCAGGGGGAAAGGGAGAATGGGGAGTTTTGCTCAGCTGATGCAGTTTCAGTTTTGCAAGATGACAACATTGTGAGATGGGTGGGTGTGATGATTGCATGACAATATGAATGTACTCAATACCACTCAGCAGCACACTTACAAATTGTGAAATGATAAATTTTATGTTACATGTATTTTATCACAACTAAAAAAAATGAATGAGTCCTTCATAAGTATACTTTACAATAATGAATCTACTATACTAGAGCCTTGGAATGCAGTCATAGAAATTTCCTCAAAGATTGCATCGCTCAATAGAGAAGACTGCTAAAAAATAGACATTCATGGTACAGGCTAAGCATATCCTGATATAGAATTATATGAGGCGAATCTAACATCTGCTAAGAGGTCAGAGGAAGAAATGGTTCAGGTAAGCTAGGGGTAAGTGTCAAGTGGCCTGGTGAAGGACAAAGAATAGGCTCTTCGCTTTGGCAGAATGAGAAACTACAGAATGGCACAGAGGAGTCAACATCGGTTTTGCTGAAATGTAAAGTGTGAAGGATATAACATTTTTCTTCCAAATGGTTAACAAATTGTACCAGCATCATTACATAAACTTTCCTTCCTTTACTTTCTGATTTGTGAGGCTACATTTCAAAACTTATTTTAATGTAAAAGAAGATTAGTTTTTGAGGCCATTTATTCTGTTCTGCTGGTCTATTGGATAGTTACTGCACTGATGTACCACTGTTTGGATTATTAAGGTTTAAGGTTAAGTTTTCATATTTAGAAGAGCAAAATGATTTTCATTCCTTTCTTTTTATAATGTCTATATGATTCTTGCTTTTCCTTTCCTAGTTTTTTTTGTTTATTTTTTGCTGAAAATTATGAGGGACTTCTAAATTCCATTTTCTAACCTGTTACTGATGGTTATTGATTTTGTATTTTTTTTTGTATATGTATGCTGTTTTGACTTCTTTAGTGAAGTCTCCCATTCAAGTAACTTTTCAATTGAACATCTTGGCTTTACCATGTAGACTACTGCATTACCTAAAATGGTAATTTTCTTTCCCTTTCAGTAGTGTGTTTCTAATTTCTATTTTGTATTATATTGCATTGTCTAAAGAATGCTTCTCAGTCAGAGGTGACTTTGACCCCAGGGGACATTTGGCAATGCTGGAGACATTTTTGGTTGTCACAACTCAGGGTAGTGCTATCCACATGCATCTAATGGACAGAGGCCAGGGGTGCTGCTAAACACCCTAAATTGCATAGGACTACCTCCCCAAACAGAGAATTATTTGGCCCCAAATGGCATTAGTACTTAGGCTGAAAAAGCCTGATTTAAAACTTCTAGGGAAAGTTAAATGCAAATGGTAAAAGATGGGCAATACTGACTTTTTCTTCATAATCATTTTCACAGTGATAAACTCTAATAAACGAATCAAAAACTAGATGGTAAATTTACACAGCGTATGTAGGTGTACTAGCTATCTTGAAGGTTTTTACCTCATAAAAGGATAGTTACAGAAATTAATTAAATAATGGGAGATAATTTAGAGCCAATCTAGAACAACCTGGTTTCAAACTTTACAAATCATTCCAGTACAACTATATAATCTTTCATATAAAAACTATCAGAAATTCAACTATTTTCTGTGATGATGAATTACAGCATTATAATCTTTTTCCATTATTTTTGTTTACAGGGGAACACCGAGTGCTTCTGCATAGTTTTATGTCAGTCAAAAAGAATCTGACACCCCAGCAAGAGCAGTGTTCTTTTTTCTGAGGCTCCTTCCACCAGTATCACTTAAATGCTCTCATCAATTGAAAACAAATCAGATATACTTTAAAGAACATTTCTGTAATGTGGTCAAACTTTCCTTCTAAAACAAGATAAAGTGAAAATATTGAAATATGTTCCTGATTGCTTCATCTTTTAACACGATTACATTTGCTAACAAAAATGCTTATAAGAAGCACAGGAAGCATGAAAATTTCACATACTGTTGTTTTCTATATAACTTCCTTATTACCTGTGTGTTGCACACATCTGTCTCCCTTTGGATTATATGCTTTGACAAGAACACCATCTTGTAAATGAAAGAAAAGCCTGTCCTTTCTGCAATTAAGAGGCAGGATAAAAATGGATATGTAAACATTTAGAATGCTAATTCAGTCAACATTACTGAAACCACTGCTTTGGGGAAAATACACAATTCCATCTAAGATATTTAGTTGACCAGTGTGGTCTACCAACTTCATACCTTCCTATGGAATGTTCTTTGAGGATATATCCTGACCGCCTTTACAAAGAACTCATGTCCCCTGGACAGCAGCAGATTTAGATTATAAAGCCCTTTTACCTGCACTTTCAGAAGTTCCCACCAAATTTAGAGAAGAGTTGAAAAGATCAGTAGTTATTCATAACCCCAACTCACAGGGACCTTGACTGGTTACTAAGGGGTATTCTTTCCATCCATGATTACTCTAGTTAGCAGACAAGCTAGATGGTGCCCTGGGGAAAGTCTCCCCCCAACACTTCCGCCAGAGGAAATGGATGACCAGAATTTCTCCCAGACCATCCTACAAATGATTAGGAAATAGAAGGCCTGGAGGCCAATGTTTAGGGGCTAATAGAAGCAATAGGAGAGGTTTTTACCTACTAAGGTGAATTGGTCTAGGGTTGAATTCTGCACTCAGGAAGGAGAGTATCTGAAGGCCTTTCTTGAACATTTTATATAGACCTTTCTAAGACTTACTGCACTAAACCCTGAAACTCTAGACACAGAAATCTTTTAATTTCCACTGTGGAAGGAAATTTTCTCCCAGAAATCAAATGGCAAATTCAAAATAACATGGTTGGGTGGCTAGTCAACCTCTAATCATTACAATGAAAGCAACTACCCAATTCTTTAAATATAGCTTGCAGGAATGCAGGAGAAAAAAGGAGTTAAAATAAACAGTTCTTTATTTGCAACCTGAATCATTAAAGAAACAAGAACATAACACTCGATGTCCACTTAGAGCCTTTCCAATTTGCCTTCAGACATTTGCAGATACTGTAACAAAACAGGACACAGGGAGTACACTTGTTCTGCACTAACAAAAAGAAGGACAATTTAAATTACCCTACACCTTTGATAATAGATAAATAGGCTTCAAAAACTCCATCTTGGAGAAAAACTTGGATACTTTCTCTGTGCCTTTGTGGTACAGATTTCCTACTCCCATCTTCTCTAGGACCTAAAAGCCAACCTTTGAGTTACAAACTTTAGGGGGAGATGTTTCTCATCAGAGGAAGGAAGAAAAAGAAAAAGAGGAGGTATTTGAAAATTGGACAAATCTTAAGTATCTTCTCCACAAATATTAATAAAAAGATTTAGCCATCTGAACAGTTAAACTTAACTTACTCCAATTGCCAAAACAAAATTTTGATCCAACTGTTCTTTCATAAACTAGTGAGTTTTTTTATTATTGTACCTGATTCATGGCTCCGATTTTAGAACGAAAGCTGTAAGGTCTCTATTTGCATTTGTCTGCATGTTTGTATATGTTGTAGATGTGTGGTATTTTTTTCCATCTATGGATGGTGTTGACAAAATTAATTTGTAAAAGAACTCTACTTAATTGGCTTTAAAATAAGCACTTATGAATTCAATATTCCTAAATCTCAGAATTATAGACAAACCCAATGTTTTTCAAGTTCATGTGCTCTGAGATAATCTTCAGTAAATAAAAGCTAGTTGAACTTTGTTGGTCTGACTAAAAGAGGCATGTCTTCAGAGTTATCAGCATTAAATATAATGCAGATAAACAATGTTAACTCTACCTAGATTTACTAATCATATAAGTTCATGTTATCTTTGTTAGAAAATTTTTCAGCAAGAAGCATAGTCTGTGGTGATAGCTGAATTTGTCTCTCATGAAGTTTTCATGGGTAGTCTAAACACAATTGTTGGGAGCAAGCACATGCTTCTAGGAATTATGAAATATATTCATAAACCTGCCAATCTAAATAATACTAGTATAACAGTTCACAATTTCTTACTTCTTAGTTTTCACTAGAAATTCAATTATATAAAGGTTAAGAATTCTAATTAATTTATGTAATTAAGACTCCTGGAAATAATAAGGGAAAAAATTGTGTATGCAAGAAAAGCAGGATGTGTTTTTGGGTAAGAAAAGGCATAAGATATGATGTATTTTGTTTATGGGAAAAGGAAGTAAATCTGTTCCAAAGTAAAACTGGTTATTCCAAAATTTAAAGGGGAAAATAAAGAACAAATTAAACAGAAAATCGAGAAGAGAGAAAGGGAGAGAAAGAGAGAATCTTACCTTGTGCAGTCAACTTGGCTAAATGAATTTATAATAAGGGTTACAAAATTAAGCTTTAAAATCAGTAGTATATGCATGTAAAACTAAAACTTGATTTTCTTTCACCTATGAAATGTACAAAGTTTTCTTGGATAATTGGTCTGCTCCCAATAAGAGATTGTAAAAGATTTTTCTTTATCTCTTAAGTAATCTGCCTAGAAATCAAAGATTTTGTGTTTTACCAAATATATTTCCTATGCTTCATGTTATATTTATCATCCGGTCTTTGATTACTTGGGAAAACTGAGTCTTAATATTACAAGAGTTAAGTTTTGCTAACAACTATGTAACATTTTGCATTTACGTTTGAAATATTTTGTCATGTTGATTAAATAGATGACTAGATACTGTTTCATAATGATATGTGATCCTATTTAATTACGTGTCTAAACCTTTTGAACGTTTTGATATTTTTGACAAAATTCTCAAAAACCAAATTCTAAATGAAGTCTTTTTGACTTCAAACTAACTTTGGAATATTCAAGAGGGTCTCTGGAACATCTCAAAAGATTTGTTTTCTTTCCTTGTGAAAAAGGATGTTAAAGTAATTAGGTTTATTTGGTATGTTATGTGGGAAGTATAGTCAAATAAGAAATAATACTAAGCCAAATTTACATTGTATTTGTACAGCTATATAAGCACTTATGAAATTGTATGAAATTCCTAAAATTCTGATATGTCCTGGTATAATGTTATCTGTCATAATTCTACTTAGTATCTTGAAACATGTGTCACAGAAATAAGAAAATTTCTTTATCAATTACATATAATGGACTCTAATCCAGTCTTTAATCATGGCCATTTTTAAGTCTTTTGCATATATAGTTATTTTACTCTGATGCTTTTGCAAAAGTGCCTCATCTTCAAGGAGATTCAGAGAAAGGGCTCTCAGAAGCACAAGTTTCTCATAACTTTAAGGTCATATAACCAAATCAGATAGGAATTTCTAGAACTAATGGAAAAACTGGATGCAAGCAGAACAAAACTTAATATGAGATTGAATGAACTGATGAAGATGATTATAATTTTAATTAATTTTTGTTTGAAACATTGCTGGTTCTTTAATGTTTTGTTCTTTCCAAGATTTAAGGAAACTTCCTTTTAAACTACCTATGTCTTAGAGCAACTTGGTCAAGTGTACCTTTATGAAAAAAGATAAAGCATTTATTTTTTCTTCCTATCTATTCCCTCCAGAATTCAGAAACTCTTGAGTTTCTTTTCATAGCACACAGTTATTTGCATAAGTTCAATAAAATTTCATTCTACTTGTAAGAGGACACAATTGGAAATACCAGTTATATTATCAAGATTTTGACTAGAATGTCATATTTGAGAGAAAGATGCATAGACCCAGCTATGACCATACCACTTAAAGGAACTAAGACAACTTTATGGAGCCAATAAAGCCCCTAGAAGAAACAGTCTGGAACCTTCCTTCTAGGGTTTTTGACAGTCTAACCAGTAAGTAAGGAAGGTCACTTCCTGGCAGATGCAGGAATCTCAGGATGTTTTGGGGATCTACAGAGGAGAGGAATTTACCCAAATCTATAGGTAATGCAGGCAAAGTCTTATGGTAAGCATTTGGTTTGGCTTCTAGCCTTGACATTCAACCTGACATTCCTTATGAAAAGTTCCAGCAAAGTAGATCTAAAAGAACCTATATGGTCAATCACTATTGTTGCTGTACTTATGTAAATAATCAGGCTAAGTTTATTGAGACTAGACTTATTTTGCAAACAAATTTGTTTCACTATAATTATCTTTGGTAAAAATGGGGGTGATTGTAGAGAGGAAAAAATTATGTTTCAGTAGAACCAAAATACTTTTGTTAATATCAGATGCTAGCCCTGTAAATTTTAGTCATGTTAGTTATCTTTGAGGTTTTGTTTTCCTACCTGTAAACTGGACTGAATACTGAATTCCACTTTCCTCATATTTGCTTACAACTCTCCAAACTGGTTTTCCAGTTTTCTTCCACCCTTTGACTTGGAATCACTAAGAACAAAAGCTTCCCTTTTCCCTGAAGCCCTGAAAACTAAATGTGAATGATGATATAAACTTAAGAGAGATTGACACAATGGCTCATGTTTAGATAACCTTTGTGCCTGTTGGTATATGGGCTACTCAGAAAGTTTTCCTGAATACCCAGTGATATCAGAGACATTTCAAACTACAAAAGATTCTTTGGCCCTGACATCTAGAAATCTTGACCGGCTGCCCCATGGGCTCAGAAACTGGGTCATATACTCTGATCATTAACCTTCTACTTTTCCTTCATT
>JAVSCE010011022.1:0-49122 GCA_032199065.1 Smutsia gigantea
ATACCTTGTCAATATTCTGAAATTTATTTCCAGAAAAAACAGTATACTTCCAGAAAAATATCATTTGAGTGACTTTTCAAGTACTTCTGGAGTTAAATGTAAATTCACATACCTAAATATAATTAGTCACAAATTCTTCATTATTTGGTTAACTCTGAATAGTAAGCCTGAAGAGAGATACATCATTTTAAAAAGTAGATTCTTACCTTAAAATGGAATAAATTACACTTAGATAGGCCCAATTATACTTTACCTTCATTGGAGAAGTTGATTATATAACAATATTTTTATGAGCATCACTTTATAAAGCAAAAAAAATGTTATAAATAATTGCCATTTAATACATTTTATGAATATGGATTTTCTACAGTGAGCATTATTTTTTAAGTGGGTCATACCTGCCATGGAAAACATTAATTAAAAGAAGATTTTTAAGTATAGAATTTAATGTATATGTACATACTGATTTATCATTCATATTTCTAGCATACAGATGCAAAGAAAAACAACATAAAATCAAATATGTGTGTATATTTGATCTCTCAAATGTCATGAAAAATGGCATTTTTGATAGAAAAGTCACAGCACATATTTTTAGATATAATTTGCATTCAACTCACATGAAAAGCTGTAGAAATCCATTTCATTTGAAAATTAATTATTTCTGTCCACAGTATTGCCTTTGACAAGGTAAGAAGCAGTTGGATTCATTCTAATTTGCTTCAAGTAGTGGTAATTAGAGAGGGTGTGAAGAACAGCTCTCCACTCAATTCTCTCTAATTATTATAAGACACATAATAAACCTCTTAGAAAAGCAAATGCATTGAGTCCATTCCCAGCACCTCTCTGGAAATATGAAGTAGCATGTTCTCTCCTTTTCTCAGTTTCATTTAAAGAGACATATGTTGCTGTGGATCCTTTGCAGATTTTCATGGGAAATCATCTTTGAAGGCTATTAAGGTTAAAATTACATTAACACTGAAAATTTTCCCAAGTTTTGCTATCAAATTATATCCTCTCCATCTTGTGTTAACATTATAATAAAATGTTCATTCCTGATGAATTTGATTTGGTTTTTTTTTTCAGTAGTCCTACCTATTGAGATAAGCTTGAATTTTGATTGTTCTCCTGTTATTTTTTTGTGCCAATTTTTGGTCACATGCAAATGTGAAGAGCATGTATTGAACACCTTCATCCTCTTCACTGTAATAGGACAGGAAAAGTTCAAGCTCTATGACAGTTCAGTAGACTTCCCTTCATGCTGACCAGGTGTCAACCACCAATTCTTTCTTTCTTTATTTGTATATTATTAAGGTATTACTGATATACACTCTTACGAAGGTTTCACATGAAAAAACAATATAGTTACTACATTCACCCATATTATTGTTCCCCACCCCATACCCCATTGCAGTAACTTCCCATCAGTGTAGTAAGATGCCACACGGTCACTATTTGCCTTCTCTGTGCTACACTGTCTTCCGCATGATACCCCCACACCATGTGGACCTATCATAATACCCCTCAATCCCCTTCTCCCTCCCTCCCCACCTGCCCTCCACAACCCCTCCCCTTTGGTAACTGCTAGTCCCTTCTTGGACTCTGTGAGTCTGCTACTGTTTTGTTCCTTCAGTTTTCTTCATTGCTATACTTCACAAATGAGGGAAATCAGTTGGTACTTGTCTTTCTCTGCCTGGCTTATTTCACTGAGCATAATATCCTCCAACTCCATCCATGTTGTTGCAAATGGTAGGATTTGTTGCTTTCTTATGGCTGAATAGTATTTCATTTTGAATATGTACCACCTCTTCTTTATCCACTCATGTACTGATGGACACTTAGCTTGCTTCCATATCTTAGCTATTTTAAATAGTGCTGCAATAAACATAGGGGTGCATATGTCTTTTTGAATCTGAGAAATTATATTCTTATTCTTCTGGCACCCCTATAATATGAGTATTGTTCCATTTGGATTGTTCACACAGATCTCTCAGTATTCTTTAATTCCCAGAGATCCTTTTTTCTCTCTGTTCCTCAGCTTCTTTGTATTCCTCTTCTCTAATTTCTATTTCATTTATCATCTCCTTCACTCTATCTAATCTTTTAAAACCCTCCATTGTTTTCCTCAATGATTGGATCTCCGTCCTAAATTCATTCCTGAGATCTTGAATATTTTTCTGTAGCTCCCAGAGCATGTTTATGATTTTTTTTGAAATCTCTTTCAGGAAGATTGGTTAGTACAATCTCACTCAACCCTTTTTCTGGTGTTGTTGAGATTTTGCTTTGAAGCAGGTTCCTTTGATGTTTCATATTTGTGTGTGGTGCTCTCTAGTGCCCAGAAGCTCTACTCTCTGGAGCTGCTCAGCCCCTGGAGTGATGTTGGGGGTCACAGGGGAGTGGTGTTGGTGCCTGGGGGAGGAAAGAGCTTAATCCTGCTTCCCGGCTCCTATGCCTTTCTCCACTGCCAGAACCAGTGGGCCAAACACACAGGTGTAAGCCTCTACTCTTTGTGTTTGTAGCTGCTGTAGGTGGGGCTTCCCTCTGGCTGGTCTGACGCCAGGGCAGGGACTGCCGATTTATGACCCAGGTGCTGGCTGGCTGGGAGGAAGTTGCAGCAGGCTGAGTATCACAGGGGTGGACCTTGGCACTGTGTAACTAGCCAGGGGTATGGAGGGCCTGAAGATCGCAAAAATTCCCAACCTACTCGACAGAGTGAACCCAGAAAATTTTGTCTACCTGTCCTTTCTCCTAAGCAGTAAACTCTGTGCAATCATTGCCCCTTTAGCAGCCCTCTTGCTTTTAGGAAGTCTCTCAGACTGCCCATCCAGATCAGCTTTATAAGGATCCCTGTTTTCCACAAGCAGCTGAAATATCAGTTTCTCCAGGTATTCCACCTGTCTTACCTTTCCAACCCCGCTAATCACCAGAGCACCATGCAATGTAGGTTCATATTCCCAGAGCAGATCTCAAGGGCTAGGTGTTCAGTAGTCCCCAGCCTCCACTCCCTCCCCACTCTGTTTCTCTTCCTCCTGCCAGTGAGCTTGGGTGGGGGAAGGGCTTGGGTCCCATGGTTTCACAGCTTTGGTACCTTAACCTGTTCCGTGAGGTCTGTTCTTTTCTTCAGGTGTATGCAGTCTGGCACAGCCTTTTCTGTTGGTCTTTCAGGATTAGTTGTATTAATTATATTTTCATATTACATGTGGTTTTAGGAGGAGGTCTCTGTCTCACCCCTCACACCACCATCTTTAATCTTGAAATGCATCAACAGCCAATTCTTATTGAGATTGGTTGCTCAGTGAGTTTCAGTTTCATGTTCAGTAGTGTGAATGTTCACTATTACATGCATACTTATATGGTAGAAAAGTTAAAAGATGTTTCCATATTCTTATGACTAACTAATCTATAGATTTTGTAAAAGTTCCCAAGTAGGAACTGAATAGGCAGAGAACAGAGTTTGAATAATTAGAGGCTGGAAGCTAGGCTTTAGACTTCAGTATGTGTGATCTTACACAACAGTAGAGTTTGGAAGAACTATTAGATTTCCTCCTGGAATTAACTAATTGTGGTAGGCCAAATAGTGGTCCTCCAAAGATCTTGGTGAACTAATCCTGTGACTATATTAATGCCTGTGATTATGTTAATATACGTAACAAAAGGGATTTTGAAGATGTAATTTGTATAGCATCAATAGAACATTAATATACCCATTAATATCTTTAACAATTTTAATGTGAAATTTGGTTGATTTTATGTAAACAAAGTGACAGTAGTGATTTCTTGAAGTAAAACTTTCCCTTAATCACATAAAAATATATTGATTGTTTTTTTTGTTACATGTTTACTAATTAATCTAAATTTTTACCTTCTTTCAACACTAAATATGGGCAATATTCATCAGTCTTTAGTTTCTTGGGAAAATATTTTCACTTAAATTATCTCAAACTCTTAAAGAAATTGAGGAATGGTAAGGGTATACTTTTTATCATGATCAGAACCAGTTTTCATAAATAAATACCCAATTACCCTTAAAAGTATTCCTCATTTAACATCAGGATATCTGGGTTTTTGAATGACTTTGACTACCATAAACTAGTGTCCCTGAACAACTCTTCTTTCAGAACATCGGTTGCATTGACTGTGAAATAGGAGAATTTGTACAAGTGATCTGTACTGAGAGCTTATAGTTCTGAGAACAGCATGAGGGACAGTGGGGACGGACAATGCAAGATGGAAAGAGGAACCTGTTCCTATTTCATCTTTCTCAGAGAGCTGCTGGGAGGATGAAAGTAATAACAAAAAAAATTTTGTTCCTTTCTACCTTCAGATGTCCCATCTGGGATTAGATTTTGATTCATGTGGACTAGCCAGGTGCTCATTTACTCTCCTATTGTCTTTCCTGGACTTCAAGTCCCTCCATATGTTGTTTATACCACCTTTCGGAATTGAAAAATGTCTTAATTTGCTTAAAAAGACCAAAGCAAATACAAGTTTTCATAGTTTCTTATGTCAGTCATCCATAAGATTTTACTTCATTCCCACATTAGTAAAATCTATCCTTTATTTTTCTATCTTGATGTTGTTTTTAAAATCTTAAGGACATTTTACTTAATTTCCAAAAGCTTCTTTGTTTTATTCTGGTGATAACCTAGCTGAACCAGGCACAGGTATCAATAATATCTTTGTTTAGATAGATGTTTATTGCCTATATATGCCTTAACATCAAATATATGTAGCTACAAATGGGGCTTGCATATTATGCTATGATAAAATAACCAATATTTTGAGTTAAACAAGTGTAAATAAAATTATATTATCTTGTATGCCTGAGTCACTTCAAGTTTTGAAAACTATTATAGGATTTTATCAATTAAATGAATATATTGTGTGCAATATAATAGGGTTTCCACAGAGGTGTGCTACACTTTCTTGGACTCTTTTATACTGCAGCTGCTTAAGCCTGAGCTATCATGCTGTATCTGTGATATATGTTTATAATATAAAGTGTGTATATTACTATAGATATGGACCTAGATATTTGGATTTTTTTTTCTAAATCTGGATTATAGCTGCCATGCCTGTAACTTATTTTTTCTCAGGATATTGTTTCTTATGAAGGTGTGTATGTTAAATTCAGATGAAATGTTCAGTGTATTCCTATTACAGCCAGCTCTGGCCTGCTGTGGGGCGTAAGGGAGGATCTTTCTCATGTTTCAGAAGGATCAGCCTGGAAGACACCAGCTGTAGTGAGGTTCCTATGGCTGCATAGTTCCTTCCCAGCAGTTGACCTGGGCTTTTCTTTTTTTGACATAAACCTTCCTTAACTTTCTGCTAGCAGACCTTACATGAATGCTGAAAACTCCTGTCTGTATGCCACACAAAGCCAATCCCCTATCTATGCTTTGGAACTTCTCTCTAGGATGGATCATCCCTCTTGAAAAGCTATCCTTTACCCAGGCTTTCCTTTTCTACCTCCCACTGGGATTTTCCTCAGACATTGAAACACTCAAGTTTCTCACTTCTTGAAAAATCCTTTCATTCCAGCAACTTGCCTGTTCCTCTCCTTCCTAGATGCTAAATCCCCCACATAGGTCAGGGTGTGAAGATACTATTTCCCCATTTGCTACCTCCTCCTCAATCTACTTCATCATGACTTCTGATCACACCAGCTACTCTTAAGACGCTAAATGTGTCGGAAGTTTTCCAGAACTCAGTTTATTTGAACCCTCAGTGGCAAGGGTCATTATTGACAACTCAATTCTTATTGAAAATTTCTTCCCTTATTTCCAACAATATTCCCTGGTTTTCTCCATCTAACTGGCTGTTTTTTCTCATTTCACAGCTAAGGTTCTTCTGGTAATCAAATGGTGAAATTTCTCAAAGCTGTGTACTTTTCTTCCTCTGCACTCTGCCCACATCAGACTCCAGGAAAATGTACAGCATCTCCACATGGATGCTTTAAAGGTGTGCTAAGCTCAGCATGTCCATGACCAGACCCACAATCTTCCCTCCCACATCTGGTCCTTGACTGCAGTTTTCTGCCTTAGACAATCACAACACAAGCCAGCCAGTTACACTTGCCAGAGACAGGAGTTATTTTTGGTGCATCCCTTTGTCCCGCCTACTCACACCTGTCCTTGTCAAATCCATCAGCAAATTCTGTGCATTTTCCCCTCCTAAATAATTTTTTTTTGTTGAAATATGCTACTTTCTGTTTTTCTACCTACTGCATCATAATCCAAGCCACTGTTCTCTCTCTCCTGGATGACTACTTTTGCCTCCTGATAGGTGGTCCTGCATCCATTCCAGCCCACTTTCCAGGTCTTTCATATGCAAGCAGGGTACATTTTCGCAGTATACTTCTTTGCCAACTTTGATTGTAAAACTCTTTAATCACTCTTCCCTGCAGTATAAAAAACCCACAATTCTAAATGCAGTTAAAAACAAAGCAAAACATCTCTATGGCCTGGTCCTATTTAGATCTTATATGACTTTACCTGCTTGTTTCCAGTTGTATTGTCTGTCCCTCTTTCAATTTCTGGAATGTTAAAACACCAACTTTTTCATACAATACTTGCAATTCCAAGCGCATTGTTTCCTCTGTGTGTTGCCTTCCCCCTTACCCCACAGGGAGCTCCTACTTACCCATCAGCTCTGAGGTCAAAATATCTACCTCATTATGATTTTATAGGACCATATTTTTGTGCTTTTGTGTTTCCCCACTCATTTGGGGTGGTGCCTATCTCTTATGCATTTATTAATGTGATGCTAGAATAATTTCCCCATCCCACTGGATTGTCAGGCCCTTGCAAGTTGAAAGTATATAAATTTTTTCTTATAACTGAACTTGTTGTTTCTATGTACTCAATAAATGTTTCTTTTATATTGGATGAGTGATTTTTGTCATTATTAATCTGTAACCAAAATGCAAGCTCCTCCACAGCTTTGCAGTACCTTCATTTACATTTTTTAACTTTTTTACTGACCCCCCAGCACTAACACACTCCACTTACATTTGCCAATTTTTACTTATTCTCTTATATTTCCAGTAAATATTCCTGTACTCTTCTTTAAAAAATGTATTCTACCTATTTGCCTTATTGCTATATGTCTTGTGTCTAGGAGCTGGGATCAACTATAGATAATATAAATAGGGTTAAGATAGTTCTAAAATGTTTATTTTTCTAGGCCTCTGTAAAATTCTCTGCTCTTTTGATTAATGATAACCAGTTACATTACTTCCCAGTCTTTCCTCTTGCTGGCATCCGTTGCCCTCCAGCTCATCCTCCAATATTCCAAAGACTTTGCATTCCATTAACTTATATATTCATTTCACATAGTTAATGAGTTCTCATCATGTTCTGCATTTTGTGACTGTACCATTAAAGAACACATAAAAGTCCCCAGATGTTATGTGGCAGTGAAGTATGGAAGAGGCAACCACAGCTCAACAGATAAGAAAGTCAGTTAATGGGTTATTTTCATATAATCAAGGGACTAAGAGGAAAATAATACAGGTGATTTGGTAGAGGCTGAGGGAGGCATATAGTTGAGATTATTTGGATGGCCAGGGAAAGCCTATGGGGGGGTGCATGTAACAGAATACCTTGAGGCTAACAGCTCTCAGAGTTTCTAGTGTGGAAGTGGTGAAGTTTAAAAGCATGAGTGCCAGCTTGTGAGTCTCCAGATAACTAAGAAATGATGAGAGGGCTGGGATGGTTGCTCCTTGGGACAGAGCTTCTGTTGTTACAGTTTTACCCTGTATTTCTTTTTTCTCTTTCTTTCCTTTTTTCTTTTGTATTGAGGTATATATAATCAAATGCACAAACCTCAGTGTACAGCTTGTTGAATTTTGACATGTGCATACACTCATTGCCCAGATCAAGATATCAAACATTCTCATTTCCTCCCCTTTTACCTATTTCACCCATGCTCTCAAGCCCCTTCTCTATGACATTTATCAGTCTGTTTTCTGTGTTTATGAGTCTACTAAAGTTTGTTTGTTTTGTTTTTTAGAATCCACATATAACTGAAATTATGTGGTTTTGTCTTTGTCTGACTTACTTCACTTAACATAATATCCTCTTGCTTCATCCATATTATTGCAAATGGCAAGGTTTCCTTCTTATTTTGTTCCTGAGTAATATTCTATTGTATATATGTATCACATCTTTATCCATTTATCTACTGATGGACATTTAGGTCATTTCCAGATCTTGGCTATTGTAAATAATGCTACGATAAACATAGGATTGCATATATCTTTTCAGACTAGTGATTTTGTTTTCTTTGGGTAAATTCCCAGTAGTGGAACTGTAGAGTCATATGGTATTTCTATTTTTAGTTTTTTGAGAAACCTCCATGCTGCTTTCCTTAGTGGCTGCTCCTCCAGCAGGGTATGAGGTTTCCCTCTTCTCCACATTCTCACCGCACTTGCTATTCCTTGTCTTGGTGATGTCAGTAGCCCTGCTGATTGGTATGAGCTGATACCTCATTGTGGTTGTGATTTGCATTTTCCTGATGATTAATGATAGTTCAGTGTGTATGTGTGTGTGTGTGTGTGTGTGTGTTGTACATGTGTATGTGGCTGAGAGAGAGAATTCTATGATTCATTACTTCCCTGTTGTTTCTCTAATAGCTCTAGGGTTGAATTCAGAGTGAAAAACACCAACCTGTATGTAGTTTTGAAAGAAAAGTCTAACAGTTAACTAATTGCAAATGAAAAAAACCTTAATGAGCTCTATTTTTACCTTACCTCTCTGTAAGATTTTATTATGTTGACCATTCTACTAATTCTTAGAACTCTCCTTTCTTAAAGATTCCACTACACCATTCTCATCTTATTTATGGTTCTTTCTATGTATTTCTAGATAAAATTAAGTGTCTTAAGTATAGTACATGAGACCCTCTTGGCCCTCTCCACCATGCCAGACTGATCGTTCAGCACCCACACTGGTACCTTGACACAGCCCTTCCTAAGTCACCAATATTGCCCATCTCTTTCTGTCTATCTTGTTTATATACATGCTGTCCCCTCCGCTTAGAGTACCCTTCTTCTCCACCTCTCTCTCGCTTTCCAATATTCTCAGTAAACTCTTTACTAGGAAGAAAAATGAGAGAAAAGAGAGAACAAAGCAGCATCTGTACTTACTGGCGTGGTCTGGGATGCGGGAACCTCCTCTTCTGTTTCTATATTTTGACTTCATCATTTCCCATGTTGCTCCACTGTTTGGTTTGCATGTCTCCTGTGACTTTATGACTTAACTGTGAGCTCTTAGGTGGTATTGTTTTTGTTTCCTTAACAATTTAGGGTGTACACTAGTTAGTAAAGATCATTTGTTACCTTAATAATTTGAAGAACAATAAGTATCTTCCATGAACAAGCTTCTAATAAAATCAACAATTGGTATATTGATAAAATAATTTTCACAGGAAAATTAATGTGGTTTCTGCTTGTTTTTTTTTTGCCTGTTGTTTTTATGTTTTGTTAAACTTCCACTTTATAGACAATGATAGCACCAGATTTCTACTGGATTAGAGCAATACATTTTGGATTTTCCAGAGGTATAGATATTTATAGACCAAAAAAATAGGTATTATTGCAGGGTATCATTTATTTTTATGAAAAATGATTTTTACACACATGGCTATTATATTGGTGTATTTCAGACAATTTTTAAGGATAGATCTTCCTCAGCTTACAATGGGATTACAACCTGATAAACCTATCATAAATTTTAAAAATTGTAAGTCAAAAATGCATGTAATAAACCTAACCTACCGTACATGACAACTTAGCTTATCCTACCTCAGAGCTCTTATGTTAGCGTACAGCTGGGCAAAATCATCTAACAAGAAGCCTGCTTTATTATAAAGTGTTGAAAATCTCATGTAATTGTTTAATACTGTACTGAAATTCAAAAACAAGTGGTCATATGGGTGCAGAATAATTATAAGTGTGTGGGTTTTTCACCTTTGTGATGGAAGGGCTGGTGGGGGGCTGTGGCTCACCGCTGCTGCCCAGCATCATGACAGATGATCTGCCACATATTACTACAAGGAAAAGATCTAAATGAAAAAAACTTATGTGTACAGTTTCCACTGAATTCCTATCACTTTTGCCCTATAGTGAAGTCAAAAAGTTGCAAGTCAAACCATTGTAAGTCGGGGACTATCTGTAGTTTAAAATTAGATGAAATTTAGACATATATGTGTAATTGGACAAAACAGAAGAATCAACATAAAAATGAACATATCGAGTTTCAGGTACCTTTTTCCCTTTTTGAAATCTCAAAATTAATTTAGAGGAAAATAATCAAAGCACCTTTAACACCATCAAGGACATCATTCTTTTCTCCACAATTAAACTGCTTTTCAAATGCCTTTGTGTTTGAAAAATGAAGTTGATGAAAAGACTTTCCTGGAAGTAAATTATAAAACCAGAACATTCCTTCCCCCTCTACCAAGGTGAATGAAATACTACTGCTATGGAGACTGTATGGAGGCTTAAAGTCAAAAACAAACAAAAAATCCCTTTCAATTAATTTAAATCCTTTCTCTCTACTTGACATAACAATATTTTTCATTATTTTTCTTAAAATTTATAATATATTAACTCCTGTCAGTGCCATTCTAAAATGCTTTGTACCCATTTTTTTAATAAAGGGTAATTTCCCTTTAATTAATGCCAAAAATTATCTACATTTCAGAATTGATGCATGATTAATCAGTCATGTTTTCTAATAGACATTTATTTTGCTTGAAAGCTAAAAAAAAGGAACCTAGGGTAATGCTTTCTTCATTTACAGGCACTCTCATCATGTTAGTGAACTTCGCTATGTTGAATTCATGAAACTACTCCCACTTCAGTTCCTATTACTTTTCTGCATATCTGATAATTAATACTTTTTCTATTTTTTACTCTACCTACTGCTGAACTAATTTTCTTGCAGATTATGTTTGTCAGTCTTATTCTATTTTTATCCCACTGGAGAGTGTGACTCATTGATCTTTCATGTAACAAGCTTCATGCTCCTCAGTACAGTCCTGAAGAACACCAGCATGGCTTACATGAAGACTGATACAAAAGCAAACTCATTTTTAAATATGCATCTTATTGCAAAGCTATGGTTACCTTTAGAATTTTAAAGGTTGTCATTTTCAAATACTTGCCCCAAATGGATAACAAGTCTATAAGATCTGCTGATTTTGAAAGGCATATTACTAAATAGTATTGTAGTTTTTGCAATTAGAAATGAAGTCTTACAAATCTATTTGTCTAATCTATCTGGGGTACTTTTCTGCTCGGCTTCAGTTAATATCATTAAATTCTTATCTAATTACAAAGCAAGCAATCTGACTGCCAGAACAAAGACTGCATCAGCATTTTTTTTTGTAAACCTGTGCTCTCAAAGGATTGCACTAAATTAACCAAAAAGTGGATGATATTCAGTGATATACCTTAAAATGTATATTGTCACATCAAAGTGAGTTGCATGGTTATTCTTATTTAGAAATAGGAATATGCCTTTACTATGGTTATTTTAAATGCCTCAACATAATCCTATATCTGAGAAATAGAATAATTTTTATAGTGAATATTTCTTGTAAGAGACTGTTTCCTATTTCTGAAAGACATCATCAATTACTTCTGTCATAATATACAACTTTCTCTCTCATGGGGCTCCCTAAGTCTCCTTCATGTCTCATGTCTTTTCAATAGAAGCCCTTTGCAAATATTTGGGGGGGGGGTCTTCTAAATGTAATGTATGATAAAACAACAACGAAAATTGCTGTAATCCAAAAATGCAAGTTCGTTTTATTGGTTGGTCTACTGTCACTCCTGCAAAGTTCTGACCTTCTTGTGAGACTAATAATGGCTCCGTTTAAACTCTACATGAAATGTTTAAAGTTCTCTGATTATTTTGTTTGATATGTGTTTAACAAAACCACATGCAAATCTTAACTGGTCAGTACAAGGAGCTTTGAAAATAACATATACCTGTAAACACATCTTATAACAAGATTAAGAACCTTTCTATCCCTTCAGAAAGTCCCTAATACCCCTTTCCTGTCAATTCTCTTCTCCAATTCCCCATCAACCATTACCTAAATTCTAACATTTTAGAATAATTTGCTTGTGTTCAGTTTTATATAAATAAAATCATACAGTAAGAATTTTTTTAGGTTTACTTTTTTTTCACTCAGAAAATTATTATACTTATCATTCTTTTTATTACTGAATAATGTTCTATAATATGTATATAACCCTTCTTTTGGATGCCTGGGTCACAGACTTGATGTATCATTGACTTTATAAATAAATATCAAACAGTTTTCCAAAGGGGTTGAACCACTTTATATTCCCAACAATAATGTATGAAAGCACCACTTGCTGCATATTCTGACCAATAGTTGGTTTTGTCAGTCTTTGTAATTTTAGTCATTCTAGTTGGTGTGAAGTTTTATCTCAGTGTGGTTATAATTTTATTTCTCTAGTCAGTATGACACTGAACATACTTTCATATATATATTGTCCTTTCACAGACCTTCTTTTAAAAAGTATCTGCTCAAATCTTTTGCACACTTTTGAACATATTCACTTTTAAATTATTGATTTGTTAGTGTTCCTTATATATTCTGGACTCAAGTGCTTTGTTAGACATATGTACTGTAAACATTTCCCCCAGTTTCTGTTTTTCATGTTATTTTCTCATGAATATTTTTTGATGAGCACAGCAGAAATTCTTAAATTTTAAAATTATCCCTTTAAATTAATAATAATTGATATTTATCCACAATTAAAAAACAAATTTTAAAAAATTGTATGAAAGTGTAAAATCAAATGATTATAAATGTGTAACAAAATATGTAAGACCAGCATGTAACACTACTAAACATTGATAAAAGAAATTTAAAAAGATGTAAGTAAATAGAAATATATAATATCTTCATGAACTGTTTTTCAGTCAGCAAATTAGTGTTTTGGAATTTGTGTTTTTCTTGTTGTCTGTCCTACAACTCTTTATCTTCTGTTAGGTTGTGAAAATATTGTTTTCTTCTAGAAGATTGACAGTTTTATGCTTAGGCCCAAGATCCTTTTTGACCTAATTTTGTGTATGGAACGGTATGAGAATCAAGTTTAACCTCTCTCCATCCCAATATCAATATCCAGTTGTTCTAGGAACATCTGTTAAAAAGATTCTTTTATCTAATGAATGGACTTAAGTCAGCTGTCCAGGGTATATTTCTGGACTCTCTGTTCCCTTTCACTGAGCTATTTGTCTATCTGTATGCCAATTAAACATGCTGTCTTTATTATATAGATAGTAGTGAGTCTTGAAATCAGACAATGAAAGTCCTTTAAATTTAATGTTTGTTTTTCTTTTCAAAATTGTTTTGGTTATCCAAACTGTTTTTGCTGTTCAATGTCCTTTACTTTTCTATAAAAGTATTTTAGAATACCATTGTCAACTTCTACCAAAAAATGCCTGCTGGGATTTTGATTGAAATTTGATTGAAATTGATATTAATCTGGAGAGAGTTGACATTGATGACGGTTAATTTTATGTGTCAAGTTGGCTAGGCGATAGTGCCCAGTTATTTTGTCAAACATTAGTCTAGATATTGCCAGGAATGTATTTGTGGATGTAATTAGATTTAAAACTAGTTGACTTTAAGAGCTGGCAGATTATTCTCCATAATGTGGGTAGACGTTATCCAATCATTTGGACGTCTAAAGAGCAAAAGTGAGATTTACTAAAGATTTCCTCAAGATTGCAACATAGAAATCCTGCCTGAGTTTCTAGCCTGTTTGGCCTGCCTTATGGATTTCAGACTTGCCAGCCCTCACAATTGTGTGAATCAATTCCTTAAAAGAAATCTCTCTTTTTCTCTCAGTCTCTCTCTCTCACTCATTCAGTCTGTCCACATATATATCTGCAATTGGTTCTGTTTCTCTAGAGAACCCTGAATAATTGAACATCTTAACAATACTGATTATTCTGGTCCATGAAAATATCATATTTTTCCATTTATTAATATCTTTTTTTTTCATTATTGCTTAGTGTTAAGTGCAGATGTGTTACATATTTTCGTTAGACATTTATAAACATTTCATTTTATTTTTTCATACTTAATTGTTTTTTTAATTTAGTTTTTTAATTGTGGGTTGAACTACAGAGAAAAACAAATTATTTTACGTCATGACCTGTTATCCCATGGCCGTACTATTTTCAATTATTAGTTCTAGTAATTTGTAGATTCTCCTGGATTTTTCTATGTATATTTTTTGTCTGCAAATAACAAGAGTTTTACTCCCCTATCCTCAGCTTCATGTGTTTTATTTCAATATCTTGCCTTATCGTATTCATTAGAGTTTTCTGTTCATGAGTTATTTAGGACTGTAAATATATATTTTTTGGTAATGCCTTTATCTGGGGTTAACATTGGAATAATGATGCAGTAATAAAAGTACTTCTCTCCTTCTCTATTCAAAGAGGATTGATACTGTTTGTCCTTAGGTGTTCCTATAATTCACTGATAAACCCATTAGGGCCTTTGGTGTTCTTTGCTGAAAAGCATTTGGTTTATATTCAAAAACTCTAATAAATATGGTGTTATTTAAATTATTAAAATTTTTTATTTTTTTTAATTAATGTCCTCAAGGAAGTTGTCCATTTTATTTAAGTAGCTTATCTTATTAGCATATAATTGCTCAAAATACCCCTTTATTAACTTTTTAATGTTTGGCTAAAAATCTAATCCTAAATGATGCTGAGATACATTCTACTGTTTTCTTGAGCTGCCCTTGGCAATTTTATGTAAAATTTAAATTCATTTTTAAAGTTTCTAATTTGTTGCAATAAAGTTGTTTACAATAATCTCTTATGATCTTTAAAAATCTCTATTCTATAGTCACATGCAATTTTAAATACATTTTTAAAATAATTATTTTGGTATCATTATTCTACAATTATATGTGCAATATTATGGTTATTAAACTACCCCCTTCATCAGGGCCCCCCCACCAACCCCATTACAGTCACTGTCCATCAGCATAGTGAGATGCTACAGAATCACTACTTGTCTTCTCTGAGTTGTACAGCCCTCCCTGTGCCCCTACAATATTACATCTGCTAATCGTAATGCTCCCTTTTTCCCTCTTACCCCTCCCTTCCCAACCATCTTCCCTAGTCCATTTCCCTTTGGTAACTATTAGTCCGTTCTTGGGTTCTGTGAGTCTGCTGCTGTTTTGTTCCTTCACTATTTTTTCTTTGTTCTTATACTCCACATATGAGTGAAATCATTTGATAATTCTCTTTTTCAGCTTCACTTATTTCACTCAGCATAATACCCTCTAGCTCCATCCATGTTGCTGCAAATGGTAGGATTTGTTTTCTTCTTATGGCTGTATAATATTCCATTGTGTATATGTACCACCTCTTCTTTAACCATTCATCTACTGATGGACACTTAGGTTCCTTCCATTTCTTGGCTATTGTAAATAGTGCTGTGATAAACATAGGGGTGCATCTGTCTTTTTCAAACTGGGCCGCTGAAGTCTTAGGGTAAATTCCTAGGAGTGGAATTCCTGGGTCAAATGGTATTTCTATTTTGAGATTTTGAGGAACCTCCATACTGCTTTCCACAATGGTTGAACTAATTTGCATTCCCACCAGCAGTGTAGGAGGGTTCCCTTTTCTCTACATCCTCGCCAATATTTGTTGTTGTTTGTGTTTTGGATGTTGGCCATCCTCACTGGTGTGAGGTGATATCTCATTGTGGTTTTAATCTGCGTTTCTCTGATGATTAGCAATGTGGAGCATCTTTTCATGTGCCTGTTGGCCATCTGAATTTCTTCTTTAGAGAAGTGTCTATTCATGTCCTCTGCCCATTTCTTAATTGGATTATTTGCTTTTTGTTTGTTAAGGTGTGTCAGTTCTTTATATATTTTGGATGTCAACCCCTTATCAGATATGTCATTTATGAATATATTGTCCCATAATGTAGGATGTCTTTTTGTTCTACTGATGGTGTCCGCTGCTGTACAGAAGCTTTTCAGCTTGATATAGTCCCACTTGTTCATTTTTGCTTTTGTTTCCCTTGCCTGGGGAGATATCTTCATGAAAAAGTCGCTCATATTTATGTCCAAGAGATTTTTGCCTATGTTTTTTTCTTAGAGTTTTATGGTTTCATGACTTACACTCAGGTCTTTGATCCACCTTGAGTTTACCTTTGTGTATGGGGCTAGACAGTAGTCCAGTTTCATTCTCTTACATGTAGCTGTCCAGTTTTCCCAACATAAGCTGCTGAAGAGGCTGTCATCTCCCCATTGTATATCCAAGGCTCCTTTAGCAAATATTAATTGACTGTATATGTTTGGGTTAATGTTTGGATTTTCTATTCTGTTCCACTGGTCTGTGGGTCTGTTTTTGTGCCAATACCAAATTGTCTTGATTACTGTGGCTTTGTAGTAGAGCTTGAAGTCAGGAGCGTAATTCCCCATTTTATTCCTCCTTCTCAGGATTGCTTTGGCTATTCGGGGTCTTTTATGGTTCCATATAAATTTTAGAATTATTTGTTCCAGTTCATTGAAGAAAGCTGTTGGTAGTTTGATAGGGATTGCATTGAATCTGAAGATTGCTTTAGGTAGTATAGCCATTTTGACAATATTTATACTTCCTAGCCAAGAGCATGGGATGCATTTCCATTTGTTAGTGTCCTCTCTAATTTCTCTTAGGAGTGTCTTATAGTTTTCAGAGTACAGGTCTTTCACTTCCTTCTATAGGTTTATTCCTAGGTATTTTATTCTTTTGGATGCAATAGTAAATGGAATTGTTTTTCTGATTTCTCTTTTTGTTAGTTCATCATTATTGTATAGGAAAGCAACAGATTTCTGTCTGTTAATTTTGTATCCTGCAACTTTGCTGAATTCATATATTATTAGTTCTAGTAGTTATGGAGTGGAGTCTTTAGGGTTTTTATGTACAGTATCATGTCATCTGCAAATAGTGACAACTTGACATCTTTACCAATCTGGATGCCTTGTATTTCTTTGTTTTGTCTGATTGCTGTGGCTAGGACTTCCAGTACTATGTTGTATAACAGTGGAGAGAGTGGGCATCCCTGTCTTGTTCCCGATCTTACATGAAAAGCTTTCAGCTGCTCGCTGTTAAATATGATGTTAGCTGTGGGTTTGTCATATATAGCCTTTATGATGTTGAGGTACTTGCCATCTATACCCATTTTGTTGAGAGTTTTAATCATGAATGGATGCTGAATTTTGTCAAATGCTTTTTCAGCATCAATGGAGATGAACATGTGGTTTTTGTTGTTCCTTTTGTTGATGTAGTGGATGGTGTTGATGGATTTTCGAATGTTGTACCATCCTTGCATCCCTGGGATGAATCCCACTTGATCATGGTGTATGATCCTCTTGATGTATTTTTGAATTCGGTTTGCTAATATTTTCTTGAGTATTTTTGCACGTACATTCATCAGGGATATTGGTCTGAAATTTTCTTTTTTGGTGAGGTCTTTGCCCAGTTTTCGTATTAGAGTGATGCTGGCTTCATAGAATGAGTTTGGAAGTATTCCCTCCTCTTTTTGGAAAACTTTAAGGAGAATGGGTGTTATTTCTTCTCTATATGTCTGGTAGAATGCAGAGGTGAATCCATCTGGTCCGGGGGTTTTGTTCTTGGGTAGTTTTTTGATTACTGATTCAATTTAATTGCTGGTGATTTGTCTGTTTAGTTTTTCTGTTTCGTGCTTGGTCAGTCTTGGAAGGTTGTATTTTTCTAAGAAGTTGTCCATTTCTTCTAGGTTTTCCAGCTGTTAGCATATAGATTCTCATAATATTCTCTTATAGTTCTTTGTATTTCTGTGGGGTCCGTCGTTATTTTTCCTTTCTAATTTCTGATTCTGTTTATGTGTGTAGATTCTCTTTTTCTCTTAATGAGTCTGGCTAGGGGTTTATCTGTTTTGTTTATTTTTTCAAAGAACAAGCTCTTGGTTTCATTGATTTTGTCTATTGTTTTATTCTTCTCAATTTTATTTATTTCTTCTCTGATCTTTATTATGTCCCTCCTTCTGGTGACTTTGGGCCTCATTTGTTCTTCTTTTTCCAATTTCAGTAACTGTGTCTTTAGACTATTCATTTGGGAATGTTCTTCCTTCTTTAAATAGGCCTGGATTGCAATATACTTTCCTCTTAGGACTGCCTTTGCTGCATCCCACAGTTGTGGCTTTGTATTGTTGTTGTCATTAGTCTCCATATATTCTTTGATTTCTGTTTTGATTTGGTCGTTAACCCAGTGATTTATTAGGAGAATGTTGTTAAGTCTCCATGTATTTGTGAGCCTTTTTGGTTTTTTCTAAAATTTATTTCTAGTTTTATACCTTTGTGATCTGAGAATTTGGTTGGAAAGATTTCAATATTTCTGAATTTACTGAGGTTCTTTTTGTGGCCTAGTATGTGGTCTATTCTGGAAAATGTTCCATGTGCCCTTGAGAAGAATGTGTATCCTGATGCTTTTGGGTTCAGAGTTCTGTAGATGTCTGTTAGATCCATCTGTTTTAGTTTGTTTTTCAGTGCTTCTGTGTCTTTACTTATTCTCTGTCTGATTGATCTGTCCTTTGGAGTGAGTGGTGTGTTGAAGTCTCCTAAAATGAATGCATTGTTGTCTATTTCCTCCTTTAATTCTGTTAGTATTTGTTTCACATATGCTGGCGCTCCTGTGTTGGGTGCATATATATTTATAATGGTTATATCTTCTTGTTGGACTGACCCCTTTATCATTATTTACTGTCCTTCTTTATCTCTTGCTACTTTCTTCGTTTTGAAGTCTATTTTGTCTGATACAAGTACTGCAACACCTGCTTTTTTCTCCTTGTACTTTGCATGAAATATCTTTTTCCATCCCTTCACTTTTAGTCTGTGTATATCTTTGGGTTTGAGGTGAGTCTCTTGCAAGCAGTGTATAGATGGGTATTGCTTTTTTATCCATTCTGTTACTCTGTGACTTTTAATTGGTGCATTCAGTCCATTTATATTTAGGGTGATTATCGATAGATATGTACTTATTGGCATTGCAGGCTTTAGATTCATGGTTACCAAAGGTTCAAGGGTTGCTTCTTTACTCTCTAACAATCTAACTTACCTTTCTTGTTAAGTAATTGTAAACACTGTCTGATTATTCTT
Organism: Smutsia gigantea; assembly: GCA_032199065.1. Lineage (NCBI taxonomy): Eukaryota > Metazoa > Chordata > Mammalia > Pholidota > Manidae > Smutsia > Smutsia gigantea. Next base: position 19,199 of record JAVSCE010011022.1, read on the forward strand.
TATTTCTCTCCCTTCTTATTCTTCCTCCTCCATTCTTTATATACTAGGTGTTTTATTCTTTGCCTTTAGTTAGTATTTGGATGGTCTGCTTTCTTTGCTATGATTTTATTTTCTCTGGTGATATCTCTGGATACAATATTCTTGGTTCAAGGCCCTTCTGTTTCATTACGTTAAATATATCATGCCATTCTCTTCTGGCCTGTAAGGTTTCTGTTGAAAAGTCTGATGATAGTCTGATGGGTTTTCCTTTGTAGGTGATCTTTTTTCTCTCTCTAGCTGCCTTTAATACTCTGTCTTTCTCTTTGATCTTTGCCATTTTAATTATTATGTGTCTTGGTGTTGTCTTCCTTGGGTCCCTTGTGTTGAGAGATCTGTAGGCTTCCGTGGACTGCGAGACTATTTCCTTCCCCAGCGTGGGAAAGTTTTCAGCCATTATTTCTTCAAAGACACTTTCTATCCTTTTTTCTCTCTCTTCTTCCTCTGGTACTCCTATAATGCGAATATTGTTCCGTTTGGATTGGTCACACAGTTCTCTTAATATTCTTTCATTCCTAGAGATCCTTTTATCTCTCTCTGCCTCAGCTTCTCTGTATTCCTGTTCTCTGATTTCTATTCCATTAACAGTCTCTTGCATCTCATCCAGTCTGCTGTTAAGCTCGTCAATCGCTTGTCTGCTTTCTGCATTGTCTTTCCTCACTTCCCTCACTTTGTCCCTCAGCTCTTGCACATTTCTCTGTAGGTCCGTCAGCATGGTTATGACTTTTATTCTGAATTCTTTTTCAGGAAGATTGTGCTTTTCCATCCCTTCAGGTTCCCTCTCTGGGGTTGTCTGGTTGATCTTAGTCTGGACCATGTTCCTCTGTCTTTTCATGGTATAGACGTGGTCGCTGGTAGTTGCCACGTATGTCAGCTGGGCTCTTTAAGACCTTAAAAAGAAAAAAAGAAAAAAGAAAAAGAAAAAAGAAAGAGAAGAAAAAACAAAAAACAAAACCAAAGAAAACAAAAGAATGCCCACCCAGAGTAGATTCCGTGGGATGCTGTAGGTGACGCTGTTGCTCCACTATTCAGCAGCTGTGGCCCCGCTGCTCCGCAGGGCCCTTTATAGCTCTGCGTTGTGGGGTGCCGTGTCCTCTCAGGTGTAGCTGCATGCTGTGCACTTTCCTTTGTATTCTGGTCTCTCTTTTAGGAATAGTTGTATTTGCTGTATTTTCATAGATATATATAGTTTTGGGAGGAGATTTCTGCCTCCCTGCTCACTCCGCCATCTTCCCAGAAGCAGTTTAAATACTTTTTTATTTGTGATTTTGTCTTGTTTTTCCTTAATCAGTTTTGGTTTTGTGTTTTTCTTTTTTTTTTATTAAAGTACCATTGATATACAATCTTATGAAAGTTTCACATGAAGAACATTGTGGTTTCAACATTCACCCATATTATCAAGTGTGTGTCTTTTTAATAACCTTTATTGATCATTTCTATCAATTCTTTGCTATACAAGGGATCATGGCTAATTTCGATTCTCAGTAATAGATTTAATAAGATAGGAAGCTTTATTATTATTGTTAAAACCACATAACCAGAATTCTTATAATGATACAAGTCATTGATAAATTGCTTTTTTTTTATTAAGTTATCATTAACATGCACTCTTATGAAGGTTTTACATGATCATCATTTTGGTTACTACGTTCACCCGTATTATCAAGTCCCTCCCACACCCCATTGCAGTCACTGTCCATCAGTGTAGTAAGATGCCACACAGTTACTACTTGTCTTCTCCATGCTATACTGTCTTCTCCATGACCCCCCCAAATCATACATGCCAGTCATAATGCCCCTCAATCCCCTTCTCCCTCCCTTCCCACCACCCTCCTCCACCCTTCCCCTTTGGTAACCATTAGTCCCTTCTTGGAGTCTGTGAGTCTGCTGATGTTTTGTTCTTTCAGTTTTGCTTTTTTGTTACACTCCACAAGTGAGTGAAATCATTTGGTACTTGTCTTTCTCTGCCTGGCTTATTTCACTGAACTTACTCTCTTTTTTGTGTGGTTATGAGACTTCAGTTTTCCATAGCTTTGGTTTGGGTAATTGATTCATGTTTAAAAAAACATGGAATTTCCTACTTGTCATCCATAATTAAAAACATTATTCTGTTATTATAAAAATCTTCTGTATTATTATAGTTTCATTCTCATTTCCAATTCTGCTTTCATTTTGTTTATATTTTTTACTATGCATTCTAGAGATTGGTCTGTTTTTCTGGTTTTCAAAAATTAGTTCTAGTTTTTATTTACATAATATATTGTTTTTTGAATACCACCTTATTAGTTTTTCAATTTATTATCTTTTTCTTATATTTCATCCTGTTCATAATCTTATTATTTTTATTATTGTATAACCCCTTCAAAGACTGACCTATTTCCCTAAGTGTTAGAGGAGTGTACACTCTAGCAGAGGAAAGGGATGACATTCTATGGATTTTCCCAGGGAGATAAATTTTCATCATTCCATTTTTTTAACTATTTAAATAGATTTTGCAGAATGTTTGGGTCCTATTTCTGTAAAAAATCTCCCCGTGTATATCTCTGATGAGATGAAAGTTATGTGATTTCACTAAGAGATCTGCTTGGGGGAAGACTACAATACTCAGTTCAAATACTGATGAATGCCTTACATGTACTGGATCCCTGAGTCCATGAAAGAAAATGATGAATCAGAATCTTGTAGTGCAGCCCAGAATCTTTATTTTAGTGCATTTCCTCTGGTTATTCTGAAACACAGCCAGATATCCTTCCCACGCCTTGAAACAGCAAAGTGTTTTGCTTTTTGCAATAGGTAGACATTTATGTTTGATGAATGGAGTTTAACTATTTTCTAGCCACATGCAAAATGGAGATTTAGAAAAAGTTTCTCCCTCTAATTTAAGGCATTAAATGAAATCCTAAAAGATTCAGATTTTTATTTCATTACATTATCTGGTAAAAACTATCTGGGAAGCCCTTGTTTAGTCATGCACAGAAAACATGAATTTAGAAAATGTTCAGTTAATTTGAAAATTTATACATTTTAAACTTACAGAGAGAAAACCTTTTGGGTATATTCGATACATTTTAAATGTCTCTATTTTAAAGTCCTTTTTAAAACATGAGTTTGGCTTTGTTAGCAATGTGATAGTTGTAACTATAGGAGTGTGATTTGAATGACATTGCAAGAATCTCATTTTCTGCCAAACTCTGAATAATCCATGATTTCAATGGTCAATTATCAGCACCTCAGAGTCTTACAGAAGGATGCACTTACTCTCTAGGGGCAGGTGTCACTTCCAGTTGATCATGCTAATGAGATTCGACATAGTGGAGAGAAGTGCTTCCTCACATTGGCAGGGATAGGCCTGCCGAATAAATGTCCTTCAGAGGCACTCCATAAATTAAGCTGCATACTGGTGTTACTGATCATCACAACTCTCCTTCTCTCACACTAATTCTGTGAAGCTGAGTCAGTCAAATACACTTTGTATTTTTCACTTTCCTTTTTTCTATGAAGCAGAATTTGAAGAAGAATATGAAAATCATATATAACAATTTGAAATTATATTAACATTTTAAAATCCAAGCTTTTCTTGTGATCTAATGGGCATTGCCCGTGTTTGATGAGCTGGCATCTTTTGAACACCCTTCCAATGAGACATAATGAGTACCTGCTCTCAAGTTAGAAGGTAGAACACCCTCTCTCAGTGTTCTTATTGCCTACATGATCTTGGCGTTTTTGTCAAATAGTTGTGTGAGACTTTCCATGTGGATGTAAGCAATAGAGGAAAGTGGGTATAGTGCAGAATCCCTCATTTGGTGGGGACGGTAGTTGAATTTGGGGAACCCTGTATCCAACCTCAAAGGTGAGAGCTGCAGCTCTTGTTCCCAGCAGCGGTGGCAGTGACCTTCTCACTGAAACCATCCCCATGTTCTGGTTGGCATGCTGGTCCAAGCTGCTTGGACTGACTCCTAAACTTTCTTAGAGATTCTGTGAGCCTCCGGGTATCTTTTAATCATTTCTTAAATGTTATTTAGAATGGATTCTCATCTCTGCAGCAAAGAACATATTAAAATTTTAGCAAAAAGAGTTTGTTAACAAAACAATACTTGCACATTCTCTTGCCCTTGCTAACTACATTCCAGACATTTTGATTTTCTTTCTTTCCTTTCAAAAAGGCCATTTTGTCCCCCCCTCACACCTCTTCACTTGATATTCCACCTGACTCAAATACAGACATTCTTAGCCTTGGCTTTTCTCATCTTTAAGCCTCTGCTCTAACACTACCTTTCAAAGAAGCCTTGCCATTGCTTTCTTCTCCTACGTCACCTCTAATTTCTGTCACATCTCTTGTTTAGCTGGTTTGTTTATGTATTTTCATGTCTTCCTTACATAAAAAAGGACCCTTTTTGTTTCATTTGCTGATGTATTCCCAGAATCTCACAGCGCCTGGCAAAAAGTTGTCATGCACTTTTTGTGAATGAATAAATGAAAATTCCTGATATATTGTTTCACTTTCAAGAGCTTTTTGAGGACAGTATTGAGAATCAGATTTGTATTTTGGCCCGATAAAGAAGGAATTGAGAAACTCAAAGGAATTTTTGAGCTTGAGGTAGAAAGAGAGACTATGGAAAAAAGTGAGGATTATTAGACAGGAAAAATGGTGAAGCAAAGGATAAAACCAACTGCTGTAATTAATGTTGCTATCAAACATACATTCCTAGCAACTCTGTACTCAGAATCTCCTAAGGAACTGCAAGGGATAAAAGAAAATCTAAGAAATCTAAGATTTCCCTGCCATTTTAATGCTCTGGAATCATTAGGGAAGAAGAAACAAGGCTAATGGAGATGGAAAAGGAAGCGACAGAAAAACATGAAGGATGCAGTCCTTGACATTGTTGGAAATATTTCCCAAAGAGCTTGCATTACTCTGAGTGAAAAATTTGAAGCCGTTCTTTGGGGCTAAGTTCTTCATAAACAAAAATATTGTTTAGAGTTTGTGTTCTCAAGTACATTCCTATGAAAGAGACTATGAAACAAATCATTTTTAGAGAAAATGATTCCCTGTAAGCTTTAATGTGTAAAGTGGGATAGTAGTAAATTCCTAGTAGTGACAGACTTGCAAGTTACACCTCTTCAATCACTTTTCCAGTTAGTGGGTAGACATGTTGAGGCACTATGATCATCCAATTTTAATTGTCAGACAGTGTTATTTATGGTTACTCCATACATTCCAAGACAAAAAAAGAAAGAAAAGAACAATTATATCAACACAGTACCTATAGTTCTGATGATTGTGGCTAATTCCATAACAGGGCACAATTCAGTTCTGTTGCTTACCCAGTTAGAACATAATTCTGATCACATTTTCTACTATCTCAAGAGTATATTTATTTCTCTCCTTTCCAAGAAATTGTAGTGTGTAACGTAAATAATAAAAAAATTGTAGTGAGTGATGTAGTTTTCCTTCTCAAGGGGAAGTACAGATATTTGAATTCACTTAAAAGTATTTAGAGATTATTGCAATATGTTAAGTGAATACGCACACACATACATACATAACAGAATTTGTACAGTGTGTCATAATAATACCAGGGAATGTATTCGGTTCGGGACTCTTACTAGGTCTTTATATAAAGTAACATGTTTAATCTTCACAACTATGAGATAGGTTCTTTATTATCCCAATGTTACATATCAACAAAGTAATTTTTAGGAAGATCAAGTGACTTGCTCAAGTTTAAACAATGAATGAGTGGCAGGACCAGGATTTTCACCCAGGAATCCTGACACCAGGTCTGTGCCCTTAACCTTTGGGCATATTGCCTCGGTAGTGGGAATAACAGGGCTTTTGAGTTAGTCCAACTCAAATTTGAGGTCAAATTCCAGTGCTGACTGAGACTTAGAGAGTATCCCTCAGCTCTCTCAAACTTAAAATCTTCATCTATAATAACTAAGTAAATAATACTTAAATAAATGAAATTTATTTTATAGACTCAAGCCAGAGTGGATTGTTGGCCAGCGCATGGAAAAGTAGTTGTTTCCTCCTATTCTAGAAGGCTTAATGGTATCACTTCCAATGCTGGGATTTGTCTCTATCATTGTGAATGTCTGCTTCTTTTCCTCTTGGCTAATTTTTTAATGTAATATTTAAAAAGAAGACACCTCCTGTCTGGGGTACCTGCTTCCTAATGTTAGTACTGTTGGATATAATTATCGCTCTCTAAAAGGTCAATAAGTTGGGGTCTTTCTTTTATTCCTTCTTTCTTTCTTTTTCTTTTTTCCCTTCTCTGTTTTTTTCTTCTTTCTTTGATTTTTTTTCTTTGTGTAGAATTTTCTTTTAATTTATTGTTTTCAGGCTTCTGGATGATGGCAATACATATTCAAATATAAAAGCAATGTCCTTAAAGAACTAGCATTTTGTCATTTTCAGAAATGCACAAAAAGCCTCTAGTTTTGGATTCCTGTAGTTTAACAAATAAAATCATTTGAAATCTCTCCAGCATGATGTTTTCCTTCCTTGATTCACATTACTGGGAGTAATGTGTAAGACTGAAAACAGTTCCCCAAATGAAAATTTATACTTCTGAAAAATGTCTCTGAAGTATTAGATTTGATAACCCTATAACCCTGAAGCATCATTATTTCCCAGTTACTACTGATTACTGTGACTTACTCTCATTTTCAGTACTCAAATGTAGATCATGTTATAAGACACTGTTTGGAGCTGACCATGGCACATTACTGAAAAGACCAGAAACTGAGGCCTTTTAAATAAATTTAGCATTAATAATGACTGGCTTATATGGGTCCTAGTTTGAGATAAAGTAGTGGATCTCATATTTCCTATCATTTTTAATGAGATGTCTGAAGCTTGAATTGTCTCAAAATAGTAGCCTTTTTATATACAGGTGGAGTTAGGGTCTCCTAGAGAGCGTGTCATAGGAGGGCCAAGGAATAATTTCCTACCCTTTCTCATGTTCCTGTATGTTCTTTCAGTTTGTTTCCCTTTATAGCATTTCCTTAACCAATCAAGAGAAATATATTCATATTAACAAATAAGTTGTTGAACTACAAATAAGATTAAATAAGTTATCAGTTAAATATGGCATTTTGTTGAGAAAACATTATTTGTTAATATACGGTTGGTAACATATAGGCTAGTGAAAAATAGAAGTATGTGGAGATGTTTGAACCCATGATACTATATTATGAGATCATAGAAACAGAAGGACAATGAGCATATGAGATATTGAAGAGACAATGGCAACAAGCAGTAGAAGAATGGGTTAAAGGGAGAATTACTTAAATGTCTGTCTGAGTTTATTCCTGGACAGTCTGTTCTGTTTCATGATTTTTTTTTTGCATCCTTTAGCCAACATCACACTGCCCAAATACTGCAGGGAAGGATGAATCCTGAAATCAGGTAATATGAGTCCTCAAACAGGTATTTATATTGCCGATTGTCTGGCTAGAGGCTTTGCCCTGTTTTCACTGGTCCTCTGCTTTTTACTACTGGGCTGCATTAATTCTATATAATCCTCTGTTAGTTACACAAATTGCAAATGTTTTCTTCCTACTCCTTGACTTGCCTGTTCATTTTTTTAAATGACATTTTCAGATAAGGAGAAAATTTTATTTTGACAAAGTCCACTTTATCAATTTTGTCTTTTCTGGCAGGGGCTTTTTGCATCTACTTAAGAAATCTTTGCTTCCCTTAGTGGCTTGGAGATAATCTCCTAGGACCTCTTTCGGATACTTTAGTTTCGGCTTTTGCATTTAGGCTTATGATCCATCTTGAATCAGGTATTTACTGAAGAGAAATAAAAACATACATCACCATAAAAATCTTTAACAAGAATATGTATAGCACCCTTATTCACAATAACCCTGCAACAGAAACTAAATTACTGTAAGAAGGAATGGATAAACAAACCTATGGTATTCACACAATGAAATACTACTGAGCAATAAAAAGGAATGAACTACTAATATACTCAAAACTGGGATGAATCTCATAAACTTTATCTTGAACAAAAGAAGCCAGACACAAAATAATACATTTTTTCATTCCATGTATATGAAGTCCAGGAACAAACAGAATTATTTTAAGGTAATAGAAATCAGAAAGTGGCTAACTCTGGTCTTGAGGTGGTCATGGGCTGGTTCTCACTGGCTGGTGATAGCAGAAGGAACTTCCTGAGATAATGGAAATATTCTGCATCTTGTTCAGGATGGTGGTTACACAGTGTATACAGTTGTCAAAACCTATCAAAATGAACACTTGAATTCCGTACATTTTATTTTATGTACCTTACACATCAATAAATTTTTTTTGGTATCATTAATGTACAATCACTTGAACAACATTATGGTTACTAGACCCCCTATTATCAAGTCCCACCCACATACCCCACTACAGTCACTTGTCCATCAGCACAGTAAGATGCTATAGAATCATTACTTGTCTTCTCTATAAATACTGCCTTTCCCATGTCCCCCACCACTGCATTACGTGTGCTAATCATAATGCCCCTTTCCTCCTTATCCCTCCCTTCACACCCATCCACCCCAGTCCCTTTCCCTTTGGTAACTGTTAGTTCATTCTTGGGTTCTGTGAGTCTGCTGCTGTTCTGTTCCTTCAGTTTTTTCTTTGTTCTTATACTCCACAGATGAGTGAAATCATTTGATACTTGTCTTTCTCTGCCTGGCTTATTTCACTGAGCATAATGCCCTCTAGCTCTGTCCATGTTGTTGCAAATAGTAGGACTTGTTTTCTTCTTATGGCTGAATAATATTCCATTGTGTATATGTATCACATCTTCTTTATCCATTCATCTACTGATGGACACTTTGGTTGCTTCTGTTTCTTGACTATTGTAAATAGTGCTGCGATAAACATAGGGGTCCATATGTCTTTTTCAAACTGGGCTGCTGCATTCTTAGGGTAAATTCCTAGGAGTGGAATTCCTGGGTCAAATGGTATTTCTATTTTTAGTTTTTTGAGGATATTCCATACTGTTTTCCACAATGGTTGAACTAGTTTACATTCCCGCCGGAAGTGTAGAAGGGTTCCCCTTTCTCCACATCCTCACCACACATCAATAACTTAAAAAAAAATACAATTAAAACAACATGAAAAGGAATCATGGAATTTTACTAATGGCAAATCTAGTGTTAATAGTAATTTCACAAATAATGTGAATGGGCCTTTTATAGTTTTACTGTCTACAAACTCTGGCTGTGTTCAACCTACACACAAATAATTGTAGGAGAATTCCCTTGACCTGATGTAATACCACAAGTAGCCAGTTCACAGCAGCCAGGATTTTTTGTGTGCTTACATTTTTATAAGCACTTTGCAGATATTTCAATTAATTGATCTTAAGAGGACAGCAGTGATTTTCATTTATCAACTGAGCATAACATTTTTCTTTTCTCTTTGCTAATGAAGTCAGTAATGTAAACCTATATTTTAAAAAGATGAAATTTTGTCAACAGTCAATACATGTATGGAGAGCTAATAAAGAAGAAAAACATCCCTAAACCACCAGACTATTAATGTTGGATTGTTTTGATGTGCAGGAGTAGCTCTAAGCAAGTTTTAAAAAATAATTTTATCTTCAGCATCTCATGAACACTTATTTTTTGGTAAAAATCACATCACTGTCACTGCAGTCAGGACACCATATTTCACCCACTGGGGCTTCACCTCCCTGAAGTACCCAGAGCTTCCTTTTGCGTCCAGCACCTGTTTGCTGTTTCTAAGCACAATACTTATACTAAATCATTTATCTCTCACAGTAAGTTTATGTAGTTAAGTACAGATATTTTTTTTCATTTAACATAAGATGGAACTTAGTCACGAATGTTAAATAACTTTCCTGAAGATATTACAGGGAGGGGTTTTTCTCACCTTCCTTTGGTGCACAAAGGAATACCAAGCAAGATGAGAAGGCTAGAAGACAGTTCTATTTAGCAAGGAGAAAGTACACTGTCAAAGAGAGAGCAGGTCTCGGGGTCCGTTGTGCAGACCTCAGACCTGGGGACTTTCCAGCTGTGTCTTTCTATTTTAAGCAAACAGTGGGTATAAACCTAGAAAGGTTACTGGCTTCCATGTTTCTCTTCCTTTCTGCTGTTCATATCTTACTAACTGCCTCCTCTAACATGATCATACCACTTATAAACAAAAGATTCAGCATTAGAGTCAATGCCGTTGGATGCCAGCACCTACACCCTTGATCACCACACTGCTTCTTCCATGCGTCCCTTCATCATTGTGCTGTTTGTCTCAAAGACATACGGGTTTAATATGTAAGTTGCCCCCTTAATACTTGGACTTCTTCAGAAGTGCAGTCTGTCTAACCCAGAGGATTATATGGTGGTACTCAGACATTCACCAGCGAGGAGAGGAAGTGGTTTATTCATCAGTTACAAATTCAGAGACAACCATTTTCTCTAACCATTAATTCAACAAGTGTTTATTAAGCACTTACTCTATACTAGAAGCCCAGGTTGACCCTGGGAGTTCAGTTACTGTAAAAAGACACTCCTGGAAGAGTGTCTCAAATTTCAGAAATTTCAGGAGGGGTAATAATCTCTAACGCCCCTCTTGTAGTGTCGCTGATATCCTGGAAACAACTTGGCTTTGTCACCTTAAAAACCGATGCAGCCAATCCCCATCTCCTGCTAATTAAAATTCCAAGCTGTGAAAATGCAAAGAGTCACCTCTGGCTCAGAATGGGATGTGAAATAAAAAGGTCAAAGTACTTTCTACATTTGTTCTTAGGAGTCTTGTTTTCCTCTTGCTGCTGAAGCAAATGCCCCGTTTCCTGGCTTAAAAAGCAAATTTATGATCTTACAGTTCTGGAGTGCCATGACCGAACTGAGTTTCACTACATTTAAATCAAGGTGTTGGTAGAGCCACAATCCTTCTGGGGAATAGCTTTCTGGGGAAGAAGCTATTCTCTCAAATTTTCCAGTTCCTAGTGGCTGCCTGCCCTTGTGGTCTGTGGCCCCTTCTCCATGTGAAAGCAGCAGGGCATAGGTTCTTCACCGCCCCCCACAATTCTGATCTTCTGCTTCCCTTTCTACTTGTAAGGACCACTGTGGTTTCACTGGGCCCACCTAGGTGATCCAGGATTATCTCTTCATTTTAAGATCCTTAATTTAATCACATCTGCAAAATCCTTTTTGTCATGTAAATAAGGTAACATATTCATAGATTCTAGGGATTAAGACATGGGCATCTTGGAGGAGGGGACATTTCCTGCCACATTACAGGTAAATTTTCTTAGTTATGTATTGCATGAAAACTATATTGGAAATGCAGCTATCCATAAAATATATACTTAATAGCCAAGATGCATGTTATTTTCTAAAGTAAATTACCTTTCAGACTCCCCCCAAAATGTCATCAGAAAGAAAGAACAGTCTGTAAATACTCTTAATTGGCACATAAATCACTCCACAGAATATCTAGATAACAGGCATATATTTTAATAGCTTTCCTTCCCTTTCTATTCTTCTCCCTTTCTTCCTTCCCTCTCCAGCTCTCTTTCTCTCTACTCCAGGCCTACGTCTCTTTCAAAGCTAAATCTTTTCTACTTAGTACTAACAGCTAAATCTTTTCTACTTAGTACTAACAGCAAATGCACAATGATAAAGAAAATATCTAGTTCAGAAATATATTTTGCTTGTTCTTAAATAGAAAACACTCCTACAAGGAGAAAAACTTTAAAATGTTCAGGGAATTGCTTAAGAGATGTGAAACATCCTTCCCAGGAGAAATCATGTCATGGGTTTAAGCTAAATTTATGGCAGAAATTTGATGGGTTGACTCACTTCTCTGGTGCCTTTGGGGCATAATACAATGCGCTGGACTTAGCAGATGAGTCAGTAGGCAGGAACGAACATGGGATTTGCTTCTGAGAGGGGAAAAAAATCCATCTTTAGTGGGTGGTTTGGAAAGTCTCCTTTAAGATCTAAAATTGGTAGATGTTGGATTCAGGATCGTTTACCACCCAAGATAAACACAGTCCATGGGCTGTAGTGATCTCTCCATATGTGGGTTGGAAATGGGACTGATTGTTTATAATAGCTGCAGTTAAAGGAGAGCAAAGTTAAGTAGTGATGAGTAAACCATACAAACCTTTTTCTGTAGAAATGCAAGGACAAATAAAATAACATCAATTTCCAAATTTGAAAATTACTCCCAAATATATATTTATCCAATTTAAAAAATTACAGGTGAATTGTTTATAATTATTAGTGGACAGAATGATGGAATTAGTTTTCCAAATCTACTCTTTAGTAGCTGGTGGCTTTGCTTTGTAAATTACTTAACCTCACTGTGTTTCAGTTTTTTTATTTTCTAAAATGGGAATAAAACATTTGCCTACCCTACATTTCAGTGTTATGAGGATTACAATAACCCAAACGAATATTTGAGAAAATATTTGGCATGGCAGCAAGAATGAAATTCTATACCAGCTTTATTTAATACTCATACTTACAGGTAAACTTATTATAATGCCTGATGCATGGGTTAATTATTATCAAATGTTAATTCAAGATATGAAGTAGGTATTAACAAATGAAGTGTAGACTTTGTCTTTTTTTTTGTCAACTTTAGAAAAATCATTATTCATTTACTGTGTGCAATTCAATGAATTCTGACAGATGTATACACTTGTAAAACCACTCTCCCAATCAAGATAAAGAGCTTTTCCATTATTTTGAAATTCTTAGAATTTAATAGAATTGGAATTATAAAGCATATACTGTCTTGTGTCTACCCCTTTTTCACTCAGCAAAACATTTCCAACTGCTTTCATTCAGCATACTGTTTTGTATATTTCATTATTGCTTCTTTTTTATAGCTAAGTAGTATTCCATTGCACCACATATTACATTATGCTTATCCATTTTCCTGTGGATCAATATTTGAGTTACTTTCAGCTTTTAACCAGTGTAAATAAAGTTGCAATAAGCATTTTTATATGTCTTTCTGTGGACTTAGTTTTTATTTTTCTTGGACAAATACCTAAGAGTGAAATTATTGAATCATGTAAATGTATGTTTACCTTTATGAGAAACTGTTCAACTGTTTTGCAAAGTGGTTGTATATTCCCCCACTGGCAATGTAGTTGTTTCATTTAATTGACAACACTCATTCTCACAGTTTTTAATTGTGGCCATTTGTGTATGTGTACAGTTGTATCTCTTTGAAGTTTTACTTGCTTTTCCAACTAACAATATTAAACATCTTTTCTGTGATTATTGACATTTCACACAACTTAAGAAGTGTTCTTAATTTTTAAAGTTGCGTTACTCATTATGATTGAGTTGCAAAATTCTTTATATATTCTAGATATAATTGCTTTGTCATATGCATAAATATATATATATATATATATATATATATATATATATATATATATTCTCTCCTGTTTTGTGGTTTACATTTTCAGTTAATTAAGTATGTCTTAAGAAGGGTAATTTTTAAATTTTTGATAAAGTTCAATTTATTATTTTTATTTTTCTTGTTTGGTTCATGCTTCTAGTATCCCATCTAAGAAATCTTTGGTTACATATTTCTTAAATTTTTTTCTTATCTTTTTTTTTTGCTAGAAATTTTATAATTTTAACTTTTACATTTGGTTCTATGGCTTATTTCAATAAAAAAGGTAACATGAAGTGAGGACTGAGGTTTGTTTCTTCAGTAGGTATGTCCTGTTATTGAAGCCTCATTTATTGAAACGATTTTCCTTCTCCTTTGAATTACCTTGACCCATTTGTCAGAATTCAACTGGCTATATGGATGTGTGTTCATTTCTAGACTGTCAGTTCCATTCTATTGAGCTATATGTCTGACTCTGTTAAATGTATACTACCTTGATTATTACAGCTTTATAGTAAGTCTTGAAACAAGGTAATAAAAATTTTCAGTCTTTGTTTTTCCTTTTCAAGATTGTTTTGGCTATTCTAGGTCATTTGCATTTCCATGTAAGTTTTATAATCAGATTACCAAAATTTAGAAAATATCTTCTGGAATGTTCATTGGATTTATATTGCATTTATAGATCAACTGGAGTAAATTGACATCTTAACAATATTGACTTTTTAAAATTGATGATCATGGTTTATCTGTCCATTTACTCAGATGATCTTTTTTTTTCAACAAAGTTTTGTAGTTTTGCACTTATTTTGATAAAATATCTTTAAGTATTTCATGTTTTAGGAGGCTATTTTGAATTGAATTGGATTTTTAATTTGGAACTCATTGCTGTCATATAGAAATCTCTATATGGATTTTGCACTTTAAGGCCTTGCTAAATAGAATTATTTCTAGTACCTTTTCATCTGTTTTCTTGGAGTGTTACATAACACAATCATGCATGTATGTGGGAAAAAAAATTTACTACATTTAGGTTGTTTTAGGGTCTTTTTGCTTGTCTTATTGCACTGGCCAGGGCCTCCAGTTTGGTAATAAGCACTGTGGCAAGTGTGGACATCTAAGTCTTTTTTCACTTTTAGGGGTAAAACATTCAGTCCCCTATCATTAATTATGATGTTAGCTGTACTTTTTTTGTTGATCTCATCAATCACACTGAGGGAAATGTGTCTCTTTCTAGCTTGTTATGGGCTTTATCATCAATAATCACTGTTGGAAAACTTTTTTTATATTTACTTAGATTATCATGTTTTTTCCTTCCACACTGTTTAGTTACTAGAATGAGTAGCATCGATTGATTGATTCTTCTAAACTAACCTGGCATATCTGAGACAAACCTGGCATTGCCACTAAATATTATCCTTTTTATATAGAACTGGAATCTGCAAGTAGATTTTAAAGAATCTTTGTGTGTATGCCCAAGAGGGATATTGGCCTGTAGTTTTTTTTTTTCTTGCAGTGTCACTTGGGTTTCATTTGTTTTATCAGACACAGAAGTAGAGTAGGAATGTTCATAGAAATAGGAAGGACCCAAGATGGTGTAATATATTATCATAGTTATCACATTGCAAAGGATTTTATGTGTCTTTCTCACTATATTTAACTGATCTCAAGAGTAGATTCTCTTACTCATAGCTTAGTTGAATGCCTTATTACTAATTTGGTAGATTAAGTTACTGTTTGTTTGGTAAATATAAACTTTATTTTCGTATTTGTTAATTTGGCAAATATAAGCTTAAAAGCTTAAAAAGGTATTTGGTAAATGCCTGCTCCATGTAAAACATATACCTTTTTGCCTATTGATATTAGGCTTGGTAATGTTATTAGCTTTCATCAATGGAATACAGAAGAAGTGATGGAGCTGTGAGCCAGTTAAGAAGCATGCATTTTTTATGCTTCCTCATTTGAATGTTTCCAACCTTTGCCTTTGGAGAAGAACATACCTTAGATAGTTGCTAATCCTCCAGCATAAACCCAGAAGGAGGCACGGGAACAGACCTGAATTTGACTTGCAACCTGAAGTACAGCTGTCCTAGATAAAACTTCATGTTACTGTTTACATGTTAATGTTTACTGTTGTATGTCACTGATATTTCTGTGGCTGCTTATATGTAGAAAAACTGACAGATAATTTTATACTTAAAAAATGAATGGATATAGAGATGGAGGTTCTGCTTATTTTACAGATGAGTAGCTCCCATTGGAGCACACCTCTCACAGATAACAACTTTAAGCTATGGACAATATATTAAAAGGATAATTGCCTGAAGTACTGGAGAACAACCCAGAGCAAGCAGGAACTGGAGGATGGGAAGGCCAAAACTTGGAATAAGGAATAACACATTGTGAATTTTGTAGATTTTTTAAGGGTTTTTGTCCTGAGATCAGACAGCAGTCAGTGCCATGTGAAGTGACTAGAACTTAAGAAGAACCAGAGGAAAAAAACAGGTGTGAAAGGCAACCATCCCACCTGTAAAGTGAGAAGGAATATCTCAGGGCAGAGCTATAAGAGTGATACCAGTTTCTGTGCATGAATACTGCCCAAGTTCCTGGCTGATCCCCAAACTCTACCTGTACAGAGCATTTTATAAGAAGTTTACCTAGGAGTAAAATAATTGAACTAAGTTTTCATATTTTGGGATTTGAAAATGGCTAAGTTAACTTCTTGCTAATACAAAAAATCAGTACACTTTAGAAGAACGTAAAGGAATCCAGAATCTCTAAAACATATTATTTGTAAAGTCTTAGAATAAAACTCACTAAACATTTAAAGAAACTCAAATACCTGGCCCAAAATCAAGAGAAAAGGTGATCAATGGAGACTGACCCAGATGTTGGAATTAGCTGGTAAGAATGTTACATTAGATGTTATAACTAACTATATTCAAGGGCATAAAATAAAATATGATTATAATAAATGAAAACATATGAAAGCTCAGCAAAGAAATATAATCTTTTAAAAAGAACCAAATAAAAATTTTGGAACTGAAAGTGTAATATCTGAATATATGTATATACAGGTGCACACACAAAAGCTGTATGGTGTATCTTCTGTTTGGAAATGAGCAAAGAAAGACATGAATTGGAAGATAGGTAATAGAAATTAGAAAAGAAGAAAAATAAAGAGACAGTGAAATAAAGTAAGGTACTGGTGGGAAAATATAATAAGCTTTAGCATACATGTAATTAGGATTTCAGATAAAGGAAAGAGAGTGGGAAGAAAAAGCATTTGAAAAAATAATAGCTGAAAAGTACCCTAGTTAGATGAAAGACATTTTGGGTAAAATTGCAATATTTTCAGAATCTCTTGCCTGGCCTTAGTGTATCTCCATATCAATAGGTATTTCCAAGGGGTGGACAGAAGTAGTACATCTCTATATCAATAGGTGATTACCTGGGGAAGTGAGGGCTTATCTGGACTGGAGAGGTTGGGTGAGGTCCCTTTTTTGTAACCGGGTTGCAAGAGACATGGACAAGCAGAAGTGGATGAGTGCTTATAGGCAATAAACAGGTCTCTCCCACTTTATTTCTCCCCTTGACTGATTTCAGTTTCAAAGGTAATTTTCCTGGGGCTGGGAACATATTTTTCCCCAGAATTAAAGACATATATATTTTATATTTTACTCAAGAAGTACAGCAAAATGCAAATACAATAATAGCAAAAAAAAAAAAAACACAACATATTTAAATTATTGAAAACCAAAGATAAAGAGGAAGTTGTCATAACAACCATAAAAAACAATATATTACACTCAGGGGAACAACTACTTGAAATACTTTTGACTACCTCAGAAACAGAGACCATTTATAGTAGAAAATAATTTTAAAATATTGAAAGCAAAGAAATGTCAACTCAGAATTGTATATCCAGCAAAAATATCTTTCAAGAAGGGAGATATGATAACAGTACTTTCAGATAAAAGAAAACTAACAATCATCATTGGCAGATCTACACTAAAGAAATACAAGAAGAGTATTTTAGATCAAAGGAAAATTATGAAGGATGGAAACTTGAAACTTAGAAAAGAATGAAGAACATTGGAAATGATTATTTGATAGACTGACATAGAATAACAGCAAAAGTAATGAATAACTGAAGTTACAAGAGTCCAGTAGAGGATTTAACCTTGGATAGAAAGGTGAATGTTAGTCTGAAATGGGAAAGTATGAAGACATGGAGAAATATATGTAAAAATGAAAACAGAATGACAAATGCTAAATTAAAATGAAAATGTACCCATCAAGACAAATAGGGTTGATTCTCATTATTCGTGGCAATTACGTTCTGCAATGTCTCCACAAACACTGAATTGGAAATACAGAACCTTTGCTCCTAGGGGAAATTACAGAGGTTCCTGAAAGCCACAACACTTCTTGTCGACCAATCAATACATAACTTTCCTTTATGTTTGTTTCTGTTTAAAGAACCCTCATTTAATATACACACTTTTATGAATAATTCACTACATGCTTTGGAATGATTTACAGCCAGGGATTTTGGAGGCCACTTACTTGTATAGGTTCATCTGCCAGTGTCCTTGTAAAGCAAGCCCATCTCCATTCTCATCAGTGTTGAAAGTTGACTGTTCCACATAACTCTTTTATAGTTAGTAGGTAATTTAATTTTTTTCCTGCAGTCTCATGAACTATTAACTTGTGTCTAAGTGAAGCTTATCTAACACACGTATTTTCTCCATAAGGCACAACATAGCCTTTTTGCACTTAGTTACACTTAGTTACATACTAGCGCTATCTTTGGAGGCCATTTTAAACAATTTAATCACCAATAAAAAGCATAAAATGAGAAAAATGTGTCAATAAATAGACCATGAAAAGGACACTTGTTTACAGTGCAAGAGCTGAAACAGGGTCTATTGCCCTGTTAGACCTCAATAGAGAATGTCAGTGACTCAAAATTTTTGCCATCTGTCCACAAATGACTGTGAAAGCTGTATGTGTATTGATCTAGGGGTGGCAAATAAATTTTAGTAAGTATGCAAATTTGCAATTATGGAGTCCCGGGATAATGAGGAGGATTCACTGTTCTTGTATGTGCTTCTCAGATACTTGTTTCCATGTTAAAAAATCCATATTGGAAGGCAGTTTATAAACCAAATGAGTGAGGCAAACAAGGTGAATTACTTAGATGAATTCCTAGTGATATAGCTAATAGATTCTGGGACATTCTTTGTAATCATGAGGTTTCAACATGGAAGAAGGAAAATAATAATAGTACTTAATACTTGTTGAGTACGTGCCCTGTGGGAGGCACTGTTCTAAGGGCCTGACCCTTAATTTGCACAAGAACTAAGAACTATCATTATTCTTATTTTTAGATCAGGAAGCTGAAGTAAAGAAAGTTTTAGTAAGATTACATTTAAAAAAATTGCATCAGGCTATTTTTCCCCCTTAGGGTGGAGATGGTTCTTCATGTGTGTTGTTTTATTTCTTCATTTAAAAATAAATAATAATTATCACCCTCTAAAATATATGATTATTATCCTAAAAAAACAAACAAAAAAATTGAGTATATTGTTCATACATACATAGTATTCATTCAAACATATGAATGGGGCTTTTAAAAGTGTAGTTTAATGGTTTATTTTGTGGGACAGTTTTGTCTTTTCCAGACATTTTAACTGCTTGTTTAAATTTAAGTTCACATCTGCTGTGTGAAGAATATTTGGGAAAAATAAAGGAAGCAATTATGTACTGTAGTTCTGATTCAGGTGGAGAAAGAATATGATACATGAGTAGAAATAGAAATGAGAGCAAGAAAAAAACCTGAGAAGTAAAGACTTTGAAATCTTACAATGTAATTGATTTCTGGTCAATGAATGGACTGGTTTTCATTCATGAATATCACATCATACTAGGCATACTCCTCTTTTAAAATACTTTTTGAACTTAGTGATATTTCCCTGAATTTTGAAAAACACTAAATATAACAATTTCTTTAATATATTTGCTAGTATTAGAGGTGAAAAATACGAATTTTAATTCACATATAGTTGGTTACTTGTGACGTGGAGTACTTTTTTTTGACCTATTGAAAACTTTTTTTACCTTTAAATATGTATATTTTTATTAAAGTATCATTGATATATACTCTTATGAAGGTTTCACAAGAAAAACAATGTGGTTACTACACTCACCCTTATTATCGAGTCACCCCCCCATACCCCATTGTAGTCACTGTCCATCAGTGTAGTAAGATGCCACAGAGTCCCTACTTGTCTTCTCTGTACTATACTGTATTGCCCATGATCCCCCCCACACCATGTACACCAATCATGATACCCCACAATCCCCTTCTCCCTCGCTCCCCACCCGACCTCCCTCATCCCTCCCCTTTGGTATCCACTAGTCCCTTCTTGGAGTCTGTGAGTCTGCTGCTATTTAGTTCCATCAGTTCTGCTTTGTTGTTGTACTCCACAAATGAGGAAATCATTTGATATTTGTCTTTCTCCACCTGGCTTATTTCACTGAGCATAATACTCTCTAGCTCCATCCATATTGTTGCAAATGTTAGGATTTGTTTCTTTTTGATCATTGAACAGTATTTCATTGTGTATATGGACACTTAGGTTGCTTCCATATCTTGGCTACTGTAAACAGTACTGCAATAAACATAGGCATGCATATGTCTTTTTGAATCTGAGATCTTGTTTTCTTTGGGTAAATTCCTAGGAGTGGAATTCCTGGGTCAAATGGTATTTCTATTTTGAGTTTTTTGAGGAACCTCCATATTACTTTCCACAATGGTTGAACTAGTTTACATTCCCATCAGCAGTGTAGGAGGGTTCCCCTTCCCTGCATCCTCACCAGCATTTGTTGTCCCTAGTGTTTTCAATGTTAGTCATCCTAACTGGTGTGAGGTGATATCTCATTGTGGTTTTCATTTGCATTTCCCTGATAATTAGCGATGTGGAGCATCTTTTCATGTGCCAACAGGGCCATCTTAATTTTTTCTTTGGAGAAGTGTCTTTTAATATCCTCCACCCATTTTTTAATAAGGTTATTTGCCTTTTGGGTGTTGAAGCATGTGAGTTCTTTATATATTTTGGATGGTAACCTCTTGTCTGATATGTCATTTACAAATATATTCTCCCATACTATAGGATGCCTTTTTGTTCTGCTGGTGGTGTCCTTTGCTGTACAGAAGCTTTTTAGCTTGATGTAGTCCCATTTGTTCATCTTTGTTTTTGCTTCCCTTACCTGAGGAGATGTGTTCAGGAAAAAGTTGCTCATGTTTATATTCAAGAAATTTTTGCTTATGTTTTCTTCTAAGAGTTTTATCATTTCATGACTTACATTCAGGTCTTTGATCCATTTTGAGTTTACTTTTGTGTATGGGGTTAGACAATAATCCAGTTTCATTCTCTTGCATGTAACTGTCCAGTTTTGCCAACACCAGTTGTTGAAAAGGCTGTCATTTCCCCATTTTATGTGCATTGCTCCTTTATTGTGTGAGGTGTTTTTCATGTTTAGTATGTTTTTCAGCTACTTATGAAAAGAATCATAAGTCGGGTCTATACAAAAATATAATAAAAAGGTTGGACTGAAGGAAGTATTAGCTAGATAATTTCTCAAATATAGGATTAAAATGATAAACTATATAGTATTTACACTTTTTATTCAGTTAAGAACCAAAGGATACATAGCTAGGATTAAGTAAAAAAAAAAAAAAGGATTCTCAGCCTAGATAAGTCATTCTAAAACCAGGATACATATGACCTTCTGGTGGGCTTTTAATAAATACCTATGCCATGTTCCCATATTCAGAAAATTTTGTGTGTTACCTAGTCATTTGTATTAAAATCTTCTCAGGGACTTTTAATATCCTACAAAGATGGAGAATTTATATTCCAGACATTATCTATAACAATTAATGTATATTTTGTTTATTTTTTTAATCAACATCATCTAGGACAATCTTCTTTGTCTTTATTCTACAATTATCTTTACTGTAATGCCAAGTTTATCACTTCTATTGTAATTCATTACTACATTAAATTACATATTTGTTGACATTTCAGACTGCTTATTTCTACTTTTCATGTGAGAGAAACATCCTTAGAAGCAGAAACATTTGGTTACATATCATACTTGGGCTCTCTTCAAGAGTGGTACTCTTCTGACTTCTAAGCTCTCTGACATCAGTGGTTAACACTTGCCTTCTTTTTATTTGTAATAAGCATCTAGAAAGTCATTTTCATTTAAGCGTAGTGTATTAACTCATTCTATATCCAAGTCCAAATGATATTTTTTAAAAGTTTCAGGACTTTTGATTGTACCTCTATCTTCAGTGGCATGAATGATTTGCAAGTGACTGCCTAAACAAATCTCTAACTTCAAGACTAATCAATTAGACTGTATGAAAAGTGGAGCACTGTACTTTTCAATCCATTGGTGTAGCTTCTCAAGGGAAAATATAACACTGCAGTAAAAATGGCTGTTATATTTCTGTTTCTTAATCCCTTACTTGCCTTCAGCTCTGTCACCTAGATTCTAATTAGGTCTTTGCATAGGGTTTTGAGCCTTGGAGACGTTTTTTTGTCTGGCCTGTTAAGTATCACCAAGCAGACATGAAGAATGATTCTGTCCTCCTTCTCTCAGACCTACTTTCTTTTCATATCTTTAGAAAAAATATTTTTGCTTTTGTTATTTATAATCTATGGGTAAGGCTGGTGTTTATGCACCGTGGATGTTTGTGTTATTGATGGGTGTGGTTCACTCTGGTTTTCCACTGTAGCCTATTAATGTTACAAATTATTATTTTAAAAAGGGGAAAACAACTTCTTCCATTATGGTGTGAGTTTGCAATACTGAAAAGAAAAATAACTTATGATACTGAAAATAAAATTAATATACATTAACATAACAAACAGTTTGTGGGTCTGTTTGATAAGATGAAATGGCACATTGAGGCAGAGGCTCATACAACCCTAAATTGTATTCGTAGAGGCTCTAATACCTGAATGTAATAATGTTGACTCTATTTCTAGCTCAAACTACTTACTTGATTTTCAAGAGTAACTAAAGAGCAGTTTATATAGCTTTATGCAACTACATTCAAATAACAATGAGTAGTAACTAATACTAAGTTCAATTTTCATACTCACAGTGGTCCAAGTTATTGAGAAGAAAAAGCATAAATTTGTAACATAAATAATAAATTTTCACTTGGGGAATTTTATCTGAACCAGTAAATAACATTGTTCAGTACGAAAAAGCTAGGTTTACAACACCTATCTACCTTCTTTCACCATCCACCACCCACCATTACCAAAGTGAAAAAAAAGGATTATTAGTATACCTCAAATTTTTATGACACTTTTTATGTTATAAAAGGTAAGGTACATATTTAATTGGGAAATTGCAATGAGAGAGACTGGAAGACATTCTCTAATATTAATATTTATCCACATTTATTTTTAGAAATTATACATGTCTTTAATAAATAATCATCTAATTGGATTTCTGAGGTTTTCACTTGGTACATTGGCCTTAGACTATACTTCCCTTTATGTTAGGCAACCTGGAATTGGTAGCTATAATTAAAATTAAAAGGCTACAGGACAGGTATTATAGTCATCTGCTGCTATTTTGCTCTAGAACTTCTAGTTCCTAATGTTTTGTCATGGACAATATAGAATATTGTTTCTCAAAGAAAAGGCCAAGGAAAAACATTTTTACTTATCCTGCTTACCATTCTGAGTCATTTGAAAGCCCCTTTGCAAACTATTGTTACAAACTTTCATCTTTCAAAATGTAATTCCTGTGCTGTCAAAATTTTCAAAATGGGGGTTATAATTTCTATAACCTTCAGAAATTTCTGGAAAATTCCCAGGGAAACATGTAATTTGTTCAATCATGAAACAAAACTCATCTTAGAACAAGTACTTCATTAGAGGATTTTGAAAGTAAGTGATCCACTCCCCTCAACTACCGGTGCCTCTTTCATCCCACAAAAATGCCTCAAAGATGTTAAAATCTTAAAAATGTATAAAGACTGGTACCTCTTTAAAATAAGATCTAGTAAACTGAATGGAGTTTACATATCAAATTTCCTTAGTAGGAATTTGAATAATTTTTGAACATTAATTAACTAGTTTATCATTTTCCAGGCACACAAAAATGTTCAAATCAATTGAGTGCTGTATCACTTTAATGAGCAGGATTCCATGACTCACTATTATTTCATTCTCTCTATACAAAATATTAAACATATCAGCATTCTGTATGGGAATGAAATGTTTCTAGTTTATTAGTTTCTATGATTTAACTCAAAGCAGGGAACATTTTTGCTAAGATGACTGCCAGTTTACTCCCACATGCTTCCAAAATTCCACAACTAACATTCAATTACAGAAAAGTTCTGGTGACAAGTGCATGCACTGTTATCTTCTGGGCTAATAAATACTCTTGATCTCTGATACTTTATTTAAACCTAAAGCTAAAGTAATGCTGTCTTTCACAGAAAATATTTAAAAATTTGAAATTCACCTAAAGGCAAAAAAAGTAGGAGAGAGGCACTCCATTTCATATAGAATAGAAATAACATTCTGCTGATTCATTTAATATAGCATGTAACCCAATAAAACATGCAAGTTGCTGACAATTTATTGATGCTGTCAATGGTATTGTAACTCTTCAACCTTTTTCATTAGCTCAAAATAGTGACATTAGGTTTCTCTCTGGAGAAAATGCTATTGCTTCACAGCAGGGATGAAAAAACTGGAACATTGGTTATTATTAGAAATAACTATGTTCCCATTTAACTATAACATTTTAGCTTATGTAGCTAAGTGATAAATGACTAAGTGTATCAACAGAATGATCCAGACAAACCAAAGTACTTGGGCAGCCTGTCACTTCAGCAGCCTGAGATTCTACCCCTTTATGTAGGATGTTTTCCCAAGACTGGGACATTTTCATGGCAGTATAAAGCTAGGCAACTTACTAACATGAACCAGAAAATTAGTAATATTGAAACACTAACATTATAATATTCCAAATGCAAAATGATTCTCAGGGCATATTGGCTTGGACAGAGCACATTATGTGCTTCTATATCCATCCCTCTCCATTTTTCTTAAAGAATAAGTATATTGTGACCTAGAGAACCAAGTTTTTTTGTGACCCTGTCTCTAGATAATAATAATAATGGCAGGTAACAGTAAGTACTGAGTATCTATAAGGTGCCAGGTACTGTGCTAATAAGTTCTTTAAATACACTGTCACACTTAATCCTTAAAATAATCATGATGCATTCCTAGAATCCAGAAAGTGTTTGTCACTAAGCAGGCACTTAATAAATATTCATTAATAAATGTAAGTCTGTGAAGCAGATACCATATCCTTCACTTTGCAGATAAGGACACTGAAGCTAAGAAAATGGAGTAATTTGCTCCATTCTTTACTACTAGTAAGGAACAAAGGCAAAATTTGCAGGCAAGATCTCCATTCCATGGGGTGAGGGGAGCTAGAATAGTAACACATTATACAGTTTATGCAATGTGTACCTGTCCATCCATCTCACACAATGTGAACTATAAAGTATGCCTGGCCAAAAGGTTCTGAAAGAAGGGATGGTGAGATTGCAGTGGTTGGAGGGAGAGAGCTAGGAACAATCAGACTTTCCATTTTAAGGGCTCTGACTTCAACATATCAAAGAAATCACTAGAGAATTAAGTTTCCTTATTTGTGAAAAAGAGGACCACCAGGAGTCATAAAATAATACAGACAAATAATAAGCAGGATGGTATACTTTTTAGGATGTAGTTAGTAATTTAGAAGGTAGAAAACCAAGGTAGAGTCCTTAGGAGGACAAGTTCATTCTAGCAACTGTTCAAACATGCTTTTAGTAAATCTAAAGCAAGTCCAAACCATTCAACACACACCCAGCTATCCTTTAACATACCTACATTCTGTTTCCAACTTTTATCTGTATTTTCCCCATCCTTATCCTAGTTTTAAGGCTATTGGAGCATTTCAAGGTAGCATAAGATGAGAGAGGGGGGAACACCTCGTACCTATATACTATTCCTGGTTGTAACAGTTTTTTACTGACATCCTATTGAGTACTCATATAAAATGAATAGAGGAGGAGGCAAAGGGGGCATTTAGATCCATTTAAAATGAGAAGAGGTCCTAGAGGTTATTTGGCCAGACTTAGGTTCCAGACATGAAATGACTGGTCACGTCACACAGCTATTTAGTGACTGCTGAGGAGCTAGACTCTAGAATCTAGATTCTTCACTAAGTGTATTTTCCACTATATGATGATGACTCTGCAAATTAACTTCCATCATTTGACTAGGGCTACCGCGAGGACATTTCTCTTTTTAAATAAATGTTACATAAAAGCATGCCCAGTATTCTACAAATATCATGGCCATAAATAAGAAAAAGTATGTAAAATGATAGTGCAGTATGACTCATAAGATTTCCTGATTGCTTCCCTAAATGTTTTTCCTAGTCTATTTAACATACAGGATAAAGTTCTTAAATTGGCACTGTTAAAACTCTTCTGTATCTTTTTTGAGAATCTGGAGACTGGCCAAGCATTCAATTTAATAGTGCTGGAACTGATGCTGTACTTTAGAAAGTGGGTCACAACATGCTCCTGAGGTGTCTTAAAGAGGCTGTGGGCTTTGGCCAGGGAGAGCAGAGATGGTTCTTGTGTACTGCCAGACTTCAGGAGGGAATTCACACAGCACTCAGACTCCTGAGCAATTATATCTATGATTCAGTCTTCCTAATACTTAACTCCTTTAATCTTCCTTACAAATTATTAGTTCTCATTCTTATTCCTTTTTACTGACAATTCAGAAACGCAGCAATTTCCCCATCTCTTTATGAGGCTATGCACTGACTGAATTTATCTCTTCTCCAAAGTCATATGTTGAAGCCACCATGCCCCCGGTGGTGATGGTATTTAGAGATGGAGTCTTTGGGAAGGTTATGAGGGTGGAACCATTATGATGTGATTAGTGTCCTTACAGGAAGAGACACCAGAGAGTGTTCTGTCTCTCTCTGCACTATGAGAGGACACAGCACAAAGGTGGTCATCTGCAAGCCAGAAAGAGGGCTCTCACCAGAGACCAACTCCACTGGTACACAGATCTTGTACTTCTCAGCCTCCAGAACTGTGAGAAATAAATTCCTACTGTTCAAGCCACCAGTCTATGGTATTTTATTACAGCAGCTTGAGCTGACTAAGATAAGGTCGTTATCTCGCCTTTGCTGCCATCTCTCTGGAGCCATTGACAATAATTAATGCCTCTATCCTCTTTGAAACTGGAAATATGTTAGAACAAGTTAATTGTAAAGTACCTAATTCTAGTTTAAGAGTATATATTTCCTATATATATAATAAGACAAAAATATGTGGTGGGTTGAAAATGCGCATGTTGGTAGCTTGAATGTGCAAGAAATTTGAGTGCACAGTCTTCTAATTAGTGTTGGGTTGCAGAAGAATGACTTAAACTCGCTATAGAAAATTCTTTGGATTCTTCCAAGTTGCATGGTCTCTCTTGGGATAAATGGACAGTCAGTTAAAAGTCCAACTCCCTCTCCTGTTGTTTTCCTTCTCCCATACTTTCTAAGATGACATCTGGATTTGGGTAACTCACTGCATCCTCACTGCCATGGAGGGAGGGAGCGCTCAGTCTGATTTTGAGGAGATAGATGCCCTTTGTTTTGTGTTACCACTGATGCTTTGTACTATTTGCTGCTACGGTCTGTGACAGGTGGGCTTGTGCATCTACTGTCAATACGGTCAGGGTCCGGTGGTGACTCCTTGCTGACTTGGTCTCTCTTCAGCTTTCCTTGAGTACTTTGCTCATTCACCCATGGTCCCTGCACTGCTCCCATGCAACAATCCCTCTGCAGACAGCTGGCTCTCAATTTGACAAGCTACCCCCTGGAGGGCAAAAGTCAAACCTGCTTCCATTCTGCTTGATGTGACAGGGTACTGACTAAACCCCTGCAAAAAGTCACTGAGGAAGAGGAGATGATCAGATGTATTCTGGCTAAGGTATATTTTTAAAATATTTTGATGATAGCCATGCATAGTTTTCATAATGCTGAACATATGATGGAAATGCTTAATGCAATGAAGTATTGAATGAATGTGTGAAATGTATGAAATTCTATGTAGACACATTTTTTTATGGATATTAATGCATATTTTTCCTTTTACCAAATGACTGTTACAACAGACCTCAAAAACAAAATATCATCAGAAACATGCCGTGGTGCCCTCTTGTCAACTGTTTAGTAAATCCTAAACTATTCTGAAGAAGCTAAAATAATCCCTGTCTTTATAACAAAAGCTTAAGCCTTTCATTTCCAAGTTATGTTGTTTTGCTGGATCTCCTTTGCTCTATTGGCTGTGAACAAAACTCGTCTAGAGTCTTAAGATAATCCTGTATGAGTTCTCCCTAAATATGAAGATAACCATAATAAGTGAAATGACGTCTAGATTTGTTAGCGTGAGGCCAGCTCCTCCAGTCGTGCTTTTGCTCTTGTTTTCTTTATTTCCTTTCCTGGTTCCCAGTAATTTGCTCTGTGCATAAACCTTGAACCTCAAGCTCCTTATCTGAATATCTTAAGAGTTGCTCTTCCTTTGCCATATCTCTTCTAGTGTTACTTTGATCAACATTATACCTGTTAAAGTACCTATTTGCAACAATAAAAATTTGTTGCAACAATGAAAAACACTTTGCCTCAACAGGAAAACAAGAGCTAGAGCAAATCCTGAGATTATTCAGTCAATCTTTGGAGATGAGGAAATTAAAACTCTAAAAGATTAAATAAATGACCCACTGTCAAACCTGTGTTCTTCTTTTGATCCTAGAAACACTGGGAATTCTGTAATTTACCCTGTTCCTTTTCTATACTGCTTATTAAATAAACTTAGAACTATAATTGTGACTCACCTTTACCAAATTAAACCATTTTTTGGAATTATTTTTCCATGCTAAACTCCTGGCTCCAAACTGTTTTCCTGCTTTTACCTTTCACTGCCCCCTTTTTCCACCATTCTTTTATTTTAATATATTTTATCTTGTATGCATCGTCACACACATCTTTATGTCATGCATTGTATGCACCTTACAAATCACTTTTTAGCCTTTTTTGGAACAAAGTAGATCACAAATAAATAAAAACCAAAAATTACACAAACAAACGAATGAAATTAGTTACTCCACTAGAAAGCTAGAATACTACAGATTAATTATTCATTAATTAATAATGGGGCTAACTGTGAGCAGTCCAGGCAAATACTGAAAAAGCCCAAGCACATTCAATCATAAAGTTCTACAAGATGGAAAAAATAATAATTAGGGCTTATTACAAGAGGAACAGGACAGTCAAGGGTCAATTGTAGATGGACTGTAGCAGGCATGAGCTGAATATTTACTGTCTCCAATAGCATAAATTAGTTAGACATTGTTTTTGATGACTTCTTTTGTTTTTTGACACCAAGGGCTCTTATATCAGAAAGCCAAATGAGGAATACTGTTTAACTCAGGTAAAGAAATCAATGAAATTGTTCACTGTGTAGTGAGAACTACATCGAGTGAGCACTGCATTTCCCTGTTTGGGCTGTCTTTGGGTACTGTCTGAATTTCTGATCTTAATAATTGGAAATCACTGTCAAATACCCTTATAAATATGGAACATCAGATTATATTATTACATGGTGTCACTATACCAGTACAATAAAAAGAGATCCCATGTTTAATTATAAATAGCTTATGATACAGTTTTGATGCCACCTGTAAATATTTATTTTAAAAAGGAACTAAGTTTCCAATATTTTATTTACCAAGCTGATGCTACAAATGGGTTTTTATAAGCTGTATTAGTCTATTAGATTTCTTTTCTTGCTAAGAGTCTATCAAAAATGATATAAATAAGAAAACTCTTGTTGGTGAAATTAGCCTCTCTAGAGTCGCATTATGAGATTTCCAAAGACAATTTTATTTTTCATTCAAGCAATTGATATATTTTTTAAACTTCTGGGTAAAGTTGGAAATTCAGCAGTATTCATTAAACTAAAATATTTTGTTGGTATTTATTTTTTAAATTGTCAAAACTAAAAGTAAATTTAATCCTTACAATTCCAGGTTCTGTATAGAAATAGAAATTGTTTTAGTCCAAATTCTGTTAAAAATTATTTGTAAAGGATGATTTAACTCTATCTTTGAAAACAAATACTTTTCAGTTTGAATAATTATATGTTAATTAAATTAAAATTAAGTCAGGCAACATTGTATATTTGCTGGTACTTCAATTTTAGTCATGACAAGAATGAATATGCTTTAGTATTCAAATGCCACCATCATGTTTAAATTCATTGCTGTGCTGTGAAAAGAGAAACAACAGAAGCAGCTGTCTGCTCCCTCTACATTTAGCAGAAAATTCAATAACT
>JAVSCE010011023.1:0-38964 GCA_032199065.1 Smutsia gigantea
AGGACAGGACAGGGAGTGACCTGTGATGCTCCCGCTGGACTCCTTGTCCGTGAGGACTTGGTGCCCAACCAGGGAGTACCAGCAGGTTTGGCTCTCAGCCCCCCACACGCTGCCTCCGCTGTGGGGCCACCTTTCCCAGAGCAGCCCATGTCTGCTACTGATCAGTGTGGAAATAGAAAGCCATGACTCTCCTGCAACTATGGGAAATCCCGGAGGCCATGATACTACAAGAACTTCCCACTAGTTTCTTTAAGGTTCTTACCAGACCTGAATCGCAGCTTGACTTCCTTTGCTGCAGCCAGGAGACCTGAGCCAGGTTCTGGGGCAGGTTAATAAAACATGGAGGCCCCAGGTACAAAAGAGACGGCCCAGAAGCATGGGTGGTATTGGGCTTTCAAACTGTGACACTGACACAATAGTATTCAACAGTATCTGCCATTTACATTAGGCTCGCTTGGTGTTGCATATTCCATGGGTTTGCACAAATGTGTGGTGACGTGTACCCACCATTAGTGTCATACACAGTAGCTTCACTGTCCTGAAAATCCATTGCACTCTATCTACTCAACCCTTCCTCCCCCAGTCCCTGACAACCATTTATATTTTTATTTTACCTTTTTGCAGAAGGTCCTAGTTTGAATCGGGCAGTAAGTGGCCTTTCCAGATGGGCTTCACTGACTTAGCAATGTGGATTTAAGGCCCCCCTCCCATGTCTTTCTGTGGCTTGAGAGCTCATTTCTTTTTTAGCTGTGAATAATAGTCCACTGTATGAATGCTTGTTTTTAAATGGTATGGCAAATATGAAAAAATTATAAAATTAAGAGTAATGAAGGCTCCTAACAAAATTAGCAAAAATTAGAAAAATTCAGTCTAGCCAATAGCACAACCTATAAAAAATAAAATTAAACCTTTCTGATTTATTCTAGAGAACAGCTTAAAATAACTTCATTTAATGGGACAGGAATTACAAAGATGAGAAAATCTACTGAAATGTGAGAACACAAAGCTAAGAAAATAAGATCAAAATTGCTCCATTATAGAAATCCTAAGTAAATTAGAAAAACTAACATAATAAACACTTCTGATGACTGAGTTATTAATAAATAGGGAAGTTTGGGGCAATCACAGCGGCTGCCAGAGACAAATGAATAGAGCATGTACAGGAAAGGTCAGAGATTGCTTCATAGAAGACTAATATTATTGTCCTTAAAATAAAGAACCAAATAATTTAGTTTGGTTACACAAAGATGAAAATTAAAGGAAAATCCCACACAGAATTATGAAGTCCCAAACTATCTTGGTATTTCAAGACTAAAGGAACATCGGGTCCGCAGGCCAGGCGGGGAAGCCAGCGGGTCCGCGCAGCATGGCCGGGGGCAGGTCCCGCAGGCCGGGGCCCTTCACTGCAGGGGTCTCCTGGGCGCGTTCGGATGGTCGGCTCGCCTGCACCCCCGCCCCCGCCAGGCCCCAGCGGCGCAGGCAGTGTGAGGAGGGGCTGCGCCCAGGGACCCGCAGGGGTAAGAACAGGGCCCTCCGGTATTCAGCCCATCCATCGGGGGTCGGTGCAAGTCAACCGCCCCGTCAAGTCACCACCTAGGATCCGACGGCGGCCAGCGGCTGGAGGGGCGGGCTCCCACCACGAGGCGGGCTGCTGTGGGTCCCTGCCTGAGCCCCAGATCCCAACCCTGGCCCGGGGCTGCCTCTGGAGGCAGGGGTCTGAGGGTGCCCCAGGCAGGTTGGAACCCCACACTGCCCCAGCCTCTCCCTGAGGTCTGGGGCTGGCACCCCACCTCTGGCACCCCAACTTTAAGACATGCTCTTGAGAGGAGCCCCCAAAACATCTGGGTTTGGAAACCACAGGAGCTGGTCCCTGAGACCCCCAAGGCCGTAGCCACTGGAGAGCAGCTCTCAGGTGGACAGCCTCGCTCCCCTCAGGGGCTCAGAGGAGCTGTGGGGACAGGACAGAGGGCCGGAGGGAGGCCACAGGGCCGGAGACGAAGGACAGGGCAGAGGCCAGGACAGAGGCCACAGGGCCGAGCCCTGGCTCCTGTCAGAAAAGGAAGGGGACGTGAGCTAGGAGACAGGTGGGCATGAGAGGTGGATAAACTGGGGAGCTTTTGGAGCTAGTAAAACTGGTGTGTTGAAGGAGAAAGCAGAAATAAAAGTCAACCAAGTTACGAACATGGATTACTGGGTGGTTATGAAAATGCTGACATGGAAGGGGAAAATGAATCTGGTTTGGAAAGAAAATGACACCTGGCTGCAAGCAGTCTGAGTATGGGACACTCAAGCCTAGGGTGTCTAAGCGGGGTGGGCTGCTGGTTCTGGAAGGATCTGGGCTAGCACTGAAGTCTTTGTTTCACATAAATAGCAAAAGGCTGGCATCTAGTTAGCTGGGCTTTTTCATGGAAATGAAGGGGCTCCAGAGGAACAGCGCTGCGACCCAGATCCTCATTACAGGGTCCATGGGAGGGAATTTCACGAAGGAGGTGGGCCAGAGCTGGTGGGGAGGCTGCAGGCAGCCAGGAGGTAGGTCATCGTCCTAGACGCCAAGGGACAAAGCTGGTTTAAGGAAGCTGGAAAGATGAAGGGGGATCACTGACCGTCTTGGTGAAAGCAGTTTCTCTGGGGGTGGCGATCTAGGCTGCAGTTTCCTCTTAACTGTGGGAAATGAATGCATGAAGACACTGAATGTGTGTAGTTTTTAAGAAGTTCAGTGGTAGACATAAACATAAAAACACAACTTTTGTTATGGGAGTATCTGACTGAATGTACTACAGAACAGTTCTACTTTTTTTCTCCACTCCTTTCTCTCAAGGATGGAATAGAATGGAGTTTAAAACCTGATTAAAACAATGTGTATAAAAGGAGAGAGAATAGGGCATAATAAATTAATGCCTGCATTAAAAATGCTGTGACCCAATTTCATCTGTGATTGGCCCCACATTTCACATAGTCTGCAAGGGTGGAGAGTTCTACAAGGCTTAACAATTCAATGTGTTTTTCTTAAAAATCCCATAGAAATATCCTAAGCCATAAAACAGTCAAATTATTTTACATATGCAAAACAAATTATAAAACGACAGTAGTAAAGAATTACGTCTTCCATGGAGTAGTATAAAGAAACAAAAGATACAATTTTAGGTTATAATTAAAAGTTCCTGACATCCAGTTGGGGACTGAAACAACTAAAATATTAAGAAGTTAAAAAAAGGAAGTCCAAAACCTCACCGGTTTGGTCTACATTTCCAAAGGAGATAGAGTATTTCTCACCCAGAGAATACAACTCTCAGCAGGAACAGCGGCGCCAAGTCTGCAGCCAGCTGATAAGACGTGCAGTGAGTGCAACACAGCTCGATGTGGTTCCAGGGACATGAACTACATAAACTGAACACAATATAAGATCTCAAACTATGTCAGCACATCATAAGAAAATTATTTTAGAATGCATATGCCGAGGAATTTAGGAAATAAGGTTGATGTAATAGGGGAGCTACAAAATTCAGGAGTGTAGGATAAGGTTCAAGTATCTTATTAAAGTGATGCTTCGATTGTCCAAATATCGCCAATGTTGTGAACTAACCTGGAGCAGTAATGTGACTGTGAAATTGGAAGTAAATCAAGTGTTTTCTTTTTTATTAAGTAAATACCTTCAGAAAGGTATATTTAACAACATGACTAGTGAGTTCTTGGGAAAAGTAACATGTTCAAGTTAAATAAAGACGGTACAACTGAAATCATTCTAGCTTTAAAATGTAATTATTCAACTAGCATGTTAGCTACGTTGTGGATAAAGTGGGGTTCCTACAGCCAGGATCCTCACTGAACTTAAATGTAACTGGCCTGTTGCTATGCTACTGCTTCCATACCTTTAGGCAATAAGACATTATTGTGTTAATGTAAGGAGTTCTGCCCAGGGCTCACCGGAGACTGGGTGGCGGGGCTGGAAGGCTGTAGGAGAGCAGAGCAGAGGGGAGCGGAGGCTGGAGTGGTGGTAGCACCGAGGGACTGACCTGCCACCTCAAAATAAAGTTGGGTACAACCTTTTCACCCCAAGAACCCTTTGCTGTAAATTTCTTTGGTCACAGTGAATCTATAGTGAACTTGCCTGGAGCTGAAACTCATTTGCAAGACATACGTTTATTCATGGATTCCCTGGTAGAAGTTCAAAGTGAACACTTGAGTAGAATGCAATCTTGAAATATTTAAATGCCCGTTATAACAGTTGAGAGATGTTTCAACTAACTCTCAGAAATGCAACCTGGATGACAATGCGGCGGAAGAGTAGACAGTTCCAGAAATCACAGTCAGTTTCATCAAGGAAGGTAGGTAACTATAATTACCAGGAAAAAAATGTGTCTCTTATTCTCTCATTCCCTCATGTTTGTGTTCAAATTTATGCACCTATATGAAATGATTTATTTTCTGTCTAAAATTGCTAGTTTCAACAGCAAATTTGTGAACAGATAGACAAATCTTACTTCTTAAATGATGTCATTGTGTTAGGCAGGAAAACAGATATGAGCAGGGTGGAGAGGGAATTGAGGCCAGTAAAGCCCCACTACAAGGGACTCAAGGAGTTAACCAGTTAAAACTAGAAAGCCACAAAAGACTCACAGAGTTAATGAGTTAATCAGTTAAAAAGCTCAAAAAGCCAGGAGTAACTTGGCCTGGAACGTTTCAATATTCATAAAGGAGGGTACAGTCAGCATGTGCCCATGTCTTTATTGTGTCAAGCATGCAGGCCCAGCCGTAAACAACATAGTAAAAGGCAGGAAGGATTCCATCTTAAAGATTAAGATTGCATTTTAAAATCCAGGAAGTTAAGAAGTAAGATTCTTAACTTACTCTTTAGCAAACAGACAATAGCTCAGCCAACCTTGGAGGCTGGGCAGGTGGTCTTGTTTGATATGCTCCCCATCTCAGGGGGAAATCAGAGCAGGACATTTCTTATGTTAATTTTAAATATTCGGAAACCACTTAACAAGTCTGCACCCCCAGCCCTTAGTAACATTCCTGAAAAATCCTTAGAAGGGGGAACCCCCAACCTTTCAGTGCTCACCTCTCTCTGAGGTTGCCCACACTTTGTAAGTGCACCTTTGACTTTTTCCCAGTCTTTTAGGGGCGCCTCTTCTCTGGGGCAGCCCACACTCCTCTTTCTCCAAGTGTGTTCCCTTTTGCCTTAAATACACACTCAAACGTTTTGTCTCTGCGCTTTCCAGTGGTAAGTGTCTTTGTTACTTTGCTTTGTCATTCTAATCCTCTGGATTTCAGTTCAAACCTTCACTCTCTCTGTCCTCAGACAAGTAGGGAGAGGCCCCTGAGAGCTCAGATCTAGGCTAGCAAATTACCGTTGCCTAGGTGACCGGGAACTGCAGCTTACAGTCTTGCTCTCTAGTAACCTTCCCGAAAGTCCCCTTTCTTCACCTGTAGGAAGTTCACAGAACATCATCTTACTCCATCCAGTGCTCTGCGGCTCCCCCAAAAGCCTGGGGTGGTAGGGACTCAGTTCCCATGCCGTGCAGATCCAAGCAGACACTGGATGCCAGGTGAGCCTGGCTTAAGGAGTTAGCAGGGATCGTGCCCCATGCTGAGTAGCTGTTCAGTGAACTTCCTTTATTATTCTGTTCTGTCATTCCCTAACACTCTTGCTTTAATGAAGTCCTTCATCACCTTATAGTCTGACTTCCCTGCCTCTCTGAATCAAACTCCCCCAACAATTGGGAACAGCAGAGTTAAGGACCTATGAATGTTTTCTCTTCCATGAAAGACTTGAGAACACTGGTAAAATTTGACAAGACAATTTTCAGATATTTGAAAATTTATTAAATGCTTATATTAATGTGGGGAGTATTTACTTAAGAGCACCTGAATCTTTGTAAAAACTAAACTTCACAGCATTTTAATTTATTTTAATGCCATCCTCCCTCTCCAGCTCCATGTATTCTTAAAAACAAGCTTTCTGAAATTATGGTGAAACCCAGGAACCATTCTGCCTCCAGAGTAGTAAAAGGAGAGCTGAAGCTCTTTCAAAGTCTCCTTCTCAGAGCACTACCGCTATTTGACCTGCCTGACAATCCCCTGGAAAATCCACTTTCAAGACTTGTCAATTATTTACCTGGACTTAGAGTACACCCAGTGTGAACAGCCCTTTCCTCAAAACAATTAGCAGCAATAATGTTTAACTGTGCAGCTGCCTGACACCAAGGTGACATTTGGGAGCAAAAAAAAAAAAAAAAGCTAACCATAAAACCCAAAAGGAAAAGCTAGGGAATGAGATGCACAAAGGAACTTCAAATGGTTCTGACATACACCTGGGCATCTCGAAGGCCATGTTCATGCCACGTGCGTGCTAAGGGCTGTGAAAATGCACATGACAAAGAATATAGACTTTACAGAATTAGTTCAGAAATTCACTAAACTCACAGCAAGAAGAACAAACCCTGGGGAGGGGGGTGAATCTAAGTTATTCAGTTGCCACATTATATTATTTAAAATGTCCAATTTTCAACCAAAAATTTTGAGACATGTAAAGAAAGTGAGGTTACATACAGAAATAAAAATAATGTTGTAACAAACGGTCCTCAGAGAAGCCCAGACCTTAGATTCACAGAGCAAAAATTTGTCATCTATCTTAAATATCCCTCAAAAACTAAAGTAAATCATCTAAAATATATCAATACAGGGATAGAAATTTTATGAAAAAAGACACAAACAGAAATTCCAGAGTTAAAAGTACAATATTTGAGATGAAAAATTCCCTGGAAGGACTCAATAGCAAAGCTGAGCAGGTAGAAGAAAAAAAAATCGGTGAACTTGGAGAGTCTCTAGTCTGAGGAACAGGAAGACAAGAGAAAAGGAAAGCGAGTAGGAAGGGCTGGAAATGCAGGCTCTTGGGCCTCTTCCCTGTCCTGGAGCCCCTGCGCCTCCGCTAGCCCTCTGTGACTCCACTGGTCTAAGACCTGAGCGGCCCTGCTCTAAAGTGACATTTCCCAATTAACTTTACCAAAGATCAGTTTATTTCATTCTTATCATAGCACTGTAAATTGGACAATGGGTGTTTTAGAGTTTCCAATTTATAAATGACAAACCTGGGCCTCTGTTTCGTAACATACCCAGATGGACTAGCTGGGATTTTGGCTGGAGCCGTATCTACTGGCCTTTGTTCTTGGTGTTATAAATCAAAGGCTCACGGGAAGTCGCAGCACAGCTCTCACTGACTCTGGCATATCCCCAGCATTCATCTAAAAATCCTCATG
Source organism: Smutsia gigantea (assembly GCA_032199065.1). Lineage (NCBI taxonomy): Eukaryota > Metazoa > Chordata > Mammalia > Pholidota > Manidae > Smutsia > Smutsia gigantea. Next base: position 7,260 of record JAVSCE010011023.1, read on the forward strand.
TTTTCCAGGTTGTTCTGTTAATTCTGTATGCATTAGTTTTAGTCTAAAAGTTTGTTTCCATCTTATGGATGATAGATCCATAGATAAATAGCTATTAGATATTAAATTACTACATTTGAGATATTGAATTTTTATAAGAAACTGCAAATCTTTCTAAGTAATCTCCTATTATTTTTCCTGTGATTGCATCTACTGGTTAGCATAGCAGCTTAATTAAGGCAAAGATAAATAAAATCCAATACTTAGTTCCTTTCGAAAAAATTTTTTTTCTTTAAATGTAAGGTTCAAATGGAGGCTATTCAAGCCATACACTTCCTTCTCTGGGTTCAAGGCAGCTGCTCTGAAAATTCTCAGCAACTACCAGCCAGCAGAAGAGGAAGAGGCAAGCAAACACATTCCTTCCAGGGGCCTAACCCAGAAAACAGTGGTCATATCCATTCTGGTCCAATTCCACTGACCAGAACTTTACCACATGGCCACACCCACTCGCCACACGACCACAAAACGTGGTCTCCAGCTGTGGGTACGTCCTATGTGCAGACTTGGAGAAGCGGTTATCAGTGGAAAAGTGGCAGCTTCTGACACATGCGATTCCACAGCTAACTCTTTCTCAATCAATACCAAGAGAAGTCAGGTTTTTGGTGAAGTGCAGTTTTACAGCTGCCTTTCATGTTTTGAAAGATAGAAAACAATCACAACTTTTGAGTTGCAAAGAAAACAAAATCTCTTCAATCCATCTGCTTTACCATATGGGTGAAAATGCTCAAACACAAATGGAGACATGGATGGCACTGACTTTGGTTGACAGCGGAGTTGATGTTGGCATCTGTGACCTGTCTTCTAGGACTGTTTTCACTGCTGCCCATGTTACCATTTCAGAATGTTCAAAAACATTCTATGGAATGTTTTCTTTGGGGGGATGAGAGCAGAGAAGGGAAGTAATTGGAAAATAGAGGGTATGTGAGTAGCAAAGGCTATAGCTTTCAGAAGTAAAAGCAGAATGTATTTAATATACTTTGAAGTTCAAGTATAAGCTCCTTTGAAGTAACTAGCTATCCTATATCTATAAGGAAAAGCTCATAAGAGCTTTGTTGAAAAGGTCAAGTTACACCATTTTTGCACTATTTTGGCTAAACTGAGAAGGCTGAATATTTTTAGCAGTGGCCTTGTATTTATTTAGTCTCGTGTGCTCACACAATGAGGTACAATTGTGGTGATTAATATAGATGATCACTGATATGCTGACTTTTCTTTTTACTCCTTGACTACTTGTTATAACAAAAACACTTTTTGGTAATTGCGACCCGTGTCATTTAACATTTGAATTTACATCTCTATTAAATTTCCATCTTTATATCTCAATGCCTAAGTTATGAATTAACATCTCAGTTCAAAGAATGACATGATTTCTGACCTGCAGAATTCACAATTATTTTAGACATTACTAGTTAACAAGTAAAAATACATCTATAATTCTTCTGTACTCTTCCACAGTAAGCTTGTTAATTTATGTCATGACAGCAGCTGTGTGCTGGCTTTGGTTTTCTTAAAACCCTTTAAGCCTATAATTGGTAGAGTCCAGTGATTCACTGTTTTCTAATTCAACTAAGTTTTGGCAACTTATTACCCAGCTGCTCTTCACTGCAGCAGGTGTTACAAACCAGGCACAAAATGTTGAAGGTAGAGTTTAGCTCTTGGCATATCAGTGTAGCAAAACGTCCTGTTGTTACGGAAAATACTGGAAAAACCTGGACTGGATCACTGATGGAAAAACCAAGCGGCACTCGGCGGTCTTGGACTGCTGAGGTTTATTTCACCCCGGCGGGCTCAGAGGGGAGTAATCTCCCAAGGTCTGAGGCCCGAACAAAGGCGAAGGGAGCAATATATATCTTTCTGCTTCTGTGTCTGTAACAGTCCTACGTGCAAAGCAAGCGAGCAGGCAAGGGGGAGTGAGTTTAGGGAGTGAGTGCCTGGCAGAGCGGGGAGTGAAGGGGAGGAGAAGAAACGGGATTTCTGCTGTCTTTGCTAACTAGAGAAGAGAAGGGAGCCACTTGGACTAAACTGCTGTCCCTGTAAATATTTCCCTATCACCAGAAGCTATCAGTCTAATATTTTTTTAAGCTTAGTGAGCATTCTGATTTAATCTTTCTTGAGGGTTCTCTGTGGACGAACATGCTGGGTACGGACGATGATGGAGACATGAGCAGGGCTCCCTTCTCACCCCCAGGAGTCTTTGGCAATGGTGTCCCTGTCATCTACTGACTCTTAAAGAAGCTCCAGTTTTACCTCTCAGAATTGCAAACATGCTAAACACTGTTTATTAAATATCCATGCCTTTGAGAAACTCTGAGATAATAATAGTCAAAGTGGAGGAATGTATCAATAGTGTAAAAATCATTATTTCCAAACATTTCATGAGAGGGTGAATTAAGTTCTTAAATAGCATGTGTTTGACAAAAGTAATGCTAATTAAACAAAAAAGACATAAGAAGAAAAAGGAAAGCAAGGGACAGAAAAGAGAAGGAATTCTCAAATAAAATTATGAATATATTAAACATATTTTTTTTACATACATGTATCCTGAAGTTTATGTGCCTACGGTCACAGGCACGTGGCGGAACACCAGTGTCCTGATCCCTTGGGAGCAGGAGCTGTCTGCGGCTCACCTGTATCCTCTGGGAATCAGTGTTCCAGTATATTCTGCTGGAATCCCTCTGAAGGCAGCAACAACTGTTGTTCTGAGGGTTTCCTCTTGGCCCGGAAGGCTTGGCAGCCTGGGAGTGCCGGGACTTAATGCTTTCACAGCAGCAGTGTTCACTAGTGACCGAGGCCAGGGGCACTCTGCTCCGGGCTCCTGGCCCCACAAAGGGCTCGCTTGGTGGTGTGCCGACCCGATCTCCACAGTACCAGCGGGGCTGGTTGCCAGGTGCTGTCAAGGTCACTTGCTCACTAAAACATTCCTTAATGTTGTCCTTTCTTTCCAAGTTTACTTCCCTGCAACACGATGGCTTTGACCGCCTCCCACAGGAAGACCTCCACCTGCATCTTCCCAGCATCTGGAGGGCCTGCACCTGGGGACCCAACCTTGGGCTTGGTCCATGGGCACCTCACTTCACTGCTGCTTCATCTCCCCAGTTATTCAGTCCTGAGAGATTGGGACCCATTTTTCCTTTAGAATATACAGATTTTCTTTGAATTTTTCAATGTTTATGCATCATGTTAATATTTATGTTTTAAAGAATAATGAAGTTCTCATGACAAAAATAATTGAAATAATCCCACTGAGCTAGCTCTCCTACTGCCACAATTTTCTCCTTTCCTGGATACTCTCCCCTCAGGATTTGCCCAAGGACCCATATACAGTTCAGGATGGTAGACCGCAGAATTCCCATGCAGATTAAGGGATCTGAAAGCAAAGGGGCCTTTGCCTGGCCTCCTAAAGCTCAGCCCAGAAGGCAACGAGCCACAAATAAAAGTGTCATGTAGGATGGGCTGAACTATGTCCCTAAACTCACATGTTGGAGTCCTAACCCCCAGTACCTCAGTGTATGATGTTATTTGAAGATAGCATCTTTATAGAGGTAATCAGGTTAAAATGAGTTCATTAGGGTACCCCATCTGAAATAACTGGGGTCCTTGTTTCTCCAAAAAGGGAGAACTTGGACACAGAGGGGGGAGGAGATGTGATGAGGCACAGGGAAAGGACAGGTGGCTGTTTGCAAGCGTGGAGGGGCGTGCAAGGTCCTTCCTGCAAGTCCCCCCCACTGCAGACACCTGGATCCAGGGCCTTCCAGCCTCCAGGACTGTAGCTGATACGTTTCTGTCATTTAATCCACCAGGTCCTGGCTGTGGCACTTTGTTACGGCGGCCATCAGGAGCAGGAGAAAAGCCGTGGTCCAGACCTGCCTGTCGCTGCATAAACAGAGGCCAGATACGTACTGCACACGGATGCAGGAGCATCTGAGGGCTCCGAGTCCTCTCACGTCGGTGACGGGATTGGCATACACACGTCCAGTAACTCAGAGTCCTGCGGTGCGGTCGGCTTGGCCAATGAGGTGGGGTGGTCAGTACAGGAGCCCCGGGCCCCGCGGCGCAAGGGCTCGGCAGAGCCCAGCACCAGGCGGCCCCTTCCAGGGACAGGAAACTGCAAGTCCCCGAAGGCCGTGCCTCATGGGGAACATCTGAGGGAGGACCTACCCAGAGGCTAAGGTTTAAACAGAAAATGATGAAATTCCTTGAACTGGCAAGACTTATCTTTCTTCCACTGATACAACAAAGGATTTTCAACTGATCTAATTTTACTTTTCGAGAAATAGAATTACATTGTTACCTATGTGAATTTATAACATTTGAAATTTGTATCTGCAACACTATTAATGTTTTTTAAATACCCATTAAGGAGAACACTAACTCTAGGTGAACTATTAAACCAGTTGAAATTTGTATGTATCCAACTTCATTATAAATACATAGTAATGATTACCTGAATGAGATTAGATAATACTTAATTCAATCTAACTGAATAAACATCTATTAAGCATTAACGATGTATAACATAGGTCAGATCACACACTCTGAGACATGTAAGTATGTAAGATATAGTCTATGTGTTTAAAATCTCAGTCCCTTGGGGCAGATGAAGAATGTACAAAATGCAAATCATGACCCAAAATAAGAAGTAAAAAGTCTGAGAAGGTTCAAAGCATGAGCATTAAGAAAAGTGACAAGACGTGTTTGATAAAAGACTCAATTATTCAATTTCAGTGAAGCCTGCACCCATGTGGGGAAGCTGAATAGCTTTACTCAGGAAGTGTATGTCATAGGCAGGAGTGGCTTAGATTTTTGTTTGAAGAGTTTATATATTATTTATTAAACATTATGGCATTTGAACATTTTCAAGTAGCAGAGTAACATGAATACAGTATTGCAGGTGATCTACAGTAGAGAAAAACTTATGGGAACTACGTATGCAAAAGCCATATGCAAAGCAGTGCAATCACCAAGGGAAATGACGCTAATAGTTCAACAACTTAAATAAATGGACAAATACATAAATATCACAAAAGATACAAACTTTCAAAGTTTATGTAAGAAGTAACCCGTAACTTGAATAGCACTGTAGCTACTAAAGAAATTGCATTTGTACTTAAAAAAATATTCCCTCAAAAATGACAAAGTGCCCCTCAGGGCTTAAGGATCTTGGGTGAAATAGTCCAAAAGTTTAAAGAAGAAATATTACCAGTTCTACATAAATTCTTCTAGAAAATTGAAGACATAGGCATGCTTACCTGCTTGCTCTATGTCACTCGTGTTGTCCTGATACCAGCCAAGGTCAGACAAAGGTATTATAAGAAAACTGCTACCATTTTATCTCATAAGTACAGAAACACAAATTTCATACTACAACAAACTGAATCCAGCAATATGTATAACAATAATTTATCATGACTAAGTGGCACTTATCCCAGAAATACCAGGTTGGTTTAGCATTAGAAAATCAGTTGATCTAATTTATCATTATCAACGAACTAAAGAATCAAAAGGTGCTGTTATTCTCTAAATAGGTGCAGATCAGCACTTGCCAGAGCCCAGCATCCGGTCTTGATCGGAATTCTCTGCAAACCAGGGAGGAGTGACTTCTTTTCTCCCTTAACTTGATAAGACGCGTCTACTGCAATGACACTGATATTGTGCTTACTCATAAAAGAGCACATGCTTTCCTTGTGATCAGGAAGTGCACCGATGCTTAGCACTCCCACCAGACACTCTGCTATTGCAGATTCCATCCAGTGAAATAATGTAAGAATAGAAAATAAAAGGCATATAGATTACAAAGAAAAATGAACTGAGTTTATTCACAAATGACATGATCATGTATGTAGAAAATCTAGAGGCACCTATTATTATAAAAGCTACTAGAACTGATAAGCGAGTTTTGGCGCTTGAAGTCAATACAGAAAAATAATTGTACTTTTAAATAATTGCAGTGAAATTTTGAAATTATAATTAGAAAATAGCATGTATTGACATAAAAAAGAAATACTTTACATTTAATAAGATACCTTTCAAGATTTATGATGAAAACTACAAAAAAGTTGCTCAAAGAATTTAAATAAAGCCTAAATAAGTGGGGAAATATATTGTGTTTATAGATTGAAAGATTAAATATTGATACACATCAATTCTATCTATAGTGATAATCTTTATTTCCAAGCACAATTTTTGGTAGAAATCGAGAGGCTGATATTAATGCTTATACAGAAAAGCAAATAAACTACAATGACAAAACTATCTGCAGAAATATGAACAAATTTGGAGAACACAAACTACTTAGTTATGAGGCACGTTCTAAAACTACAGTAATTATAACTGTGAAATCAGCATTAAAATTGACAGTACAATAGTCTATAAATATACCACATATACATGAGCAATTGATTTTTGACAAAGTTGCTACAGAAATTCAAAGAAGAAAGGGTAGTTTTCTAATGAAATCATGCTGAAATTGGCAAAAAATGAATCTCTATCTTCCCTTGCAAATTACATAAAATTAACATCAAACATATCACTTAGTGAAATGTGAAATTGGAAAAAATAAAAGTGCTAGAAGAAAAATAGGAGGAAATGTGTTTCTCAATTGAGCAGTTATTAGCTACACACAGAAAAGCACAAACCATGAAATAAAAAAACATGATAAACCAAACTTCATCAAAATTAAAAACTCCCCTCAAAAAAAAACTAATATGAAAGTGAAAGGTGACCAAGACTGGAGGAAAAAAAAAAAACAACTTGCAAAGCACACAGCTGTTGTACAAATCGTTCTCAGAATATATAGCAAACTCTTCACTCAAAAGAAGGCAGTACAGGAGAATAAGAAAAAGCAGGAGGCGAATGACCCCACAGGACACGGATGAGGTCTGCAAATGGGCGCTGCACTGAAGATGGTCAGCAGTGATAGAAATTTGGGAAACATGAATTCAGAGCACAATGAGAATCCACTGCACACACTTAAGAGTAGCTTTTTTAAAGGAAAAGGACTTGACAGTACCCCATCCTGGAAGGATGGGGGCAACTGAAACTCTTTCACATTGCAAGTGCAGATGCAAAATAGTGCAGCCACTTTGGAAGCCTATTGGTTTCTATAAACATGGTTCACCACAAGACCCGACAGTCCTCCTCCTCATAATCTACCTAAAAGAAAAGAAGATAGGTGCCTATGCAAAGACCTGGCATCTTATGTTTAGAGCCATTTTATTTACTGTAGTTTTTTCTTATAACCCAAACCATCAGCTGACAAATGGACAAAGTATGATACATTCATACAATGAAACAAAACTGCAATAAGAACTATAGATATATATGCAGCGGCATGCATGCATCTCCACCATCCCAAGTGAAAGAAGCCAGACACGTAGGGATGTATACTGCATGACTTAATTTAATTCTGGACTAAAGCACAGGGGCAAAACTCACATGGGTCATTGCCACGGGCAGGGATAAAGGCAGAGACTTCACTCTAAACATAAGGGAACATTTGGGGGTGACTGTGTGTTGCTTATATTTGTTGAAACTCACGAAGATTTACCAGTCTTACTTTAAAAGGAGAATTTTGCTTTACACAAAGGCGTATTTTAAAGAGCAAATTTTACTTTGTATAAAATCTACCTCCACAAAGCCCACTTTAAAATGTAGCTTTTTAGTCATTCTTAAAGTAGGATGTTGAAATTCTTTTTGTCTATGCAAATTTCAGAAGACTCAAGGCCATTACCATCACACCCAGCACATTCACTTGCATTCTGGTTTTCTAAAACCACAGGCCTGGTCATGCCCAAGGTGACATCATATGCACATTAATTCCGTCTCTCACAAGTCTCAAGTTCTGTTCCTCCAACGGGTTACTTGAGACCACTGCGTCAGAGTAAACTGGGACGCTCATTTACATACAGGGTCTCAGACTCTTCTTCACGGTCTGATTTTGAGACTAACAGGCTCTAGAACTCTGCATTTTAAACCAAAATCCTGTGTTATTTGATGAGCATGAACATGTGAAACCACTGAGAGGGAGGGAAAGAGAATACCTAGTACTTGTCTGTTTCCACGCTTCAGTGACAACATGACACACTGGTGTGGCAGAAGGGGAGGACAGAGTGAGCATTCACAGTCAAGCTCTCTGCTCTGCGAGGGCTCCAGCCTCTGCCTGACACCTAGCTATGTGACCCCAGTTAACTGATCCATCCTCTCTGTCCTGCATCACTGCCATTCGTGAGCATCAAGGACGAGAGCTGTGAACATCTCTGACAGTCCTTGCAGCACTTACGATGCAGAAACAAATCTACCAACTCTGGAAGCAGTCACACATGTATTTTACTAGACTACAGAAAAATGAACTTAAAACCTGTTTTTGAGTCAATACATTAGGTTGAAATAAATAATGGTAGTAACCCCAACGCTCTTAAAATTCCCAAGTAGTGATAAGCAAATAATCTTAATTTGAATTAATGTCAAAAATTTTATTCTTGAAGGTGATATTTCAGAGGGTTGATGAATCTGAAAATTTAAACATCCTTCTAATTTAAGTGTATCACAGGTTAATGTGAAGGAGTGACAACCAGTGGCCAATTAGTTAAAATACAGAACAATCGCAGAAAAAACCAGCATCTACTCAAGAATGACTTTTCCATGAAACTGTAATATAATTTCAAGGAGAGATCAAACTCTTTACATTGTTGTTTTTTAAGGATATCATTTGTGTTATATTTTGCAATCAAATGAAAAAGTTACATGCAGCTTACTTTATCTTTTATATTTCACACTGAAACATCAGCATGATACATTGAGAGCATTTGGGTCCAGGTGGAAGCCTCCGTGGGGGGCTCGGAAGGAATGGCAGAGTCCGTGTATAGCAGGCAGGGCAAATGTACACTCAGAAACACAGACGGGGTTTAGAGGGGAACTGTCTGGACCTGGTCTTGAACAGCCATGTGACGCTGTCTGCGGTAAGCTTAGTCTAGCACTCTACATAAGGATTTTCAGAAATTCCCAATACACACAATAAAGTCATTATATCAGCTTTACTATTATATAATATATATATTACACATTCTAACATCATCACATCTGCTTGGGCAAGGCATCCCATGCCCTCAGACTTGTCTCTTCTCAGACAGGCTCCCTATCTAACAGCTCCCAGACCAGTGTTCTTAGCTGTACACCAATTATTTCTCCTTGTATAAAACAGTGTTTCATTTCTAATGGGAAAAAATTGTTAGCAAACACCTTCAATTTGCTAAACCTTCACGTTACTTTAACGAGGAGCATGGCTTAAAACCCGCAGATCCTACTTCACATGAAAATGCTTGTATGTTCGAATAGACTAAGAAGGATGTGGTCTTTATGAGAAAAAGTAATTTTCACCTTGGAAGGTGGAGCAAGGAGTAGTGTAACCTGTCATTTCCATCCCAAAAGGGGCTTCCCTTCTCTCCTCAGCATCTTTCTAAGCCATCTGAGTGCATGGCCTTAGAGAATGTGTTGACCCAGTAAACTATAAAATTAGGTTCTTTTCCTGGCATTTCTCACTTATGTTTCCTAGGGTATCTCATTTATTGTTTTCACTAACTGACACTCAGATTAAGAAACATGTGCCTCCAGCCAAACAGAGCCATGATCAAATCCTGGGAGAAGTAGAAACGAGACTGTGATATCTTCCTACTGAAGAAAATACAATTAATTAATTTCATTTGCTAAAAAGGCGACTATATGAAATGCCATATTGGATGCCAACATATTTTGTACCTGAAACATATCAGGAAGGTAACTCCATTAAATCTCTAAATGTTTCCATCTTTGAAATATTCTGCATTGAGAAAATTTCGTCCACAGCTTTTCTAGACTCAGGGAAATTCTGAGACCGGCAGCATGTCAGGATTAGCGCGTACTCGGCTCTCTAGGGTATCACGGCTCTGCGGGCCGGGATCTTTCCAGTCATCTCTTCTCTGACATTACGACCGACATCACACTGACCAGAATCACCACTGTGGCCGGCATTTCCTTCAGAGACGACTCCCTCGTATATCCTTTAAGTTCCCTTTGCATTTCAAAGAATACAACTACTTCTACCTCAGTACCAGCCGGCGGAGGAGAGAGGACATGTGTAAAGCCCAGGGCCCAGAGTGCCGAGCCTGCTCTGTGCAGAGCAGCCAATGCTGTTCAAGAACATTGTGGTGGGAGAATAACAGGAGAACGCCTCCTACATAAAGGGTTGTGTTACCAGCTGACATCCACGTCTTCTCCTCGTTAGAACATTCATCAAATTGATTAAAGTGTGTGCACTTCTCCTGTTTTCCTGTATAAAACTGTTTAATTAAGTGGTCACAAATATCAAAACAGTAAATTCAGTGCATCAAGATATAAAAGGAGAATATTTAGGTTGGGAAAGAGCTGGGTAGAGCAGATGTAAAATCAGTCTGAAGAGCTCAATGCTTGCTCTGGATTTCTTAGAAAAACACAACCAAATCAGATGCTGCCAGGGACCCACAACACCCTGGTTTGAGGAGGCTGGTAGCTGCTGACAGCCTTTTCAAGGAATCAAGAAAGTCAGTTCCAACCATGCGTTATTTTCCTACATAAATCGAGTTCTGGCTTTTATTGAATCTTTTTCTCCGTTCTCTGGCAAAAAGCCTAACCTGAGTTTGGAAAGAAATGGGGAAATTCTCTGCAGACAGCTCCAGAGAGGGAAACATGCCGTGAGCTCTATTCTTAAATGACTCTGACTAATTACACACAGCGCGCCAGGCAAGCTGCCGACCCATCTCAACGTCTGGGTGCTCCAACCAGCCTCCCGACCCCAGGCCGGGAAAACAGCCGGCCCTCCAAGGCTCTCTCCCAAACGCCATCAAATGGCAGAAGAAGTGAGTCTGCCTGCCCGATTTGCTCCTCCACTGCGGTTTCCCTCTGGGCGCGCTCAGCCAGGTCTTTTCTTTGGCAAGCTGTGATCTGAGGAAGGCACATATGAATAACTACATGTCTGGAGGGAAAAGAAAATGAGGACACCTTATTTTACTCTTTTTCCCTGTTTGGTCAAAGTCGAGTTTCTTCGGTTTCTTCAAAGGGGCTGATGTATGCACAGCTCTTTGTCAACACTGTGGCCCCTCCACTCTCCGGCGGAAATTCAGCTGGGCTCCATCGCACCTGCATTTTTGAATTGTGACTTAATGTTTCCCCATGAAACAGAGCAGGGACTGAATCTGTGGAGTTCTTATGTTTCCAGGTATTGGGAACTGTTCTTTCTGGTGCCATTTAAAAGATACTCATTTCATAAAAACCACTGGCTCACCAAAACCTATTTCCCCAACTCTTGCTTATGGGCCAATTCCTTAGTTATATACTATTCCATTATTTTTCCCCTAGAAATCTTTGACCTTTGCATAAGGGTGAAAGCCAGCCCTTGGGAAGGGGGCCAGGAGCAGTCAGCAGGCCAGCTCGTGCTTCCCTCCCTGCCTCTGCTTTTGGTTGGATGCTCCAGAGTTCAGCAAGAAGCCAGAGGCTACGCGTCCTCTGCAGAGCACAGAGCAGCACGGAGGGGCACGTGGTGGACACCCCGCACTCGGGGCAAGTTCCCACCCCCAAGAGAAAAGAAGCTCAAGACAGTCCTTCCAGAGGATGTCCTCCTTCCAGACATTTCAGCCCTAGAAATGAGAGTGATGCCTACCAACGTGAATGGAAGTGGCCAGGTCCACGGATGATGCCTAGCAGATTCGTATGGTGAATATGTCACTATATTTGGCTTGTTTATGCTAAAATCCTTTATTTTATTCTTGTTTTGTGAGTGTCCTTTGCTTAAATACCTAAGAGGTAAGTGACTAATTTCCCCAGGCAGAGTTAACATACATTGGGAGAACTTGGCCTGATGTTAATTACTCAAGCATTGTTTAATTTATTCACAAATATAACATTTAGCTACAGAGGAAAGAAAATTTTCCTGGGAATCAGGGACTGTTAACTATGGCTTTAGGCAGAACCATCTACCTCCCTATTCTCGCCTGTAAAATAACCAGCTTAGAAACATTCGATGGCAAAGACTGATCCAAGCAGAATATGACAGCCCACTAGCTGAATGCAAGACACAACATTTTGCCTTTAAATATATAATCCACTGAGTGGCATCACTTTCCCCAAACTCTATGGTACCCTCTAAGACTTTCAGAAATACCATCCTGTCCCTTTTGCTCCATCGTCAGAAACACTGCACTCTTGCATTCCAGCAGTTTATTCCAGGGTTAGAGAGTGGTTTCAGATAGACTCAGTATCAAGCTGATTTGGCTCTCAGAGGATTGAAAGGCTTACTTCACCTTATCCAGCTGGGGCTGCCGCTTCTCTGCTGGAAAGCCTCACACTTCTGGCTGCTCCGTGTGGGCACCAGGACTTTAATCAGGAGTTTAATGCACAGTGTGGCTGAAAGCTTTACCTGCGACTGTCTTCCAGTCTTCCTGGCAAGGCCCCAGAAACGACTTGCTCCCTTATACCTCCGTCTGCTCTGTTTTTCCATTTTTTTCTCCCATCCAGACAGAAAATAAAAATGTAGGACAAAAACTTAACAAAATGTCAGGCACTTGGGCATTTTCCTTTCTGCCACGGATTGTATTTACCCTTTTGATGTGAGCAGCTGGCTGACTTCATTTGTCCCTGCTTCCATTTTCTCCATCAGATTCACCACATCATATTTATTTTATGATTTCTTGACCGTTGGCCAGTCAGTCTGGCAAAAACCGTTCTCTTGGAAAGCTGACATTGTGCCTTGGATCCTGAATCTGCCCCTGAGGCTGTAAGCTTCTCAAGGACATGTTGCTCAACTGATCTTTGCCCTTCATACTTCCCTGTACACTGAAGACTAACACACACAAAAATTGGGTGTATACGTTAAATTTTTCAGTTTTTATTTTTATTTCTGATGAGTTCCAAAATTGTGGATCAACACAGAGAAGTAAGAATATGGTTCAGTATATAATGAGTACACCATTGTAGACCAGAGATAAGAATTCAGGTAAAAAGGTAATGAGATTATATTTGGACCTATAAATTAGGGCTTTAAGTGTCGAAATAAAGACTTTTTAAAAGCCAGTAGCAGTGTACTAATCTCTAGAATTCACTTAATATTGCAGCCCACCAAATTACAAATAATTTCTTGCTGCAGTAAGTAAAAAATATATATATATATGACTCTCCAAAGAATTTAGTAATTAAATTACATTTATTTTTAGGATAAAGGAAATAATTATGGAAGATTGGGAAGGCAAGGCAAAGCATGCTTTTACTTTTTTGTACCTGTTTTCTCAAGCTTTTAAAAATAAGTTATATTTACATTTTTTAAGGTTTGTAATTAAAAGAATTTTGATACACGTCTACAGAGACATAACTACCACTTTAATCAATATGTAGAATATTTCTGTCCTTCCAAGAAGTTATTTTATGCTCCCTGGTTGTTAATCCCCTCTCTGCATCCCTGGCCCTTTGCAATGCCTGATGTGCAATCTCTAAATCTGCTGGATAGTTCTGGACATTAGAGTTTCTCTGTTTTGACTAATAAGAATAAAAGTGCATAAGCATCTGCATGCCAATCGCTGCAGAAAATGTCTTTATTTCCCTCCACCACATCCAGGAGTAGGATTGCTGATTTAATGAAAAGCTGCCGAACTGTTTTCCAGCTGGCAAACCATTTGTAGCTGACCTGGAACGGTTACACGTTCCAGTTGCTTCAAGTCTGCACCAGCACTTGACGTTATCAGTGTGTTTTGTTTTATTTTTTTGTTCTTAGTTAGCTCTTCTAGTAGGTGTGGAGGAGGATTTTGTGGTTGCTCGAATCTGACTTTCTGGGGCTCCAGGGAAGCAGTGTTCCTGGCCCGGGGAGAATAAACTGGTGTGACTGAAATCAGTCTAGGGAAAGGCTAGGTCGGGAGAAACCCATTTATTGCTCAGAGTGAGGCCTGGCTCCGTGTGTCCCCTCCGGCGGCCACCCTCACTGCCTGTCTCTGCAGTCATGGTGTGCACTCGCCTCTCCAGCCGCTCCTTCCAGGAGGAACTCCGGGTCCCTGGAAACCCACAGGCACAGACCAATTAGGCAACACAGGGGAGGAGAGAACAGACTCTCTCTGCAGGTGTATGTGTAAGTGGGCTAAGGCCAGGCAAGAGATTCTGGAAATATTGCAATTTATCCCACAATTTCCCTATTGGATAAAGATGTTGAGTGTCTTTTCATATACTTCTTGTGCTATTTACTAGTTTTCTCTATTGAATTCTGCTGGCAACACTGACAAAAATGAACTCAAGGTATTTATGTATATTTCTATAATTTTCTACCTGTTCCATTTACACGTCTGTCCGTCTTGGTTAGTGTAGTGTTACTGTTAAGAGTACATCCTAAAGTCAGGCCATGTGTGCTGTTTCAACATGTTTATTTCTCCATATAAATTTTATAATTTGTTTGTCATTTGTTCAAATAGACTGCTGAATTTTTATTAGGATATGGGGAAATATAGACCAATTTAGGACAATTGATATAGTCTTTAGATCCATGAATATGTATTCTCTGGATGTATTTCTGCCTTATTTAATGTTTTTCATCAGTATTTTGTAATTTTCAGCATATAAACCTCATATATATTTACTTACATTTATCCCTATGTATTTCATGTTTTTAAAAATGATGTGTCATTAATTTTTAGATTCAATATCAAAATGTTTATTGCTAGTATATATATATATATATATAGTGTTTTTTTTAAATCTTGCAACCTTGCTAAACTCATTTATTAATTCTAGCAGTTATTTTGCAGATTCCTTGGGATTTTCTATATCAAGGATAGGTTATTTCTGAATAAAGTCTTTTTTATTTATTCCTTTATAATTCATACAATGTTAGTCTTTCCTCCTTTATTTCACTGGCTGAAATATTCTGATACAGTGTTCAACAGAAGTGGTGCAAGTGGACATCCTTGGGGTTTCCATTCTCCAGGGAAAGCTTTCAGCCATTCACTGTTAAATATGATTATTATTGAAATTTTGTGTACATTTATTAAATTGAGCTAGTTTTCTAAGATTTATATATGAATAGGTGTTGATTTTATTTAAGAGCTTTTTCAGTATCTATTAAAATGATATATATACATATAGTAATCTATACTAAGTTTAATATGTGAAAAATATCAAATTGGTTTTTGAATGTTAAAAAAACTTTCTGGAATAAACTCTTAATGGTCATGATAGAATATATAGTTTATATGTTGTTGAATTTTGTTTGATAATATTTTGGTAAAGACATTTGCATATACGCTCATGATGGAAACTATCTAAAATTTTCTTCCCTTATAATATCTTTGTCTGATTTTGATATAAGGGTAGTTCTGGTCTGATAAAATTAGTTGGGAAATAATCTCTCCTGTTCTATTTTCTGTAATAATTTGTATAGAGTGGGTATTATTTGTCCCTTAAGTGTCTGAAGAATTACCAGCTAAGCCAGCTGGGACTTGAGTTTGCTTTGAAAGTTTTTCACTAAAACTTCATTTAATAATTAAAGGGTAATTTGGGTTATTTATTTCTTCTTGAATGAGCTTTGGAGACTGTCTTTAGAGGAATTTGTCCATTTGTTTACAACATTCCATTATCGTTTTAATATATGTAGGGAATATTAGTGATGGCTTATCTTTGATACTGATACTGGTCATTTCTATCTTCTTTTTTCCCGTTAAACTGACTAGCTTTTGTTTTCTTCATTCCTATTCCATTGATTTCTACTCTTCTTGGCTTTTCTATATCTTGTTTCACAATGTAGAAGTTTAGACTCTTGATTCAAGGCTTTTCTTCTTTATAATGTATGATTACTTTTCATATGTCAATGTGACTGGATCTGGGGCTCAGACATTTGGATAAACATTATTTCTGGGTGCACCTGTGAGGGCATTTCTGGGTGAGATCAGCATCTGAATCGGTGCTTTGCCCTCTCCAGTGTGGTTGTGCACCCGCCAACCCGCTGAGGCTTGGGACAGAACCAGATGCAGGAAGGGGTCAGTGCTCCAGTCTCGCGCCCTAGCTGGGCGTTCAGTCTTCTCGGATCGATGCTCCCGATTCTCAGGGCTCTGTCGTGGGCTGACCCACACCGCCAGCTTTCCTGTCTCCAGCTTACAGACAGCAGACACTGGTAATTCTCAGCCTGATCTAAACCGTGACTTTGCAGATGTCTTCGCTGTTGTATAGAGAACGACTGCTCAAGGCAAAAATGGAAGAAGAGCATTCATGAAGCTTCTGCAGCACTGACTCAGGCTACTCAGTGGAGAAGAGTTAGCGGGGAATGTGTTCACAAAGCCATGTGAGAGGTAGTGTTTTGGCAAGCAAAGTCCTCAGAGGCTAAATGCCTGGTAACGGATAGCACACATATTGCCTCTTGCAACTCATTAATGAACGATTATGGTAGTGAAGCATTGTTGGTGTCCCTGCACAATGAAGGCAGTCTGCATCACCTACCCATGGTGAGGTCCATGTGTCCAGCTTGTTAACGAGGTGGGTGATGGGTGCTGCTGCATTGCAAACTCCCCGTGAGCCACAGGGGAAGCAGGCGCGACTGCAGAGGATGAGTAATTTGGTCCTTAACTCAGAGAGCAATGAACCCGTTTCACATCTAAGCTGCGCTCACCCTTGGATGGAGGGACATCCATCCGTTCAGGCTGGCACGCAGAGGGTTGGTGTACCAGGACACGTTTCCATAGGGACTGGGAATAATTCATCAGAAAGAACAAAGCCTCAACCTAAGAATCTGACTCAGTAATAGTACGAAAGTATTTTGGGGCCTGTTAAGCAGAAGCTCTGTGCTAAGGGCTTTGTGTGCAGTTTCACTCAGTCCTCCGGCTGCACCATAGCTGCTACGATTAGGCATGCTTTGGAGATGAAGAGTCAGGCTCATGGAGTTTAAGAAGCTTGTACACAATCACATATACTTTACGCTTCTGAGCCAGAATTTGAACCTAGTTTTACTCCAGACATCACAGCTTTAACCACAATAACAAGGCCTCTCACAGATTGTTGTGAAATTTGCTCCAACCTGCCTGTATTCACACCCTGGAGTTTAGTTCCTCCTCTACAATGCACCTTGCATTGCCCAGTGGGACAGTAACAAAGGTGGCAAAAATAAAGACTGCGATGTGTTCACACAGGGGGCCCTGCCTCCTTGCTGGATTATGATAGATTTTTGCCCAGCTGCCCTGTAGCCAACAGCCTGCCAACCAGCAGACATGAGAACGAGGCCGTCCTAGATCAACCAGCATCAGTCACCTCGCCAGCGGTCTACCAGCCTAGAGCAAACTCACGAAGGACTGGCCCAGCCTCGGCAGACCTGGAGAGGCATCTGGCTTACCCAGAGAACACGCAGACACAAACACAACTGACAGCCGCCTCGACTCATGACAGTGGAGCAGAGTCAGTGGACACATGTGCACACATGCGTGCGGCAGATGGGGAGATGGTTAAAGTGCCATGACATTTACCCAATTAACAAGTGACACAAGAAGGCTGAAACGCAGAAGGAACAAGAATTAAATGACCAATATATTGGTGGGAACAAAGTCAGTACCACTATGTAATAACCAGATGGATTAACAGTATGAGACATTGGTTATATCCTGTAAGTCTGGAAATGGTCAGAAGAATGCCCACTTTGTGTGAGGCTGAAGGGGCATGGAGCTTTTACACACTGCTGAGAGGATTATCAATGCACACACCCTGCTGTGCATATTGGAAATAAACATCAAAACCTTAAGAACAAGATATTTCACTTGCATATCTGGGAAAATATGCTAAGGAAACAAACTATGCAGTTTCCGAGGGTATGATTATAAGGGCTCACCTTCATGTTTTTCCACCAGGGACATATCAGAAGGGAAACAAAGACCAAACAACAGGGACTGGTTATATGAAAATCACTGAATCTACACAAGAGAATATGACTCTTCATTAAAATTTGTTTTAGAAAGTATTTAATGAAATATAAAGATGATTGAAATATACTGAATAAAGTGTAGCTTTAAAAATAAAACACCGTTGTGCCCAAACATCAGATGTGTATTATTGCCCCAAATTAACTTTCAGAGAGCTGCCTGCCGATTCCATGGAAAACGTCTCGTGTGTGCTGTTCTGCCGGTCACATCAGTATTCTCAGGGGCCGTCTGGGAAAGACACACTGTGAACAGTACAAATGTAGGTGCTTCTGGAGGTAAGAGGAGAGAGACACACACACAAACGGGCAAAACACTGTGACATGGGTCTCGTCGATGGTCCGTCTGTAGGGGCTCACACTAAATGGCATTTAATGCCGCTGTAAACAAGACTTTTTAAAGATCTCCATGAAAGGCAGGAGGATGAGTGACCGCAGGGCAGGGGTCATGAGACTGAGCATACACCTTCAGCGGGGTGAGAGTAAGCAGGCGCTAATGTCATCTAAGTGGGTCCTTGTGATTTTAGATAAGATTTGCAGTGACAGCATCTTATGCATTCAAAACGTGTTATATTTTAAACATTTTAGATGGAGAGGAAGATGATGTACTCTGGAAGACTGGGTTTGATGACTCAAAAACTAGCTGTCAAGGTGATGAATGCAGAAATGGCAAAAATGCATGTGGAGATTTTGAATACAATTGTTCCATGAAACCTGAGTGGAAAAATTTTGAATTTATGAATGTTTATTTTATATGTGACTTAAATTATGTATGGGTAAATAAACTAAATATTAAATAATGTAAGTAGATACTGGACTACTTCTGCTATGTTCTAACATGCTTATATATTTAAGCTGCCCATTTTATTTCTGGGTATATTCATTGGGAAGTAGGCAATTACCTTATATTCAAGGTGGTCTTATTACTGGCAGACATGGGATACCAAAAAGAAGTCCTTACATGTGTTATTACAAGTATACACACGTTCACAGAGGAAAATATAGACACTGGAATATTTATACTGAATAACTGAGTTAAAGAGGTTATTCTCCTGGAAATGGAATTATGGGATTGTGTGTTTCTGAGTTTAGTGGTTTAACGGGAATGCTTACATATATTTATAAGGTAAAAATTTCTTTGAGTATAATGAACTTACACAGTTATGTCATAAAACCTGTGTAACACTGTTATCTTCAGCTTCTGACACCGGAGATGCCACCAGTGGGCCAGAGCTTGGAGGAGACAGGAGGGAGAGAAAACAGTGTCTCAGCAGCACCGTGGCAGCCAGCCTCAGCCCACGCACCAAAGGGGGCAGTCCTGCGGTCTCTCTTTGCATATCTGTGTCAGGGTTCGCCACAGGGCGTAACTGACAGGACGTGCACACATACTGAGAGGTTTAGTTTATGGGTTGGCTCACATGACTGTGGAGATAGAAGTCCACATCTGCAGGGCGGGCTGGCAGTCTGGAGGCCCATGGAAGAGCTTCACTTCAAGCCCAGAGGGAGAACTTCTTAGGCTTGAGGCCAGTGGTTGTTCTGTTAAGGTCTTCAGCTGTTTGGATGAGGTCCAGCCACATTTCAGTTCAAGAACTCTATTTGGTTCTTTTTTTTTTTTTTTAGTTCATTTCTGAAAGTTTCAGTTTTGTCTTGCATATCCTTAAACATATTAAGCATAGGTAAAATGAGGTCTGATCATTTCATGATTTGGACATCTTGTCGGTTTATTGCTATTGCCTATCTTTATTTTTTGACTTCCAACCATATTGTGATGGCTCCTGAAGTGCCTGGTTATTCTTTGATTGTGTGCTCTTCATTGTATATGAAAAGTTGAAGGGATAATTTGAGGTGTAGGAGAACATTATCCTTTCCAAAGAAGGATTTAGATTTGGGACACTAGGTAGGGGTGTCCCATGGCGTTAGGGACCACAATGGAGAGACAGTTACAGGACCTAATTCAATATTGAATTAACCTATCTCTCCACCTGCACCTGTCTCCTTTCTTACTTTAATATGTTCTTGCCTGTCATTAAAATAATGATTAGAGAGCTCAGAAAATTATCACCAATTATTTTAATAAACAATGGCAGCTGATATTTTGTATTGCATATGTGTGGGTCAAGAGCTGATTTCTAACTGTAACCACATGGGACATGCATGTGAATAATTAATGCATTTTGATTACTTATGATTTCACATTAAAAATGACTCACACATTTGAAGCATCCTTAAAAGAATACGTTCAATTGAATTTGGAAATAATGAAAATTACTTCATGTGAGTCATCATTATTAATATGTGTTTTGCTGTTGTTTCTCACATAATATAACATATCCTTCTAGCTATTACTCAAAATAAATTACAGCAACATAATTTTAGAGTACTGTTAAAATGAGAAGTCCTTCTTTGCCACTTAGTTGCTACTTGACAATGGTTTGGTCTTAAGCTCCTAAATCAGTCACACCTTTTTTATAGCAGTTCCAGTGACCTTAGAATTTAGGGACATTGGGAATTCCTCTTTTCCATTCCAAATACATAACAGAAGGTCTTTAAACCTATATAGTGACCATAAGTTGGGGGCTACTTTGTAATACAAAAATTATTAAATAGCATATGGCAGGTTGGAAAGTAATATAAAAATCCACAGCTTCCAATAATGCTTCTACGCTTCCATGCACTTCCAAAACTTCAGCCAGATGTTATGGTTACTTTATACTGATCTTTGGTCCCTGTTTATCAGTGTACCCTGGAGGAAACGGTTTTTTAAAAAGGAGGTATTTGAAGGATATTTCTAAATTCAGCTCAGGGCACGCGGCTCCTCCCTTGGTTAAGCAGAAGGACCGAGTGTGACTTTCCAAAATGTAAGCTCCTATCACTCAGCCATGGAGGTATGAGATCAGATGCCTTATCTTCACCGCTGCCCCAGGCACCCTGCTTCTTCAACTTCATGTCTGTGCTTGGCTGTGGCCCCTGGTGCTGCACAGCTGGAAGCTGTCGTGGCGCTGTGACAGGTCTCATCTGGGCAGCAAACACAAAGCCCTTACATTCCTCATGAGCCTGTCCTCCTACTCCAGCCGACACCCTTCTCCCAAGGATTCTACCCTACTGGCCCTTGCTGACAGCTCCCTCCAGTGCCTAGTGCAACATGACTGAAGATTTCAGTCTTTCTTTGGTCAGCCAGCTGCCAGAAAAGGCAAAACAGAAGGAGGACCTGATTGATTGGTCCCTGGTCAGTCAATTAGAAGTTTTTATACTGAAGTCTTTGCACAATATTAGTAAAACAAAAATGTAGAACAAGAGTTCTGATTAAATTGCTTCTGTTGCAGAATTCGGAGACCTGCCAGTCTGCTAATTCCTTCCCCAAACATTTATTTGGTAAATAGAATCTAGCAAGCATAGTGAATGGCTTCCTGCTGCTCAAGAAAAGAAACAAAATGGTTCATTCACTTGTTTTATTAGAATGATGGATAATCTTTACTATTAGTAAACACGGGGTGGGAACTAACAGATGGGAGTTTGGGCTGATTTATAATGTCAGAGACATGAACAGATGTAAGCAGGTGAGCTGGGAGCAGTAAATCTTGTGGAGGTCGTAATAAAGTATCAGTATACTTACTAGTAATTATGGTGCCTGAAATAAATTTAGCTATAGATGAATGACTTGGGAGTGCTAGCATAATTTTCGGTGTCACCTAAAAGACAGCATAATCCAGGAATATGAGAGTTTCCCCATGAAGCACTTATTTAGGAAGATAAAAACATTTATAGTACCTTGAGTAATGATTGATAACAAAAGGTGATTACTATTGCCAAAGAAAATTCCTGGATCCATAGCCAGAAAAAAACACCGTCATGTGACTGAGCCCAATGCAGATGTGAGCTCTCCAAGCTTCTGCCGATATCTTATTTCCATGCCTGTGTGCGTGTCACAGGAAAGGCCTGAAGTTCACTAGGACACTAGCACATTCTGACATGTATTAGTGAAGGTGATGCCAGCGGCTGTAACAGATAAACCCTAGAATCTCCGTGACTTAAAACATTGGGAGTTTGTTCTCACACCTGTAATTTAATGGGAATAAATTCATAAATGTAGGTGGTCCTGAAGAAGGCTACACATGAACTGGAAGTAAATAAAGTTGATGCAGGGGTGTTTACATGCATTGAAATGCAAGGGGAAATCCTACTGCAATTATCAAGATTATCCCAAGGCTGAATTTTAAACAAGAGGAAAGTGTACAATCTGTTGGGTTAGGTCTTTTTCCCAGATGTAAGACAAGAGACTATTGAAGGTCTGGGGTTTAGAGGATTCTCCTGAAAGCACAGGTTGAAGAGCGAGGCTGGTCTGCCCACACCTAGTAACTAGCATCTAAGACAAAGGACAGGGACAGACGGAAGCTGCCGCTAAGGCCTCTCTGAGGCCACTTCCCCCCAGTATGCACAGACGCCTACCTGCTTGTTTTCAGCCAGCCCCCCACCACCACCTCAGGACCAGTGTGGCTAACTGTGCCCAAGGGCCTCTAGTACTTTTCTTCACATTCTTTGAATTCTGAATGCTTTCCTGCCGGTGAACAACCACATTTTGCTCTCCCATTCCTGAATCCTACATGGGAAAAATCAAGTGCCATCAGTTTTTCTGAACACGCTGAACAAGAATGTTTCCAGAGAGAAGAGTTTCTGGCAGAATCATCTCTGCCTACAATGCTGTAATTGACTATAGAAAGAACCTCCAACTCTGAAAAGGTGTCATTCGTTATGTTTGAAAATGCAGCACTTTTTTGGTTGAAAGGTCGTAGGAGACTTAACTGACAGGAGCGGAAGGGAAAGCAGGGTTTTCAGGAAGGACCTGCTGTTGTCTCCACGCCGCTGCAGCCGCGACACAGCTGTAGGCACCCAGGGGCCCGGCCTGCCCACCATCAGCCCTGCGCTTCTGCCCAGGGGCTTTGTTGACATCACTGACCTGGTCTCTTTGGCTTCCCAGCACAAGCTGGGGGGAGCAACTGGTGCTGGAAATACCCCACCAGTACTGCTGATCTAATCACACAGGAAAAAGGAGCATGAACTGTCTCCCACCTAGTGCCCTAGGCCTGGATGAACTGGCTCAGGTCGAGTGGACCCTGTTGCAGGATGTGGCCGTTCTAGCTTGAGCCACTGAGTGCAGACTGGGAGAAGAAACTGCTAGAAGTGAGTGCCAGGAAACTAGTACTTAGCTTCACCAAAACTCTAAACCTTGAACATAAGAAGTATACTTTAATTAAAAATTTTTTCTTTTAAATAGAGGGTTTTGCTCTGGTGCTAAGTGAACAGGGAAAACTGTCCTTTTCTGAGCATACCATAGAACTCTCATTACTAGGACACAGGGTATATTAAGGATTCGTCCTCTAATCAGTTTTTTTTTTCATGTTGTAAAAGGGAGGGGGGTTGGCTGCGACACTAGAGCCCTAACTGAGACCAGACACTCAACACACAGATACTAACCACCACAACACACCCAGTTTGTGACTACTGGTCACTTGCAACAAACTGGCACAAGTCTGGCTGCCTCTCACTGCACATGGGCCTCAGCTCCAGGCTCTGACTTTGCTAGTTATAGCAGACGATTAATCTGTGATCAGTTTCCATCTGCTGTTTGTGATGAATTCTGAGAAAAAGTATAACAAGTCACATTTACAGAGGGTTAATTTCTCAAACCCCACTATTTTTGTTCCGTCCTATTTATTTTTGCACAATACTTCCGGAAAGATGCTCCCTATGTAATTTAATCCAATTCCACGAGCTTGCCACTATGCACTATACTGTCAAATATTCTAGCATCATTAGAGTACAATTTGTCACCAATGTATTGAAGGCATTTATTGAGACAGCTTTTTATGAGGTAGACTGTGATATTAAAATCTTGTATTAGATTTAAAGATATGAAGTTGTGATTAGAGCAGTTATTCTTCATAAGAACGTCCATTCAAGAAGGAGATATAGTTGGAATAGGCAGATTTTTATGGAGCATGACTATGGAAAAGTAAAGCTACTTCAGGTGGGAATCTCCCATTGGACCCTGGGCTAATGAAAGGGGATCGAGAAAAGATAAAGACAGATGACAGACAGGGCAGATTATAGAGCACATGGACCACACAATCTTACGGTCTTCATCTTTGATGGCCATAGTAAGCCTCGGGATTGTATTACTAAGGGTTTGCTGCTTCCAAAGTATCGAAGACTGGTAACAACAAATGTCAGATTTGACTCTGGGCTTGGCTTATCCACTAAGCTCAGGTCAAAGGTCAGGATGGATCTATGTAGGTGGCGCTAGCTGCTTCCTGCCTTTTGTAACAGAGGGTCCCAAGATGGGAGAGGCCAGCAGAATCTAGGTGCCTCCCAGGGCTGCGACCAGAAACTGGCATATAGGATCTCCATCCACTTCCACAGCCAAAGCCGGCTACGTGGCTGTGTTCCATATCAGCAGGGTGGGAAAGTATACTCCACTCTCATGGGAGGAGCGTCAGAGTCCCATGGCAAAGCACATGGATGCAGGGTGAGCAGGAAGAACTGGGAACGGCGGTCCCATCTCCCACGGTATCACGAGCAGAGTAACGTCTTAGAAACACTTCTCCAACAGCAACTTATTCGATCTGTTAGATGAAGTACAGTAGCACTGAGGTTGGGAAGCCAGTGCCCATACTGCAGGGAAGAACGTTTTGTGGAAGAGCTTTTTCAATTTACTTCAAAGTTCTTGGTCTGGTCAGGTTTTCTAATACCCTGTTAGCCAACATCAGTCATGTCCTTGTCAAGA
The DNA here is from genome assembly GCA_032199065.1 of Smutsia gigantea. Taxonomy (NCBI): domain Eukaryota; kingdom Metazoa; phylum Chordata; class Mammalia; order Pholidota; family Manidae; genus Smutsia; species Smutsia gigantea. Next base: position 32,015 of record JAVSCE010011023.1, read on the forward strand.
ACCATGAAAGGCCTGAGACTTTACTTGATAAGAAGTTACCATGGAGGGTCTCTAGGATGCAGGCAGAGGACATAAGGTCCCAGAACAGAAACAAGAAACTATTGTGTGGCTCAGCAGAAATGTCAGTTTCAGCATACTGTGCATATATGTGTATAGATATACAATGCATGCATATTATATATTAGGTCAAAATTTGTAACAGTGTTGATCATATCTATACTTTGAAACAACAGGTGAAAAAAGCTAATTTTCATCAGAGTTGTGTAAAAGTTTCCCACTATGTTTGCAGATATTTTTTCTCTCTTTCCGTCTGCCAACTTTGCTTTATTTATATTGAAGCTATAAGGTATGTATACATTTGAAATTGTCACTTTTCCTGGTGGGTTGAACTTCTTGTCATCAACTGTCCCTCTTGCTCTCCAGGATCACTTCCTAGTTTGCAGTCCCGTGTTAATAAAGCACCCTCGGTTTGTTCTGCCTAGAGTTTGCATGGTCTATCTTTTCTTGCACATTCATTTTCAACTTGCTATATGCTTGTATTTAAGCATGTCAGGCATTAGTAGCATGAAACTGACTTTTGTATTTTAATTCAGCCTGGCAATCTTTGTCTTGTAATTGGGTAGTTTAATCCATTTATATTAAACATAGTTGCTGGTATATTTGGTTTCTATTTATGAACTTATCTCACTTTTAAAATATTGGTCTCACCTGTTCTGAATTCCTTTTTCTGTCCTTTTGTCTTTTGCTATTGTTCATTTTTAATCTTTTTCTATTTTTCCTCTTATTAGCTTGTTAGTGATATAGGTAATATTATATTATTGGCGTTTATTTAAATTACAAAGCTATAATGCTGATACCACTTTGTGTCATCAATTGTCACTTATAGTTCCCTCTTTTGGCCAATTCCCTTTCCTGAATCTTCTATATCTGGGGCTCTTCCTGAGAACAGGAGGTGCTAACAGCCCCACATCCTTCGCGGTTCCTAAGCTCAGACACACCACCCCTCAAGTTTGTGAGATACTGAGAGCCCAGCCCTGGCTGCACCAGCTCAGCACAGCTTAAACATGACATATGTCAGCACGTGCTCAAAGTCAAAACTACCAAGCACACAGTCACTGCCCCGCCTCTCCTGTCTCTGTCAGCTCATGGTCTCCACCCCAGATCCCACTGGTGCCCTCACATGCCCTCTGAGCTCTGCCGGCTCACGGTCTCCATCCCAGATTCCACTGGTGCCCGCACATCCCCTCTGAGCTCTGCCAGCCAATGACCTTCACCCCGGATCGCATGATACTGTGTTTCTCCTTCCAAAGACCTCAACTTTATCCTTCCCCCTCCCTGGCCATGGCCATCATGGAGCTTGTCAGCTCTCCTGGGAGACGTCACCACCTCTAACTCCCACCCAGGTACATGAGCTCCCTTTTCCACCAACTGCCAGAATGCCCTTTTTTAAGAGTAAGTTTTTATAGCCCTAACTGGATAATACCACACTTTTGCTTCCTACAATGACATATTTACACTTATTTACATGTGCTTACACTGCAAACCCCTTAACATGTGTCGTGAGAGATGATGCAATCTGCCTGCCCTGCCTCTCTGAGAACAGATGACATCATTCTGTCCCAGGCTCACCAAGCTCCAATCACAGGCCACGTGCCTCTTGAGTATCTGAGTGGCACCATACCCCTTCCCACCCAGGATCAGCTTCCCCTGCGGGTAGGCTTGGCTTACGCTTGCTCCCATGCAGGCATCTGTTCAGGGCCATTCCTGAGAGGTGGCATCTGACCCTTCATTTGAGATACTTACTTTCCCTGCTGTGTGCTCTCAGCACCTTGTTCTTTCTTCCACAGACTTACAACAACTTGTAAATTTGTGCTTTTTTTCTTTCATCAAACTGTATGCGCCACAGGAAACGGTCACTGCTGCGGTCCACCCTCTTACCTTTGGGGCTTGATTAGCAGCCCTAAAGGGCCATATTACATTTCTGGCCTCCCTGTTTTTGAGGGCTGGAGAGCAGCAGGATTGCACCTGTAACACTACCCTGCACGGCATGTACCAGTGCACGGTGTTCTTACCAGCTTTAGATGTTCTCCTAAAAAGGAGGCCCTTCTGCAGGAGCACCCAGGCACAGGCCACAGGCACGTGCCAAACTCGATGGCCTGGTTCCCACCTTCTTTTGATTTCCTTGGAGACTTTTAAAAATCAACATTCAGCTAGTTTATCTCCAATATGGAAATATTTTCAATGGAAAGAAGTGATGAATTCAATACATGTGGCTTCTGGAGACTGCAGAAACAAAATAAATGGTGCTTGGGGACAAATGGCTTTCAAGAGAGCCTCTGCTCTGACATTTCAGATAGAGACACTTGCCTGAATAGGTTCTATTTGCAAATGTTACTTAAGTCATTTCTAGGATTAGCGGCTAACATTTAGCAAGCATATCCTAAGTCTTTACTAGATGAAGTGGTTGATCATATCCACCATTGATTAGGAGTCCTTGAGAGAATGGATCTCAATTCACCTAACACAAAAATTTAAAAAGGAAAAATTTGGAGGGGTAAATTTTGCTGAAGAAACCCTACCTGAGGGCTGGAGGGCTGGGAACGGAGTGATGGTGGTGCTAGGAGGAGACCTGCATTCTCAGGAGCGGCTTGGGTGTGCCCTGCAGCAATCCTGCTCGTATTCTGACCCCCAGAAGCAGGCCCGTCCTGAACAGGTGGCATGGGCCAAACTGGGACCCAGCGTCTGTCACTGACATCACATACGGAGACCCCCATGAAAGAACGAGGCCGGCAGGGGGGAGCACGGTTTCTGAGCCCTGAACTCCACCGTGCCCTGGTCCCTGGCATCCCCCGGCCCAAGAGAACACACCCAAGCGGCACTCCCCAGGCACAGGGCAGCACAGGCGGGTGACGCTGCACCTTCAGGAGCACCTTGGGGACAGCTGCCCTAAACCGTCAGTGAAGCAAGGACTTGGTTCAAACCCGTACGTAGGGAGGCAGCGTCAGAGGCACCTCTTCCGAAGGCACGGGGACAGCTGTGTCAGCAGGTTTATCAAAGGCATGAGCAACAGCTGCAGACGCGTTTCATTTGCGGGAAAGGAAAGCACAAGCTTCAGAGCGGCAGACACGATGAACTCGAACGGCGGCATCTGGGACGACGGGAAGACGCACAGGGCCGCGGCGGTGCTCGGAGAGGCGGAGGCGGGCGCGGACGCGGGGCCGGGGGTGCTCGGCTGCAGCCTCCGAGCCACTGGAAGCCGTTATCGCGAACGGCGCCGGCCTCCGCCTCTCCGAGAGCGCCGCGCAGTCAGCGAGCTCCTGGCCGCACCCGGGGTTCGCACTCCGAAGCGCGGCACCACAGGCATTCCACGAGGGATGCCACGGTTTGTCCCTCCTCGCCACCCTCCCCAACTGCCGTTAGGGAGACTTGGATGGCGAAGACAAAGGCTACTTAAGTACTTTCTGTTGGAAATACACTTTCTGTATATTGATTTTATGGTAAAATTATTAAAGTTCTGAAAATGTAAGCAGCAAAATCAAACTGCATTTCCATGCTTGTTCCTGGTTTACTTTGCAGGTCAAGCTGTAACCTGAACAGAAGTGGCTACAAAGTGTTTGGAAACTCATCAAAGTCGAGTGGTCAAGAAAAACTCTGGAAACTGTCAAAGTGAGAAGGGTGACGTGTGCTTTTGTTCATTCGTAAGAGCAATTTGATTAAGAAAAAAAGCTAAGTGTTGGCTGCTATTCACTTCTATCATTAATTAAGATTAAACACAATTTATAGGATTTAAGTATTAGTATTTTTCTAGAATTGGTTCACAAAATGAAAAGGTTATTTTTCAAGGTCAAAGGCAAAACGTACTTAAAATAACAGTTATTTAGCTCTAAGACAGTAGTACTCTGAGGGGCTGAATACACAAACACTGGTCAGACCACACACAAGGGTGGGCGTCTGCTTCCTTTCTAGTAACACTCCTGAAAGGGTCTCTTTATCTCTTTTAGCTGCAATATTCTAGAGTGGTTCATATTCCTTGATCCATTTTCACAGAAATAAGAACAGGATGGAAAACGCAGTATTTTAAATATGCACATAGCTGGGAAAGGTGGGCTGACTGTTTTTCTGTTTGTCAGAAGAGCAGTTGCAGGGCTGCCCCCGGGGGGTGGGGGGAGAAGTTAGCGCCCACCTGGACCACCAGGTTAATGTCTAACGGAAGGGGAAGAACTGAGCTCTTCAGAATCATTGCTGGACCCCGACGAGCCTGAATTAAGCTTGCTTGACCATGACTGTTCATGGAGAAGGAGATAAATAGATCCTTCGTGTTTTTATGGTTTACAAGAAAAGCTGCCCCACCTGTTGGGTATTGATGACTGTCCCAAAGACAACAGTTATCTGGGTACATTCACTAGATTAACTCTTAACCATTAGATTAATAAATGGGTGGTGTCAGACTGGGTCCTAGCCCAGCACTGCTGGATATGAAATTAAAGAGATCAGCAGATCAAAGAAGATCTGTGGATTGTGGATCCCAAATGGGATGTAAATGTATTGGGATCACAGATTTTCAAGATCCATTTTACTGTGTATGTTAAGAATCTGGACAAACAAGGAAAATCAGGAAAAAAAACCCAAATAATCCTTTTAAACAGCGACACTTGGTGGCCGAACAAGAAACAGCACCCGCAGGCTGATGAGACCTGTTCCAGCAGGGTAATAAGGAAGCCTGGTTTGGGTCCAGGGACAATTCAAGGGGGAGATAAATCCTGGAGGCGCTAATGATTAAGTAGGAAAGCTAAATGATATTTCCACATTTCATAATGAGTTTTGGGAACAGTTTATCCCACGTGCATGCAAAATCTCCTCAGAGGAGTATTTCTCCAATTAATTATTAGCACTTGAGAGTTTCTTTCCATACAGGTTATTTTAAGTTTGCATATGATTTGACAAGTTAGTGAGTTTCAAAAGGAAAACAAAAGTCATCCAACTGAATGACTTTATCAATAAAACCAGAAATATTTTCAGTGTATTTCATAATTAAATTTAATTGTACCATTTATTTGTAGTCTAATAACAATGAAGGATCACCTACACAGAAGCTAATGTAGCCTTGCATCATTAACTATTACAGCAAAATGTTTCCTAAGCAAATGGATAAGCTCTTAAAGGGAGAATGTTTACAATTCGTGGGATACATGTTTGTAAGCATTTTAGGTTTGGTTATTTTCACATAAACCTGTGCAAGTTTTAAATCTGGTACACCAAAAAACTAAAATACATTTGGCTTTCTGTTAACTCTTGATATTTATGTTTTTTTTTAATTTTAAATTTACCTGGAAAAATGAAAAGGTAAATAAGAAAAATTTTGAAAAGATCTCTTAAGCAACTTAACATCTGCTAATTACAAACCATGTATCAGGAGACAAAAGTTCAATAATGCAGCCCCCAATTTCATACTTGCCGCCTATTCAAAGAAATAAGTAACCAATTCAGCAGTAGAAATTAAAACACTGAAAAAAGTGACTATGGTACAAGTAATTAAAAAAAGAATAGGATAGTCCTAAAACAGACCCTGCATTATAATAATTTAATGTCTATCAAAACTTTGCTATCATCAATTACTGGGACAAAAAGTTTACTTGAGAAATAGTATTAGAGCAGTGGTTACACACTACAAGGGACAAAGTTTTAAGTCTTATTAGTTGCTTAGTAATTTCAGCTCTCTATGCAGATGAATTAAAGAGTTAAATATTGAAAGTCAACCCGCAGGTTAACAGACATATAAAAATTCAACCTCTAGACAGCAATAACTTTCAATCTGAGAGAGCATAGGGACAATAAAATAATGTTGGCATTTTAGAGCAGATGACTTTTTGTGCAGGGGAGGAGTCCCTGCCTCTCCCCCTAGGTGACAGCAGTGCACAGCCTTTACCCCTGTTGTGATGACCAAAAATGTCCCCGGTGTTGCCAACAGACCGCCCCCCCCCCCCACACACACACACAGGGCAGCAAAGCCACTCCCGGTTGAAAACCACTAGAATGAAGACATCTCTATGTCAAAAAGGAACCTTTGAGGTTTTTGAGATCACCATCCCTTTATTACAGATGGGAAAAAGAGAGAATGAAATAGGTGAAGCAGGTAATGAATACAAGTGCGAGGATTATAAACTGAACATGGAGGATTCTAGAAACTGAAGCCTAAGATTTCTAGTACACAGTCCGTCTCTTGATCTATTTCACCCCGTCTTGAACCTAATTACTATGCCAGGAGTCTGGGAGCCCAGCAGAAAGGAGTGCAGGAGCCTGGCGAACACTGAGACCGGCACCAATCTGAGCTGCAGGCCCGAGGGAAGCAGAGATCAGGGGCTGCTTTCTTCTTGAGCGACCAGGCCGGGCTTCACTGACCACCGGTGGTTTCCTGTGGCCACTGTGGGAATGTAAACTCCTTGTATGTAGGACACCTTTAAATTCTTTCTTTTTAATTTATTGTTTATTTAGGTCTGAAACACACAGATCGTAAATGTTGTGTTTGGTTGAGCTTTATAAATATGAAAACAAAACACATCAAGGCAAGAAGATTTCTCCCGCAGTTTCCCATTCAACACCCCCCATGCAGAAGCAACCACTGTATCTGATTTCACCACGAGTTCATTTGGCCCACTGTAATGCTTCGTAAAACACAGCGATGTGGGACATCTCTTTTGTGCTCGGCTTCTTTGCTTATCCTCACGTTTTGGAAATTCATTCATTGGATTGCATATATTAGTATGATCCCTTTTTTATGATTAGCTAGTTTTCAATTGTATGGAGATACATTTGGCTTATCAACCCTCTTGGTGATAAACATTGAGGTTCATTCCAGTTTGAGGCTATTGTGAATGAGGCTTTCCGGGAACATTTGCATTCAAGTCTTTTTCTGGACACTTGTCTTCATTTCTCTGTAAACACTTAGGAAT
>JAVSCE010011024.1:0-28091 GCA_032199065.1 Smutsia gigantea
AGGAGTGGAATTCTTGGGTCAAATTGTGATTCTATTTTGAGTTTTTTGAGGAACCTCCATACTGCTTTCCACAATGGTTGAACTAATTTGCATTCTCACCAGCAGTGTAGGAGGGTTCCCTTTTTTCCACATCCTCGCCAACATTTGTTGTTGTTTGTGTTTTGGATGTTGGCTATCCTCACTGGTGTGAGGTGATATGTCATTGTGGTTTTAATCTGCATTTCTCTGATGATTAGCGGTGTGGAGCATCTTTTCATGTGCCTGTTGGCCATCTGAATTTCTTCTTTAGAGAAGTGTCTATTTATGTCCTCTGCCCATTTCTTAATTGGATTATTTGCTTTTTGTTTGTTGAGGTGCATGGTCTCTTTATATATTTTGGATGTCAACCCCTTATCGGATATGTCATTTATGAATATATTCTCTCATACTGTAGGATGTCTTTTTGTTCTACTGATGGTGTCCTTTGCTGTACAGAAGCTTTTCAGCTTGATATAGTCCCACTTGTTCATTTTTGCTTTTGTTTCCCTTGCCTGGGGAGACATGTTCATGAAGAAGTTGCTGATGTTTATGTCCAAAAGGTCTTTGCCTATGTTTTTCTCTAATAGTTTTATGGTTTCATGACTTACATTCAGGTCTTTGATCCACCTTGAGTTTACCTTTGTGTATGGGGCTAGACAGGAGTCCAGTTTCATTCTCTTACATGTAGCTGTCCAGTTTTTCCAACACCAGCTGCTGAAGAGGCTGTCATTTCCCCATTGTATATCCAAGGCTCCTTATCAAATATTAATTGACTGTATATGTTTGGGTTAATATCTGGACTCTCTATTCTGTTCCACTGGTCTGTGGGTCTGTTCTTGTGCCAGTATCAAATTGTCTTGATTACTGTGGCTTTGTAGTAGAGCTTGAAGTCAGGGAGCATAATTCCGCGTTTTATTCCTCCTTCTCAGGATTGCTTTGGCTATTCGGGGTCTTTTGTGGTTACACATGAATTTTAGAATTATTTGTTCCAGTTCATTGAAGAAAGCTGTTGATAGTTTGATAGGGATTGCGTTGAAACTGTATATTGCTTTAGGTAGTATAGCCATTTTGACAATATTTATTCTTCCTAGCCAAGAGCACGGGATGAGTTTCCATTTCTGTGTGTTAATTTTGTATCCTGCAACTTTGCTGAATTCAGATATTAGTTGTAGTAGTTTTGGAGTGGAGTCTTCAGCGTTTTTTATGTACAATATCATGTCATCTGCAAATAGTGACAATTTGACTTCTTCTTTACCAATCTGGATGCCTTGTATATCTTTGTTTGTCTGATTGCCGTGGCTAGGACCTCCGGTACTATGTTGAATAACAGTGGAGAGAGTGGGCATCCTTGTCTTGTTCCCGATCTTAGATGAAATGCTTTCAGTTTCTTGCTGTTAAGTATGATGTTATCTGTGGGTTTGTCATATATGGCCTTTATGATATTGAGGTACTTGCCCTCTGTATCCATTTTGTTGAGAGTTTTAATCATGAATGGATGCTGAATTTTGTCAAATGCTTTTTCAGCATCTATGGAGATGATCATGTGGTTTTTGTTCTTCTTTTTGCTGATGTGGTGGATGATGTTGATGGATTTTCGAATGTTGTACCATCCTTGCATCCTTGGGATGAATCTCACTTGATCATGGTGTATGATCCTCTTCATGTGTTTTTGAATTCGGTTAGCTAATACTTTGTTGAGTATTTTTGCATCTACGTCCAACAGGGATATTGGTCTGTAATTTTCTTTTTTGGTGAGGTCTTTGCCAGGTTTTGGTATTAGAGTGATGCTGGCTTAATAGAATGAGTTTGGAAGCATTCCCTCCTCTTCTATGTTTTGGAAAACTTTAAGGAGAATGGGTGTTATTTCTTCTGTATATGTCTGGTAGAATTCAGAGGTGAATCCATCTGGTCCGGGGGTTTTGTTCTTGGGTAGTTTTTTGATTACCGCTTTAATTTCGTTGCTGGTGATTGGTCTGTTTAGTTTTTCTGTTTCTTGCTTGGTCAGTGTTGGAAGATTGTATTTTTCTAAGAATTTGTCCTTTTCTTCTAGGTTTTCCAGCTTGTTAGTGTATAGATTGCCATAATATTCTCTTATAAATCTTTGTATTTCTATCGGGTCCATCGTTATTTTTCCGTTCTCATTTCTGATTGTGTTTATGTCTGTAATTCTCTCTTTCTCTTAATATGTCTGGCTAGGGGTTCATCTATTTTGTTTATTTTTTCAAAGAACCAGCTCTTGGTTTCATTGATTTTTTCTATTGTTTTATTCTTCTCAATTTTATTTATTTCTTCTCTCATCTTTATTTTGTCCCTCCTTCTGCTAACTTTGGGTCTCATTTGTTCTTCTTTTTCCAATTTCAGTAATTGTGTCTTTAGACTATTCTTTTGGAAAAGTTCTTCCTTCTTTAAATAGGCCTGCATTGCAATATACTTTCCTCTTAGAACTGCCTTTGCTGCGTCCCATAGAAGTTGTGGCTTTGTGTTGTTGTTGTCATTAGTCTCCATATATTCTTTGATTTCTGTTTTGATTTGGTCGTTAACCCATTGATTAATTAGGAGAATGTTGTTAAGTCTCCATGTATTTGTGAGCCTTTTTTATTTCTTTCTAAAATTTATTTCTGCTTTTATACCTTTGTGATCTGAGAAGTTGGTTTGTAGGATTTCAATATTTTTGAATTTACTAAGGTTCTTTCTGTGGCCTAGTATGTGGTCTATTCTGTAAAGTGTTCCATGTGCACTTGAGAAGAATGTGTATCCTGCTGCTTTTGGGTGCAGAGTTCTGTAGATGTCTGTTAGGTCCATTTGTTCTAGTGTTTTTTCAGTGCCTCTGTGTCTTTACTTATTCTCTGTCTGGTTGATCTGTCCTTTGGAGTGAGTGGTGTGTTGAAGTCTCCTAAAATGAATGCATTGCTGTCTATTTCCTCCTTTAATTCTGTTCGTATTTGTTTCACATATGCTGGTGCTCCTGTGTTGGGTGCATATATATTTATAATGGTTATATCTTCTTGTTGGACTGACCCCTTTATCATTATGTAATGTCCTTCTTTATCTCTTGCTACTTTCTTCTTTTGAAGTCTATTTTGTCTGATACAAGTACTGCAACACCTGCTTTTTTCTCTTTGTTGTTTGCATGAAATATCTTTTTCCATCCCTTCACTTTTAGTCTGTGTATATCTTTGGGTTTGAGGTGAGTCTCTTGTAAGCAGCATATAGATGGGTCTTGCTTTTTTATCCATTCTGTTACTCTGTGTCTTTTGATTGGTTCATTCAGTCCATTTACATTTAGGTTGATTATCGATAGATATGTACTTATTGCCATTGCTGGCTTTAGATTCGTGGTTACCAAAGGTTCAAGGGTTGCTTCTTTACTATCTAACAATCTAACTTAACTTTCTTAGTAAGTTATTGTAAACACCATCTGATGTTTCTTTATTTCTCTCCCTTCTTATTCTTCCTCCTCCATTCTTTATATACTAGGTGTTTTATTCTTTGCCTTTAGTTAGTATGTGATGGTCTTCTTTCTTTGCTATGATATTATTTTCTCTGGTAACATCTTTTTAGCCTTAGGGGTGCTTCCCTCTAGGGCAGTCCATTTAAGATATCCTGTAGTGGTGGTTTATGAGAGGCAAACTCTCTCAACTTTCATTTGTCTGGAAATTGTTTAATCCCTCCATCATATTTAATTGATAATCATTCCGGACACAATATTCTTGGTTCGAACCCCTTCTATTTCAGTACGTTACATATATCATGCCATTCTCTTCTGGCATGTAAGGTTTCTGTTGAGAAGTCTGATGGTAGTCTGATGGGTTTTCCTTTGTAGGTGATCTTTTTTCTCTCTCTAGCTGCCTTTAATACTCTGTCCTTATCTTTGATCTTTGCCATTTTAATTATTATGTGCCTTGGTGTTGTCTTCCTTGAGTCCCATGTGTTGGGTGGTCTGTGGGCTTCCATGGTCTGAGAGACTATTTTCTTCCCCAGCATGGGAAATTTTCAGCAATTATTTCTTCAAAGACACTTTCTATCTCTTTTTCTCTCTCTTCTTCCTCTGGTACTCCTATAATGCGATTATTGTTCCGTTTGGATTGGTCACACAGTTCTCTTAATATTCTTTCACTCCTAGACATCCTTTTATCTCTCTCTGCCTCAGCTTCTCTGTATTCCTGTTCTCTGGTTTCTATTCCATTAACAGTCTCTTGCATCTCTTCCGGTCTGCTGTTAAGCCCGTCGATCGCTTGTCTGATTTCTTCATTGTCTTTCCTCACTTCCCTCACTTCCTCCCTCAGCTCTTGCACATTTCTCTGTAGATCCATCAGCATGGTTATGACTTTTATTCTGAATTCTTTTTCAGGAAGATTTGCATTTCTATCCCTTCAGACTCCCTCTCTAGGGTTGTCTGGTTGATCTTAGTCTGGACCATATTCCTCTGTCTTTTCATGGATATAGAAGTGGTCGCTGGTAGTTGCCACGTATGTCAGCTGGGCTCTTTAAGACTTTAAAAAGAAAAAAAAAAGAAAAGAAAAGAAAAAAGGAGAAGAAAAAACAAAAAAATACAACCAAACATACAAAACAACACCCCCCAAAAAAACGCCCACTGGGAGTAGATTTTGTGGGGATGCTGTAGGTGGCACTGTTGCTCCACTATTCCGCAGCCGTGGTTGCGCCGCTCCGCAGTGCCCTTTACAGCTGTGGCCGGGGTGGGAACGAATGGGAGGCTGTTGATCTCTGTGGACGTCTAAGTGCGGCCACCCATTCCCAGTCACCAGTTCAGGGGTCCAAAACTCCCCAGGACTCTCAGCCTGCTGGGCTGAGTGTGCCGGGCCGATCCTGCTCCTCTACTGGGCTCCTGTCTCTTTAAGACTGCTGAAGAAAGCGCACGCTTTTTTTTTTCTTTTTCCCAGGAGCTGGCTGCAAGCACCCTAGTGTGTTCCCCCCTCAGATCCTGCACCCTCTGTCGCTCCAATCTCCGCTACACTGCGTGATGTGTGTCAGTGCTCCCCACGCAGATCAATGGGGCTGGTTATTTTGCGGGGTGTACTTCCATTCCTTCCCAGCTCTGAATCCTCTCCTCCCACTGGTGCGCTGGGGTGGGTGAGTGCTTGGGTCTCACCGGGTCGCGGGTCCGTATCTTACCCACCTCGCGGGGTGCTGTGTCCTCTCAGGTGTAGCTGCACGCTGTGTGCTTTCCTGTGTATTCTGGTCTCACTTTTAGGAATAGTTTTATTTGCCATATTTTCATAGATATATAGTTCTGGGAGATTTCTGCTGCCCTGCTCACGGAGCCATCTTCCCGGAAGTCCCCGGTATTTTTTTTTTTTTATCTAAGAAAGTTTGCCTACTCTAAGGTCAGGGTCAAGGTAGTCTCCAATCTTTTCTTAAGTGTTACTGATTTTGATGCTGACGATGTTTTTCTCTACAGCTTTACTGAGATATAATTGACATATAAAATTGTGTAAGTTTAAGATGGACAATGTCATGATTTGGTATATGTATTGATTACGGCAATAAGGTCAACACATCCGTCACCTCACATAGTTACATTTTTTTTGTATCATTAATGTACAATCACTTGAGCAACATTATGGTTACTAGACCCCCTATTATCAAGTCCCTCCCACATACCCCACTACAGTCACTGTCCATCAGCATAGTAAGATGCTATAGAATCATTACTTGTCTTTTCTATAAATACTGCCTTTCCTGTGTCCCCTGAAACTGCATTACGTGTGCTAATCATAATGCCCCCTTTCCCCCCTTATCCCTCCCTTACCACCCATCGTCCCCAATCCCTTTTCCTTTGGTAACTGTTAGTCCATTCTTGGGTTCTGTGAGTCTGCTGCTGTTTTCTTCCTTCAGTTTTTCTTTGTTTGTATACTCCACAGATGAGTGAAATAATTTGATATTTGTCTTTCTCTGTCTGGCTTATTTCACTGAGCATAATACCCTCTAGTTCCATCCATGTTGTTGCAAATGGTAGGATTTGTTTTCTTCTTATGGCTGAATAATATTCTATTGTATATATGTACCACCTCTTCTTTATCCATTCATCTACTGATGGATACAGAGGTTGCTTCCATTCCTTGGCTATTGTAAATAGTGCTGCGATAAACATAGGGGTGCATATGTCTTTTTCAAACTGGGCTGCTGCAGTCTTAGGGTAAATTCCTAGGACTGGAATTCCTGTGTCAAATGGTATTTCTATTTTAAGTTTTTTGAGGAACCTCCAAACTGCTTTCCACAATGCTTGAACTCGTTTACAATCCCACTAGCAGCGTAGGAGAGTTCCCCTTTCTCCACATCCTTGCCAACATTTGTTGTTGTTTGTCTTTTCGATGTTGGCCATCCTTACTGGTGTGAGGAGATATCTCATTGTGGTTTTAATTTGCATTTCTCTGATGATTAGTGACATGGAGGATCTTTTCATGTGCCTGTTGGCCATCTGAATTTCTTCTTTGGAGAAGTGTCTGTTCAGCTCCTCTGCCCATTTTTTAATTGGATTAGTTGCTTTTTGTTTATTGAGCTCTTTATATATTTTGGATTTCAACTCCTTATTGGATATGTCATTTATGAATATATTCTTCCATACTGCAGGATGTCTTTTTGTTCTACTGATGGTGTCCTTTGCTGTACAGAAGCTTTGTAGTTTGATATAGTCCCACTTGTTCATTTTTGTTTTGTTTCCGTTGCACGGGGAGATATGTTCATGAAGAAGTTGCTCACGTTTATGTCCAAGAGATTTTTGCCTATATTTTTTTCTAATAGTTTTACTGTTTCATGACTTACATTCATGTCTTTGATCCATTTTGAGTTTACTTTTGTGTATGGGGTTAGACATTAATCCAGTTTCATTCTCTTACATGTAGCTGTCCAGGTTTGCCAACACCAGCTGTTGAAGAGGCTGTCATTTCCCCACTGTACATCCATGGCTCCTTTATCCTATATTAATTGACCATATATGCTTGGGTTTATATCTGGGGTCTCTATTCTGTTCCACTGGTCTGTGGGTCTGTTCTTGTGCCAGTACCAAATTGTCTTGATTACTGTGGCTTTGTAGTAGAGCTTGAAGTCAGGGAGCATAATTCTCCCTGTTTTATTCTTCCTTCTCGGGATAGCTTTGGCTATTCTGGGTCTTTTCTGGTTCCATATGAATTTTAGAATTATTTTCTCTAGTTCATTGAAGAATGCTGTTGGTATTTTGATGGGGATTGCATTGAATCTGTCGATTGCTTTAGGCAGGATGGCCATTTTGAAAATATTAATTCTTCCTACACAAGAGCATGGGATGAATTTCCACTTATTTGTGTCCTGTTTAATTTCTCTTAAGAGTGTCTTGTAGTTTTCAGGGTATAGGTCTTTCACCTCCTTGGTTAAGTTTATTCCTACGTATTTCATTCTTTTTGATGTAATTGTGAATGGAATTGTTTTCCTGATTTCTCCTTCTGCTAGTTTACCATTAGTGTATAGGAATGCAACAGATATCTGTGTATTAATTTTGTATCCTGTAACTTTGCTGAATTCAGATATTCAATCTAGTAGTTTTGGAGAGGATTATTCAGGTTTTTTATGTATAATATCATGTCATCTGCCAACAGGGACAGTTTGACTCCTTCCTTACCAATCTGGATGCTTTTATTTCTTTGTGTTGTCTGATTGCCATGGCTAGGACCTCCAGAACTATGTTGAATAAAAGTGGGGAGAGTGGGCATCCTTGTCTTGTTTCCGATCTTAAAGGAAAAGCTTTCAGCTTCTCGCTGTTAAGTATAATGTTGACTGTGGGTTTGTCATACATAGCCTTTATTATGTTCAGGTACTTGCCCTCTATACACATGTTGTTGAGAGTTTTTATCATGAATGGATGCTGAATTTTGTCGAATGCTTTTTCAGCATCTATGGAGATGATCATGTTGTTTTTGTCCTTCTTTTTGTTGATGTAGTGGATGATGTTGATGGATTTTCGAATGTTGTACCATCATTACATCCCTCGGATGAGTCCCACTTGATCATGATGGATGATATTTTTGATGTATTTTTGAATTCAGTCTGCTAATATTTTGTTGAGTATTTTTGCATCTATGTTCATCAGGGATATTGGTCTGTAATTTTCTTTTTTTGTGGTGTCTTTGCCTGGTTTTGGTATTCGAGTGATGTTTGTTTCGTAGAATGAGTTTGGGAGTATTCCTTCCTCTTCTACTTTTTGGAAAACTTTAAGTAGAATGGGCATTATGTCCTCACTAAATGTTTGATAAAATTCAGCAGTGAAACCATCTGGTCCAGGAGTTTTGTTCTTAGGTAGTTTTTTGATTACCAATTCAATTTCTTTGCTGGTAATTGGTCTATTCAGATTTTCTGTTTCTTCCTGGGTGTTCCTTGGAAGGTTGTATTTTTCTAGAAAGTTGTCCATTTCTTCTAGGTTATCCAGTTTGTTACCATAGAAGTTTTCATAGTATTCTCTCATAATTCTTTGTATTTCTGTGCTGTCTGTAGTGATATTTCCTTTCTCATTTCAGATTTTGTTTATGTGTGTAGACACTCTTTTTTTCTTGATAAGTCTGGCTAAGGGTTTATCTATTTTGTTTATTTTCTCGAAGAACCAGCGCCTGCTTTCACTGATTCTTTCTATTGCTTTATTGTTCTCAAATTTATTTATTTCTGCTTTAATCTTTATTATGTCCCTCCTTCTACTGACTTCGGGCCTCATTTGGTCTTCCTTTTCTAGTTTCATTAATTGTCAGTTTAAACTGTTCATTTAGGATTGTTCTCCTTTCCTGAGGTAGGTCTGTATTGCAATATATTTTCGTCTTAGCACAGCCTTCGCTGTGTCCCACAGATTTTGCTGTGTTGAATTATTGTTGTCATTTTTCTCCATATATTGCTTGATCTCTGGTTTTATTTGGTCATTGACCCATTGATTATTTAGGAGCATGTTATTAAGCCTCCATGTGTTTGTGGGCTTTTTCATTTTCTTTGTGTAATTTATTTCTAGGTTCATACCTTTGTGGTCTGAGAAGCTGGTTGGTAGAATTTCAATCTTTTTGAATTTACTGAGGTTCTTTTTGTGGCCTAGTATATGATCAATTATTGAAAATGTTCCATGTGTACTTGAGAAGAATGTGTTTCCTGTTGCTTTTGGATGGAGTGTTCTGTAGATGTCCGTTAGGTCCATCTGTTCTAATATGTTGTTCAGTGCCTCTGTCTCTTTACTTATTTTCTGTCTGGTCGATCGGTCCTTTTGAGTGAGTGGTGTGTTGAATTCTCCTAAAATGAATGTATTGCATTTTATTTCCCCCTTTAATTCTGTTAGTACTTGTTTCACATATGTAGGTGCTCCTGTGTTGGGTGCATAGATATTTATAATAGTTATATCCTCTTGTTGGACTGACCCTTTTATCATTATGTAATGTTCTTCTTTGTCTCTTGTCACTTCCTTTGTTTTGAAGTCTATTTTGTCTGATACAAGTACTGCAACTCCTGCTTTTCTCACTATTTGTTGCATGAAGTATCTTTTTCCATCCCTTCACTTTCAGTCTGTGTATGTCTTTGGGTTTGAAGTGAGTCTCTTGTAAGCAGCATATATATGGGTCTTGTTTTTTTATCCATTCAGTAACTCTTTCCTTTTGACTGGCACATTTAGACCATTTTACATTTAGGGTGATTGTCGATAGGTATGTACTTATTGCCATTGCAGGCTTTAGATTCGTGGTTACCAAAGGTTCAAGGGTAATTCCCTTACTATCCAAAAGTGTAATTTAACTCACTTCATATGCTATTACAAACACAACGTAAAGCTTCCCCCCCCCCACCTTTATCTTCGTTCTCCATTCTTTGTATGTTATGAATCATATTCTGTAGTTTTTGTCTAGCCCTTGGGTGGCTTCTATTTAGCCTTAGGAATACTTCCATCTATAGGATTCCCTCCAAAATTCGCTGTAGAGGTGGTTTGTGGGAGGTAAATTCTCAGCTTTTGCTTATCTGAAAATTGTTTAATCCCTCCTTCAAATTTAAATGGCAACCTTGCTGGATAGAGTATTCTTGGTTCAAGGCCCTTCTGCTTCACTGCATTAAATATATCGTGCCACTCCCTTCTGGCCTGTAAGGTTTCTGTTGTGCAGTCTCATGATAGCCTGATGGGTTTTCCTTTGTATGTGATCTTTTTTCTCTCTCTAGCTGCTTTTCAATGTCTGTCTTTATCCTTGATCTTTGCCATTTTAATTATTATATGTCTTGATGTTGTCTTCCTTGGTTCCCTTGTGTTGGGAGATCTGTGCACCTCCATGGCTTGAGAGACTATCTCCTTCCCCAGATTGTGGAAGTTTTCAGCAATTACCTCCTTAATAACACTTTCTATCCCATTTTCTCTCTTCTTCTTCTGGTACCCTTATAATGCGAATATTGTTCCGTTTGGATAGGTCACACAGTTCTCTCCATATTCTTTCATTCTTAAGAGATTTTTTTCCTCTCTGTGCCTCAGCTTCTTTATATTCCTCTTCTCTAATTTCTATTCCATTTACTTTCTCTTCTACTACATCGAACCTGCTTTTAAATTCCTCCATTGTATGTTTCATTTCAGATATGGAATTTCTTAATGATTGAATCTCTGACTTAAATTCATTCCTGAGTTCTTGAATATTTTTCTGTCTCTCCATGAGCATGTTTATAATTTTTATTTTGAACTCTCTTTCAGGAAGATTGGTGAGTTCAGTTTCATTTTGCCCTTTTTCTTGGGTTTGTGAGATTTTGGTCTGAACCATGTTCTTTTGATGTTTTATATTTCTGTGTGGTGCCCACTAGTGCACTGAAACTCCAGTCTCTGGAGCTGCTCAGACCGTAGAGTGAGGTTGGGGTCGTAGGGGAGCTGAGCTGATGCCTGGGGGCCAGGAAGATCTATTTCCTGATTCCCGTCTGCGGTGCCTGTCTCCAGTGTCAGAGCAAAGCACACACGTGTAAGCCTCTGTGCTTTGCGTCTCTAGCTGTTGTAGGTAGGGCCTCCCTCTGGCTGGCCTGATGGCAGCACAGTGACTGCTGGTTTGCGAGCAGGTGCTGACAGGCCAGTAGGACGGCTTGGCAGGGTGTGTGTCACAGTGGGCAGCCTCGGAGCTGAGTAGGCAGCTAGGGGGATGGAGCACCTGAAGCTCCTCAAAGTTCACAACCAGCTCAGCAGAGTGCACCCAGACAACCTTGTCTAGCTCTCCCTTCTCCTGCACAGCAAGGTCCATGCAAACCCTACCCCTTCAGCTGCCCTCTTGCTGCTAGGAAGCCTCTCAGACTGCCTGCCCTTCCTCTGACACAGAGCGGCCAGGTGTGGGTCCCATCCTCCATAAACAGCCGGAATCTGTCTAGCAGGCACTCTGCCTGTCCCAGCTCCCCATCCTCCAGAGCACCACACAATATAGGCTTCCACTCACAAAGCAGATGTCCAGGGCTAGGTGCTCAGCAGTCCCAGGCTTCTACCCCCTCCCAGCTGTTTCTTTCCTCCTGCCGGTGAGCTAGGGTCGGGGAAGGGCTTGGGTCCTGCCAGATTAAAGCTTTTGTACGTTACTGTTTGGTGAGGTCTGCTCTGTTTGTGAGGTCTGTATGCATTCTGGTTCAACCTTCTTTCTTTTTGCTGTTTTAGGGTTAGTTGTATTAATTAACTATATTTTTGTACTATTTGTGGTTTTGGGAGGAGTTCTCTGTGTCACCCCTCACTCCGCCATCTTGAATCTCTATTGCAGTGTTATTTTAAGAAAAAAAACTACAAATAACCTCAATGCCCCCTAACAGGTAATGGATGAATGTATTTTGGTATATTCATTGATTAGAATTAGGGTAGAGCAGCTAAAATAAATAAGCTATCTGTCTCAAAATGTTAAACTTCAAAAACAAAATTTATAGTCTAAAAAAATCACATAAGATGTACAGTATGATTCCATTATATAAAATTTAAATAATATATTGTGAATACTAAATATGTAGTGAAAGTATAACAACATGCTTGGGCACAAAAACATCAAGTTCAGGGAAGTGTTTACTTCTGGGAAATGAGTTGGAAACAGGGTGAAGATATGTGGAATGTTTGATTTCTTATAAAAAATATATATCATGCTATTATGTCCAAATGGTGGGTTGTGGATACCTGGATGTTTGTTGTATTATCCTATTCTTTTCTGTCTTCTTGAAACATTTAATATTTAATAAGCAAATACAGACAAGCAAAAATGAAAAAGAGCATCTATAATTCTACATTTCCTGGCCTACCCTGGAAATAATCTCTATTAACATATTGGTGTCAATCTGTCCAATATTTTTCTGGGTCTTTGTGTATCTACCTAGTTGGACAGGAGGACCAGGGCAGCAGGTTCAGGTAACTGCAGCAAGGACAGTGCAGAGTTTAGCAGGCTAGGTAATCTGGACCTCATCTTACTCATTAGAGGATGTAGTTTTGCTAAGTTAAATATTTACCAAAAGGAAAAACATTTCATCATTTTAAGAATTTGTATTAATTCATTTCTCATCACTTATTTTGGTTTGCTCAGACTGTTTAAACATTTTCCCTCTCAATTTGTCGGAAATATTAGAAAATTCTAAATGCTCACAGAACCTACACAATAAATATACGAAAGCATGGCTTTAATAGGCAATTCTGGTACTGATGAAGGGCATCAAATTTAAACTTCAAAAGAAGTGGTGTTCCTGTTCACTTTCTGCCTTTCTTTTTCTCACTTCCTTTCTAGGATTCCTTATGTTTTATAGCTATAATTTCTCCTTTTCCATTCTGTTTCCTTCTACAAACAATATGTATGTGTACACTTGGTAAGGAAGGCTAAGCATAAAGCTTAACTTTTCATTTAATTTAAGCTATGGCTTCCTTGCACTTTAAGTGCCATCTTATGTCAGCACTCTGATGTCAGAATCTATGCTTTCCTGATTTTTAAAAAGTGCTCCTGAGCACACTTCTAGCTGAGGTTTACAGTGCTAGTCAGTTAAACCCATCATGTCACATAGCGGGATGGTTCTCAACGCATCTGCACAATAGAATCAGCTGGGAACCTTTAAAAAAATACCAACTCTAGGCCCCACTAAAACCTGTCAGAAAGCCTTTTACACTGATTTGTTGGCCATAGATGTCACTTAACAAATACTCAGTTCTACTGCTTACGGGGGAAGAAGTCAGCTTTCTTCCTTGAGTATATATGGCTATGTTATCATATGACTGCTTATGGTTAGTCATGAATGCACTTCAGAGATCACCTCATGTATTTGTTCCTAATGTGAAATAATTGACAGTTATTACCTACATTTCTTACTGAAGCTTTACTTTCTCTTAATTTTATTTTGAAATTCTCATAATTTTAATGGTCAGTAGCTTCTGGTTGACTTTTTTCTTCAGTTTGGGAAAACGCATTAACCACAGACAAACAGAGGGTCTAAAACAACCAACAACTGTACCCACCACTCAAAATGAACAAGTGTAAACACTGTCATGTTTGTTTCAAATATTTTATACATATCATAACCTATATACCTACATAATATTACTAAGATCATAAGCGTTGGCTGGAGAATCAAGATCAGCAAAAAAATTAATGAGAACACCTCACTGCTAAACTGTAACAATATCATAAGTGCAATATAATTCAGAAGAGAGAGATCCATGGATTCACTGAGGAGGTGGGATCTGAGCAGGGACTTGAAGACAGAAATGTTGATGGGTAGCAAAATAAAAGGAAAGTATTGTAGGTTGAGAACAATGTGAACCAAGGCCAAAAAATGGGAATAAGCACTATATATTTATTCCTAAAAATGTTCTGATACTAATACCTAATATTTTTTGAGCACTTACTGTATACTGTATGTCAGGCACTATTTTAAGTGCTTTACATGTATATATTACCTAATTTAACACAGCAATACTGTCATCAAGAGCACAATGCTTAGATCATTCTTTTCTGTTGCCTTAAGACAAGTTGCCATGGGTGTGTGGGTCTCAGTTTCTCCAACTGTAGAAAAAGCAGATAATAATACTGTCCTGTGCATGGATATATGCATATGGGCAAATATAGGAAGACACTAAGAAGAAAATTATATACCTGTTAGGAAAAATTGGTAAGTAAATGTTAACTCAGTGTTTAATTTTCTTGAGGAATGGCCAGTCTGCTTTTCAAAGTGGCTATACCATTTTACATTCTCACCAGCAGTTAGTGAGGGTTCCAGTTTCATCATATTCTTGGGAATATATTATGAGGCTTTTTGGTTTGAGTCATCCTACTGGGTATGACATATCTCACTGTGGTTTTGACACACATGTCCCTGATGGCTGATCATGTCGAGCATCTTTTCAAGAGCTATTGACCATTTGTATGTCTTCTTTGGAGAAATATCGATTCACCTCCTTTACCATTTAAAAGCAGAGTTGTCTTTTTTAATGTTGTAAGAGTTCTTCATATGTTCTGGATTAAGTCCCTTTTAAGACATATGATTTTTGAACATTTTCTCCCATTCTATAGGCAGTCTCTTCACTTTCTAGATTGTGTCTGTTGAAGCACAAATGTTTTCAGTTTTAGTGAGGTCTTTTATTTATTTTTTTAGTTATTTTTTATTGCTTGTGCTTTTAGTGTTAGATCTAAGTATCTACTGCCAAATCCAAGGTTGTGAAGATTTACCTTTATGTTTTATTCTGAAAGTTTTATAGTTTTGGCTATTACATATAAGTCTCTAATCCACTTTGAGTCAATTTTTTGTACATGGTGTGAGGTAAAGGTCCAAATTCATTCTTTCGCATGAGGCTATCCAGTTGTCCTACCACCATTTATAGAAAAGACATTCCCCACTGAGTGGTCTTGGCACATTTGTTGAAAATCAGTTGACCATAGATACATGGGTTTATTTCTGGATTCTCAGTTTGTTCCATTGATCTATTTGTCTATCCTTATGCTGGTACTACACTGTCTTGTCTCCTGTAGCTTTGTAATAAGTACTAGAAAGTGTGAATCTTCTTTGTTCTTTTTCAAAATTGTTTTGCCCATTCTGGATCCCTTGAGTTTCTATCTGAACTTTAGAATCAGCTTGTCAACTTCTACAAAGAAGCCTGCTAGGATTTTGATAGGAATTGTGGCAAATCTGTGTACCAAGTTGAAGAGTATTGCCAACTTAATAATATTAAATCTTCTGATCTATGAACATGAGATGTCCTTCCATTTATTTAGGCCTTTTAAATTTTCTTTCAGCGATATATTTTTCAGAATATACATTATACATTTCTTTTTTAACTAGAGTTTTTTTATGTTAATGTAAAGGAAACTGTTAATTGAATTTTCATATTTTTCATTGCTACATATTGAAATAGATTTTTGTATATTGATCTTGTATCCTGAAATCTTACTGAATTCAATTATAAGTTCTAATAGGTTTTTAGTGGATTTCTTAAGATTTCCCATATATAAAACATCATGTCATCTGTGAATATAGATAGTTTTACTTCTTTTCCAATTTGGATGCATTTAATTTCATCTCTGTCATGGGAAACTGAAAACCACAAATTAAAAAATTAAAATATTGGAGTAATAATGTCATATATGTGCAGAAATAAACCATGGTGATGTGATGAGAGTGACTTGGGTAGCCACCTTAGATTGGCTTCATGGGAAATGTCACCTGTGAGGAAATGACATTAAACTTAAATCTGAATTATAAGACAGTGACTTCTAGACAGTGGGGACAGCTAATGTGAGATGAAAGGTGGGAAAGTGGTTACTTATTGGAGTAACAGCTAGGCTGTGACTGGAATCTAGTAAGCAAGAAGGAAAAAAGTCTGAGAGGCAACCAGGAGCTAGGCATGTAAGACTTTGTCAACTGAGCAATGGCAGTTGGATTTATCCTGTTTGAAATGGTGCTACTGGGGTGTTAAGCAGGGGAGTGATGTGATCTGATTCACACTTCAGTATCACTATGATTGCTATGTGGATAACAGAGGTTGGAGTGGAAGCTGTGGAAGCACTTAGAAGGCTTTTGTAGCCCTTCATGTAAAAGATGCTAATGACTTGGAGTGCTGGTAATGGAGATGGAGAGAAGCAAATGGATGTAGGGTATGCATGGGGTTGGCTAATGAATTGGATTTGGCTAGTGAAGGAAAGAGAGGAATAAGGAATAATTTCTAGATATTTGGTTTGTCTACTTGGGTTGGCAATAGCACCATTTACTGTTCTAGGGAAGACTCGGCTTGGACAAGAAGGCAGTTGGCGGGGGCAGTGTTAGAAAGATATATGATAATCGTTTTGATTTGTGTGAAGTTGGAGACACCTACTAGAATTCCAATTACCAATGTCACATAGGCAGTTGGATAAAGACTAGAAGTGCAGCAAGTGAGCTGGGTCACTTGTTTCCAGCCTGAAAGAGCTGCCAGTGAGGCAGGAATTACTCCAGGAGAGAATGTTTCAGGTAATCCAAGGTAAAATTGTTCCAAGGTGTTGGAACGTGCTGATAGGTGCAGATTCCAGTCCCAGTGTGTCTCCCTGAGCTTTTTTCTCCACCTATAAAATGGGGATGATACCCAACTGGGGGGTTTACTGTGAGGCTAAAGGACATAAGGCATCTAAGAAAGCTAGCTCCATCCTCAGCATTTACATTTGACAAATTTGACTACTCTTCTACATCACCTCTAGTTTGATAAAAACTGGCCTTATAGACTTATAGTAAGAGGCAAGCTAGCTACATTTTCTCCTGGAAAGATACATCTTGGAAGGAGGGCTGCTGTTTAGACTGTGCTGTAGTCTTCACTCTCTCCCCCTCTGTAAATGTCTTTGAAAACAGAACAGGTCACTCACTACCAAATAGCAGAGTTTTCCTACCTAGCTCTTCTTACAAATGATGTTTATTCTGCCTAACCAACACAAGACCTTTAATATAATAAAGTAACAAATGATGCCCGAGCAACCATTAAAGTATTAGAGACCTCTTTTCCTTCTTGCATTCGACACAAATACACATCATTCTTAGCAATTCAAATTATAAGAAGATAAATATCAAACCCTCATCTTAAAAAATTTAAGGCTCCTTTCCAAATATTAAAATAACAATGCAACACAATAACAATTAACATTTATGGAGGGCTTAGCCAGAAAGTACTGTGTTGTTTTAGGTCTATAAATCATTTAATTCACCAACAATCCTAGAAGGATGGGAATATTATCCCCATATCATCTTTCCCAATAGATCAGCTTTAACATAGAGTGGAAGAGCTCGCCTATTAGAATTAAACTTCTAGGTATCCAGTGCCTTTTAATTGGGATGTATGAAAAGGTGAGGTTCATAATTGTTGCTCAATGAGTAGCTGAAGGTTGGCTGAAGAATTCATCCCAGGTATTGGAGATGAAAGACATTTTTTGTTTTTATATTAAAATTTGCCTTTAGCAAAATAGCATAATAGAGCTTCAGCCTCAGCTTCCAAAACAATTATACATCTCACAATATCTGGCTGAGTGTTCTGAAAAAGGAAAATTACAGAAAAAACAATCCAACAGCGTAGAATCAGCACTGTTACCGAATAATCTTTTTTGCAGTATTTTATCCCTCAAATGCATTGCTGAATCTTTACAAGGATAAACAATCTTAAAATTTACAAAGTTCACCCTGTAACAGAGCTAATTTTCATGAAAACCTGTCACATAGGGCCCATCCGGACTTTTTCTGAGAAGGTGGACCGATTCAAGGACTTTTCAAACAACTTTTGTCATTAACATTTATTTCAACTAAAGAAATTTTAATTCAGAATTAATGTAAGGTGAAACCTCACAGTATTTGGCAAAAGAAATGCTATTCAGAGTTTGATCAAAATGTGGTACCTGTGTTATGTATTATAGACGCTAACAAAATAAAACCATACTCTGAAGAAATCAAATTCTGATATATGCTGGTTTGTAAAAACCAATTCAGTGGTACAGCCTCCCCAAGGGAGAAGCAATTTGCCTTTTTACCATCAGTTAAAAATCAAAAGAGCGTATCTCCTCTTCTAGTTGAGACCATCACATGACATATAACATGTACAAACCCTAAATCCTTTTAATCAGAGAATACAGTAAACTAAACAAGGCTCTGGTATTTAACAGGGTTTACAGATCATGTATAAAACATTTTCTTTTGAAAATAAAAATTTTATAATCTATTTAAAAAATATCAAACAACTGAAAAACATATTTCTGTACATGTAAACTGACTGTAACACTTTAACATTTCAGTGGAAATTGCCATTCTGTCACACATTGTCAGTCTGTTCTCTAAATAATATGTTGAAATTTCAATTATAAGGCAAATGAAGACTAAAATGAGAAACAGTGCATCTTAAAGTTTTTCAGAGACCAACATGTAATTTCCAAACACATAATTTTTTTATATGCTCATGGTCTGGAAAAAATTTTCCCTGAGCACTCTTTCTGCTTGGTCAGAAAAATTAATTGGTCTGTAGAGAAGAATTTTATTTTCATTTCTTTTGAATATATGCAATTTTTTACCCATTTTGGAATCTTTTCTTCTAGACATCACTAAAGTAGTAATTATAACTGCTTTAATGGGCTATTGGAATGGCTACAGAAATACGGTTGGGTTTTAGAGACCTGAGAACTGTATAATGGATGTCTCACACAACTGAAATGATTTACTATCCTAAAACTGCCAAAAGTGATTTTAACAAATTCAGAATGGCACTAGCTTCACAGAGGAAAGGGGTAATAATGAGTAATTCCAGCTCAAATGACCAATAGAAAAACATTAAAAACTGAGAAAAAAAGTTGGATTACCATTGTGCTTTCCATGAAATAATGTTGAAAAAATGAACCCTTCTGCCTAACACAGGAAATACCTCACCTTGAAACTTTATTCAATGCAATCTTGAAATCTGTCACTCCTTAATATTCACACAAACTTAAAATTAGCATCACTGGGAATTTCATTACACAAACTGCAGTTCTCAATGCTATCCCAAGATTTACAGCCAAAAGACATACTACAATCAGTGCACATGCACAGAACCATACCAGCCGTGTCCCCCTAATTTTTTACGTCTTAAAAATTTTAGCTGCTTGAGAGTTTAGGCCTCTTCCTTTCCAAATAAATAAGAGATACAGATATTAGGTGTCTTAGCTATGCAAATTTGTGAATACTAATTTTTCTATGTAACCTAGCATCACACTAAAAGAAAATTAGATTTAAGAAGTTTCATATTTACAGTTAGGTTTCATAAGACCTTATACATTTTCCTTAGGATTATGATTTATGTGGCTTGCAAGAATAATACATAACTTAGAACATTTAGAAGTCATTGTTCTGAAGATCTTCAAGAAGTGAGCAATTTTCAGTTGTTCAGAGGTATGTCTTCCGTATTTGTAGTTAGTTATGTGGTAAGGTGCCTTATGCAGGACGCCCTGGACCAAAACGGGTTTTAGACCTAGATTTTTTAAACAGAATGGAATGTCAGAGGTGCTTCTAAAACAATAGGAAACTGTTGCTGGTTTAGGTTATCTTTGCTCAACAGTATCAAAGTTTAATGAAACTTTATATAGCTCCACAATCCACTTTTAAAAACCCTTGGAGTGAAATGGCTTTTGGAATTGAGTTATTTTTTGAGTTTTGGGAGATAATATGGTATATTATGTATTATGGATCTGGAGCCCTATAATCAAACACATCAATGGTGAAATAAGTGAATATTTACATTAAGTAGGATAAATAACACTTACAAAAAGTATCAAAGTAATTCAGTTTAGGTTTGAGTTGCCACAAATATATGAAGAAAGTTTTTGGTTTTGTGAGTTCTTTGTATTTCAGAATTGCAGATAGATGTTTGGATCTGCAGTATTAATGATCAAATCTAAGTAACTGTTAATTTTTAATAGAATATGTGTGATAAAATGACATAGGACCCAGAAGTTAGAACCTTTATTAAGAGAAATAATATAAAACAAGAAATTAGAAAGACTTCAATTTATATTAAGTAACTATATAACCTATGAATAGCATAAAAATTCTACTAATTTCTACTAAGCACTGTAGCTTACATTTTTATCAGCTTGTATTTTATCTGTTGTCTCAGCTGACTCAATAAACAGAAAACTAAAAAAAAACTACACTTTCATTAAATTTTGTCTTAACTTTTAAGTTAAAATGTGGCTGTGATTAATGTGTTGTTGATGTAATCCTTGAAACCAGACAAAACCAAACTCAAATTGTATGTCTCTAGTGTTCATATGATTTTCCCTAAAATAAAAAAAAAAATCACCTCAAAGCCAGTGGCATTCTGAGTTCATCTATGCTGATTTACCTTGTGTTTTTCTCTGAGCTGCTTTGCCGTGCACTGACTGGCACGGAGGCCTTGATCTGTGCTTCAAGCCTGGAATAAATACCTCCGGCAAACTGCATGGTAAAGGAGCAAACTTAAATTATTATAATTTCTACAGAATCAGTGGAAGTTCTGCTTTATTAAAATTGCATTATTTTTCAATTTAGAATTTTGATTTTTTACATACAGTAAAATTCATGCTTTTTAGTGTAGAGTTCTGAGTTTTGACATGAGTACAATTGTGTGGCCATTGTTATAATGGAGACATACAACAGTTCCATCACCCCAAGAAAATACCTTTGTGCCTCTTTTAAGTCAACCCATTTGCTACCACCAATTCCTGGCAAAAGCATTTAAGTAAATGTTTTAAGTCCTTATATTTTTGTATTTTCCAAAACATTATATAAATAGAATCATACAGTCAGTAGCCTTTTGAATATGGCAATTTTCTCTTAGCATAGTGTATAGGAGATTCACCTATGTTGTTGCATGTATCATAGATACAAAAGCAGTTTTTTCTTTTTTATATGTGCCACAGTCTGTTTATTTGTTCACCAGGTAAAGGACATTTGGGGTGTTTCTAGTTTTTGGTGAATGTGAATAAAGCTATTATAAACTGTGTGAATTGATTCGTATGGTGAGTCAATGTCTAAACTTTGTAAGAAGCTGACAAACTGTCTTCCAAAATGGCTGTTTCTTTAGGCATCCCTGTTAGCTATACGTGAGAGCTCCTGTTGCTCTACATCCTGGCCAGCTTTTTTTTTTCTTAATTTTAGACGTTCTAGGAGGTATGTGATGGTATTTCATTGAGGTTTTAATTTACATTTCTCTAATGACTAATGTTGCATCTTTTCATGTGCTTATTTGCCATCTGTATCCCTTCTTTCATAAAATGGTTCACCTCTGCACATTAATTTTTGTTGAATTATTTTATTATTGAGTTTGAAAGTTCTTTATATATTCTGGATAAAAATCCTTTCTGGATACAAAAGATAAGGGTTTTACACATATTTTCTCATAGTTCATGGCATATCTTTTCATTCTCTTAATAGTGTCTTTCAAAAAGAAGAACTTTTGTTTTGATGAAGTCCAATTTGTCAATTTTTTCTTTTATGGATCATGCTTTTGGTGTCATAGCTAAGAAATATTTGCCTAACCCAAGGTCATAAAGATTTTTTCATGTTTTCTTTTAGACATTTCATAGGGAAATAAATTTTTAAAAGAACAAGGGCAAGAGTTATTGTGACTACCTAATACCAATAATCATGACACTATGACTAATATGTAAGTCTAGTAAGAATACAGGTATTTCTAATCATCATTTTCAGCAAGATACCACCTTACTTTAGAGATAATACCTAAGCACACATGCAGAGTTGACTGAAATCAGCAACTTCCAGAAAGTCACTCTCTGGGTAGTCAGCATTTGGTTAGCAATGCAGTTAATCTGCTCTTGGTTTGACCTTACAATTTCAGCAACAATGTACTTTATTATGTGTGTTATTGAGCACCTATGGACCATGGATAATAAGAGGTGCTGGAAAACTTTTATGAGAATGAACTGGCTAACTGGTACAGAATATAAAAATATTTAAATTACTCTTCTAAAATTCTGCCTAAAATATTTTTATACTCCTCACAATGAAAGTAAAGTAGGGAAGTGTAGTCAAGCAAACACAGTACATACTAGTACATAATTCTTACTTCTTTTGCTTCCTTTGACTTGACTCGGTCCAGATCACCTAATCTCATCTTTATTAGGTGCCCTGTAATTTCAGACATCCGACGCTGATCTAAAGGTAACAAATAACAAATCTTACTTTTGCATGAGGATGATTTATAACTTTTACTTCTTAGAGGCTGCAATCATCGAGCATTTATGAAAATATCATTGTATATTACTTAAAAGACATATACACCTATTTATCTTTGAAGAATTTTAGGCAGCAAGTGGCAAAATGGCTCAAACATCGATAATTGTGTTGCTTTTAACATTACTGTAAACCAACCTAGAACATATTCAGTCATCTTTAGAGTAAAAATAATGAGCAAGTCAGTTTGAGAGACCTCAAAACCACGGTACATAAAACAATACATTATCTGCTGGGATTGTCTAGTAATAAAACTCTGGTGGATGCCTAAGGAATGTGCTAATTCTGGACCTTATTTCAGTTGGAACCTTTAAAGCTACTCAGCATACTTCATAAAATGAAAGATTCCTCTCTGTTATTTATACCTAACTTGTACATTACCCAGATAATGAAACCTACCATCTTCTCTTTGTGCATCTTGGTTGAATCTCAAGGATCTTGTGGCATCCCACTTATTCTTCTGCATACTCACACTATTGAGAAAATTAAAAATCAGCACTGATGCGTTAAGAGTGACCATCTGATTAGATTAAGGAGCAATACTCACATGAAAGGAGACACATCTCTAGAAGTTGACTAGGAAAAAGGGAACATTAAGGCCCAATTAGAACATATTTACTGATTAGTGTTAATAATAAAAAGTTTACATTTATTAAATGCAAGACACTGTATCAAGAACATTACAGGTATTATTTCATTTAAGTCTTGTAACAACCATATGAGACAGGTAGTATTATTATCTCTATAATAAAACAGGTTCAGAGAAGTTAACAAACTTGTCCAAAAAGATACAGACCAAGAATTTGAACCCAACTTGATCTGTCTGACCTGGAAGCCCCAGCTTAAGCAACCTTTTAGAATTCACCTATTCATGTACTTGTGGTACTTAACAACCCATCCAATGTAATTGTGTGGAACTTTTCTCAACCCAGCCTCTCACACATTTTTTGAATCCCTTTTAGCCACCTGTGGTTATTACTGTCCTCTTAGTCCTACCTGGCTTTTTATCCCTTCCTTTGAAGGCATGGGGAGAGAAAAATTTATTTTAAAAGATAGTTTATTAAAAATTTTAAAGTTTATCTTACTTCTTGAATAAGTAATATTGGTTCAAAATTCAAAAGGTTCACATACCACATATAATAAAAAGCCTCTGTCCCCCAGACATTCAGATCTTTTCCATAGAGGCATCCAATCTTATAAATTTCTTGTGTAGTTTTCCAGAGATATCTTATGCATATACAAGGAAATTCATAAATATTGTTCTACTTATTCTACACATATGGTAATATAAATATGTCACTATGCATACTATTCTGCACTTTCCTTTTTTTTCACCTATCAATGTATCTTAGAGATCTTTATTCTCAGTCTCTATGGAACTTCTTTATTCATTTTTACACTGCTAGCATTCCATTGTATTTTTTAAAATTAGAATATAGTTGGTATACAGTATTTTATTAGTTTCAATGTACAGCAGTGATTTGACAATTATATACATTACCAAATGGTCAGCACAGCAAGTGTAGCCACCCTCTGTCATCACACAAAGATACTATAACACATGGGATACTCTCCATGCTGTCCTTCCATCCTGTGATTGATCTATTTTATAATTTGAAGTTTGTACCTCTTTATCCCCTTCACCTACTTCACCCATCCTCCCTCCCCCATTGGGGTACTTTTTACTCTTCTTTTTCAGATTTTTCCTGGCTATACTTGCTTTTTTCTCAATGTGAATCTTAGAATTATAACAGACAATTTAGAGTTACCTTTTCCAAAGTCTTTTCTTTCTTCTGACCACAAGGTGAAGACATCTGCTTTTTTGGTTGTTTAGTGAACTTCTTTGGCTTTTCCTTTTTCCCTGGTAACAGAAGGTCAATGTTATGAGCATAAGTCCAATATACTTCTCCAATGCACTAGTTACTTCCAAACAGTACCATTTAAATTTTTGTTTTTTTAAAACTAATAAACTATCGCTGGATAAAAAGTAAATACATGAGGAAGTAAAACTGAAAGTGATCTACAGGGGTTCACTTTAATCACCTCTCTTCTTTCTATGTGATAACCTTTGAGGAGAAAATGAGGGCAATGAATTAAAAGTTCCAATTAACTTAAATGTAGAAAGATGTTGAGGATAACTATACCTGTTTGTTCTACTGAATCTAATTCGACAGTGGAGTCATCTCCTAAATCCAAATTTTTTATATAAATGAAAACTATAGCCAAATAAACACAATCTGAGAATGGGAGGAGAGAACTCACAAAAAATCTTGTCTTTTGCTCAGGCAGGAGTTAGAGCATGAAGGCAAAAATGGAGGTTGAACAGAAATGATTTTAGGAAGAAGCAGATTTGGGATAAATTGTATTCTGGACTAGTGCATTCCTGCAGTCAATATTCTGAATTTATTCTGGCTGAGAGTTAGAGGGAAAGGAGAGGAGGAGAGAGGAAGGAGGGGAAAGAGGCATTCTCTAAAAACAATGTGTGAAGGTAAGGATAATACATTACATCACTATTTCATAAACATCAATTATTTGTATACCACCTGTACAATTTTTGCTCTATCATTTAAAAGGAAAACTTTATATTGCCATAATTGGAAAACCTATAAAATATGCTACAAAGAAGGTAATCTTGAAGATACTAGAATAAAAACAAAACAATATTAATCATCTAGGTAGATTTATTTGCCTACTGGCAAATTCTGAGCCTCTGACATGTGTTTCTTTGTTAAACAGGGAGATTACCAAGTGTTATAAAATGGCTAAAAGACATGATAAGTGGGACATCTGATAATGGCAATGTGAAGACAGTTCCCTACAAAGAAGGAAATGATAACTACAGAACAAAAAAATTATAATTGACCATCTGCAATACTGGCAAAGAATCAAAAGTAGGCAGAAAGTTGAACACTACATTTAGAAGATGCATGAGGTATGAACTGTGAATTTAGGACTTTCTTGCCTGCGGGGACTGACTTCCAATCTCCCCAGTTCAGGGAGGAAAATCACAGCCTTACGAGCTCCAGGGAGAAGATGATAGAGTCCAAAACAACAGAGAAGCTGGAAATTTAAAGGGCAAATTTTGGAGACAAGAAAGTAAAAAACCTGAAATCTAAAATGTGAAGATAAACGCTGCCCAGATTCCTAGCTGAATGTTAAAATCATTCAAGTGTATGGGAGACCCTAGGAAGCCCAGCTGAAAAAGGCAAGCAGAAACTAGGTGGGGTGCCAACCCTTGCAAGATAGAACTGCCCTTAGTGAGATGTAGGTTTCTTCTGCCTTTGATAGAACGCTTTCCCCAAACTGCATATAGCTTGAGCTTCTGACAGCAGAAGCCTTATTGGCTTGAGGTGTCATAGGTCAGATGCGGGACTGGAAAAACAAGTAGAAATCTGGAAGGAACCCATAAGAAGTTAAGCAAGGGGACCACTAAGCAGGTAAGTCTTCAAATCCTAG
This sequence comes from Smutsia gigantea, assembly GCA_032199065.1. NCBI lineage: Eukaryota > Metazoa > Chordata > Mammalia > Pholidota > Manidae > Smutsia > Smutsia gigantea. The sequence goes on from JAVSCE010011024.1 coordinate 25,651, forward strand.
GATCAATTCTGCCCATATCCTTGGCTGAACTCTACACTACACAGGGTGGTGTATCCCCTGGGTGGACAGGCTAAAGAAGCAGCAGTTAGCAGCCAAGAAAAACCTGTGCAAAGACACCATCCACTGCACACCATGAAGGAGACTGATTCTGCAGTTTGGGTCAGGTACATTAACTGCCTACTAGAATGAAAAATCCAACAACTCTCAGAACAAAACATTTCAGAGTTGTACAGAGATAATCTATAATGTCTAGTTTTCAATAAAAAGTTATGAGATGAAGAAACTGAAGTCTGACCCACTCAGAAAAAAAAAAGAATGGAAACTGATTCTGAGTGGGTCTGCATGTTGGATTGAGCAGACAATAATTTCACAGCAGCTATTATAAATATATTCAAATGGAAGAAATGGTGTTATTGAGTAAACACATAGGAAATCTCAACAAAGAAATGAAAAATATAAAAGAACAAAGTGGAAATTCTAGAGCTGAAAAGCATAATAATTGAAATAAAAAATTTTACTAGATGGGCTCAAGAGAAAAATCTGAAGTGGCAGAAGAATGAATGAAGCAGCTCAACAAATCCCACGTAAGATAAACAGAAAGAAAACCACACCTGGGCATATCATAGTCAAGCTTCTGAAAGTCAAACATATAAAAAAAATTTTGAAAGCAGCAAGTTAAAAAAGGCACATTACACACAGGGGAACAAGAATATCAATGATGGACTTCTCCTTAGAAACAATGGAGGCCACATTGGAATGACTAAGTCAAAGTGTTGAAAGAAAAAAAGTTCCAAAAAGTCTTGGTTTTATTTAACCAGGAGGGAAACTATATTTAAAAAACAAAAGTGAAATAAAGACATTTTTAGATAAATAAAAACAAGAGAATCCATCGCCAGTATACCGACCGGCACTCCAGGAAATAATGAAATTTCTTCAGAATGAAAGAAAGTAACATCAGATAGCAACTCAGACATAAAGAAAAATGGTAAATATGTGGGTAAATAAAAAACACTAAATGTAAATTTTTTCTTTTGTTCCCCTAGATTCTTTAAATGACAACTGTTTAAAACAAAAATCATAAAACTTTTGGGCTTATAATGTATATAATATATATGACAATAGTACAAAGAAGGGAAAGCAAATGCAACTATATTATTTCAAGGTTCTTACATTTTATCTGAAGTAATTCATTTTAAATAGACTGAGATATAGATTGAAGATCCATGTTGCAACCTTTAGAACAACCAAATGCAAAGAAATAAAACTAAAAAGCTAATAAAGTAGTTCAAATGATACACCAAAATTATTTTCTTAGCATAAAGAATGCAGAGAAGAAACAAAAACATTTGAGGCAATTAGAAAATGAATAGCAAAACGGCAGAGCTAATATAACCATATCAATAAATACATAAGATATAAATGAAATAAATGCTTTAACCAAAAGTCAGAGATTGTCAAACTGGATAAAAAAGCTGTTTCCAACAATATGCTATCTACAAAATATGCACTTTAAAAAACACAAAGAGGTTGAAAATAAAAGGAGAGAAGAAAGATATGCCATCCAAACAGTGAATGAAAGAACTCTAGAGTGATTATATTAATATCAAACAAAACAGACTTTAACACCATTAGTTGTACTATAGACAAAGAGCAGTATATCATAATGATAAGAATCAATACATATCAATGTATGTGTGCCTAATCATAAAGCTCTAACATACACCAAACAAAAACTGATAGACATAAAAGGAAAAAATACATAAATTAACATTTATAGCTGGAAATTCCAACACCCACTCCTCTCTAACTAACTGATAAAACAAGTTGAAAATTAGCACAATGATAGATTTCTGCCAAATAATCAACTTGAACTGACATTTATGGACTTCTCTACTAATAACAGCATTTATTCACATTCTTTTCATGAATATCCAAAACATTTCTCAATAAAATTTAAAGGACAAAACCACATAGAGTACATTCTCTGACCACAATGGAATTAAACTGGAAACCTATACCTAAAAAGTATCCTGAAAATTTGAAAATAAAGCAGCACACTACTAAATAACACATGGGTCAAAGAAAAAACCATAAGGGAAATTAAAAAATATTTTGAATTGAATATAAGTGGAAACAAAATATATCAAAATGAGAAATAGTGGAAGGAGTGTTTAGAGTAAATCCATATAGCTTTAAATGCTTATATTAGAAAAGAAGAAAAAAAAGTGATTTAAATTTCTACCTTAGGAAGATAGGAAAAGGAAACAGTTGAAAGTAATTATGAGGGAGGAAATACTAAAATTTCAGAGTGAAATATCTGTGAAACACAAAATAGACAAACTATTGAGATCAGTGAAATCAAAAGCTGGTTCTTTGAAAAGATAATAAAACTAATAAACCTCTACTTAAAGTGATCGAGATAAAAAACAAATTACCAATAT
>JAVSCE010011026.1:0-23565 GCA_032199065.1 Smutsia gigantea
GAATCGAATGTTATGAAATATAAAGGAGTGTTGTGGAATTGAACGGGATGTTAGGCAATGGAGTGGAATGATGTGAAATGCAATGGAAAGTAGTGGAAAGTAATAGAATGTTGGGGAAAGGAATGGAATTGAATGCTGTCGAATGCAATGGAATGTTGTTAAAAGGTATAGAATGTTGGAGAAAGGAATGGAGGTTAAGTATGGAATGGAATTTTGATAATTAGAACGGAATTTATGCAACAGAATGTAATAGAATGAATTGGAAAGGAATTCTGTGTAATCTAATGGAAAGTGATGCTATGAAGCTCAATAATGATTAATAGAACGAATTTTAATGAATGGTATCGAATGTTTTGTAGCAGAAGAGAATGATGTGTTGGGAATGAATTGTATGTAATGGAATGGAATGGACTGCTGTGGAATTGAATGGAATGTTGGGAAAGGAATTGACGTTTAAGGAATGGAATGGAACTTTTTGGATTGAAATGGAATCTTATGCAACAGAATGAAATGGAATGAATTGGTAAGGAATGTTGCCTAATTGTATTGAAAGTTATGCTGTGATGTGGAAAGTTCGTTAAGAGGACAAAATTTTAATGAGTGGAAAGGAATGTTTGCAACAGAACAGCAATAATATGTTGGAATGAAATCGAATATTATGGAACGGAATGGAGCACTTTGGAATGTAATGGAATGTTGCAGAAGAGAACAGAATGTTACTGAAAAGAATGAAATGTTGAATAATGCAGTGGAATTATTTGGATTGGAATGGAATCTTATGCAATAGAATAAAATAGAATGATTCAAATGGAATGGAATGTTGTGTAATCAAATTTAATGTTGTGGTATGAAGTGGAATGTAGTTTAATAGAACCGAATTTTAATTAATGGAATGAAATATGTGGTTACAGAAAAGGAATAATGTGTTTGAAAGGAAACAAATGTTAAGGAATGGAACTGAATGTTGGGGAATTGCATGGAAAGTTAAGGAATGGAGTGGAATGCTGTTGGAAAGTAATGGATTGTTGTGGAAAGGAATAGAACATTTCTGAACAGAATGGAAGATTAAGGAATTTAATGGAATTTTGTAAATTGGAATGGAGTCCTATGCAATAGAATGAAAAAGAGTGTTTGAAATGGTATGGAATGTTGTGTAATCGAGTGTAATATTATGGTATAAGATGGAATGTTGATTAATAGAGGAGAATTTTAATGCATGGAATGGGATATTGAGTAAAAGAATGACAATAATGTGTTGGCATGGATTTGATTGTTATGGAATGGAACGGAATGTAGTGGAATTGAATGGAATTTTATATACAGGAATGGAATGCTGTGGAATGCAATGGAGTGTTGTGGAAAGTAATAGAAATGTGGGGGAAAGAATAGAGGTTGAAGGAACGGAATGGAATTTTGTGGATTGGAATGGAATGTTATGCATTGGAATGAAATAGTATATTTTAAGTGGAATGGAATGTTGTGTAATGGAATGGAATATTATGGTATTAAGTGTAATGTGAATTAACAGACCCAAAATGTGAAGAATGGAATGGAATGTAAAGTAATAATCAGAATATAGTGTACGAGTGGAGTCGAATATTATGGAATGGAATGCTATGTTGTGGAATGGAAAGTTGTGAAATGGAATTGAATGTTGGGGATTAGAAAGAGTGTTGGAACAGGAATGGAAGGTAAAGGAATGGAATGGAATTTTGTGGATTGGAATGGAATCTTATGGAATGGGATGAAATAGAATGTTTGAAATGGACTGGAATGTTGCATAATCGAATGGAATGTTATGGCATGAAGTGGAATGTAGTGTAGTAGCACCGAATTTTAATGAATTGAATGGAATCTTATGTAACAGAATGGGAATAATGTGTTGGGAAGAATTCAATGTTATGAAATGGAATCTAATTTTGTGGAATGGAAGGGAATTCAATGGAATGCAATGGAATGTTGTGGAAATGAATAGAATGTTGAGGAAAGGAATGGAACGTTAAGGAATGAAATGGAATCCTGTGGACTGGAACGGAATGTTATGCAATAGAATGAAACAGAATGTTTTAAGAGGAATAGAATGTTGTGTGAGGGAATTGAATGATATGGTATGAAGTGGAATGTTGATTAATAGAACCGAATTTTGAAGAATGGAATGGACTGTTAGTTAATAATCGGTATAACGTGTTTGAATGGAGTCAAATATTATGGAATGGAATGCTATATTGTGGAATGGAATGCTGTGAAATGTATTGGAATGTTGCAGAAGGAAATAGAGTGTTGGGAATGGAATGGAAGTCAAAGGAATGGAGTGGAATTTTATGGATTGGAATGGAATCTTATGGAATGGAACGAAATAGAATGTTTGAAATGGACTGGAATGTTGTATAAATCAATGGAATGTTATGGTATGAAGTGCAATGTTGATTAATAGAACCAAATTTTGACGAATGGTATGGAATGTTTTGTAAAAGAATGGGAATGATGTGCTTGAATGGAATGGAATGGAATGGAATGATTTGGAATGCAGTGGAATGTAGTGGAAAAAACTAGAACGTTGGGGAATTCAATAGGACGTTTAGAAGTGGAATGGAATTTCGAGGATTGGAATGGAATCTTATACAATAGAATCAAATACAGTTTGGAAATTCAATAGAATGTTGTATATTCGATGGGAATTTTGTGGTATGAAGTAGAATGTTCCTTAATAGAATTGAATTTTAATGAATGGAATGGAATATTATGTAACAGATCGAAAATAATGTTTTTGAAGGGAAACAGGTGTTATGGAACAGAATGGAGTGCTGTGGAATGCAGTGTCATGTTGTGGAAAGGAATAGAACATTGGGGAAAGCAATGGAATTTTAAGGAATGCAATGGAATATTGTGGGTTGGATTGGAATCTTATGCATTGGAAAGAGATACAATGTTTGCAATTGAATGTGATGTGTAATCGAATGAACGGTATGCTATGAAGTGGAATGTTGATTAATAGAAAAGAATTTCAATGAATGGAACGGAATGTTAGGTAACAGATGGGCAATAATTTGTTGGAATGGAATTGAATGTTATAAAATGTAGTGGAGTGTTGTGGAATTCAGCACAATGTTATGCAATGCATTGGAATGATGTGAAATGCAATGGAAAGTAGTGGAAACTAATAGAATGTTGGGGAAAGGAATGGAGTTGCATGCTGTCGAATGCAATTGAATGTTGTTAAAAGGAATAGAATGTTGGAGAAAGGAATGGAGGTTAAGTATGGAATGGAATTTTGTTAATTAGAACGGAATCTTATGCAACAGAATGAAATAGAATGAATTGGAAAGGAACGTTATGTAATCGAATGGAAAGTTATGCTATGAAGGGCAGTTTTGATTAATAGAACCGAATTTTAATGAATGGTATTGAATGTTTTGTAGCAGACGAGAATAATGTGTTGGGAATGAATTCTATGTAATGTAATGGAATGGACTGTTGTGGAATTGAATGGAATGTGTGGAATGGAATAGATGTTGAAGGAATGCAATGGAATTTTTTGGATTGGAATGGAATATTATTCAACAGAATGAAATAGAATGAATTGGAAAGGAATGTTGTGTAACCGAATAAAATATTATGCTATGAAGTGGAATGTTCATTAAGAGGACAAAATTTTAATGAATGGAATGGAATGTTTTAACAGAAGGGCAATAATGTGTTGTAATGAAATCAAATGTTATGGAATGGAAAGGAATGCTTTGGAATGCAATAGAATGTTGCAGAAAGGAACAGAATGTTGCTGAAAGGAATGAAATGTTAAGGAATGCAATGGAATTATTTGGATGGGAATGGAATCTTATGCAATAGAATAAAATAGAATGATTGAAATGGAATGGAATGTTGTGTAATCAAATGGAATGTTATGGTATGAAGTGGAATATAGATTTCTAGAACCGAATTTTAATGAGTGGAATGGCATATCAGGTTACAGAAAGCGAATAATGTGTTTCAATAGAAACAAATGGAATGGAATGGAACTGAATGTTGTGGAATTGCATGGAAAGTTAGGAATGGAATGGAATGCTGTTGAATGCAATGGAATGATGTGGAAAGGAATAGAATGTTATGGAATAATGTTTTTGAATGGGATCGAATTTAATGCAATGAGACGGAATGTTTGGGAATGCAATGGAAAGTTATGGAATGGAATGGAATTCTGTGGAATGCAATGGAATGTTGCAGAAAGGAATAGAATGTTATGGAATTAAGTGGAATGTTATGGAATGGAATGCAATGCTGTGGATTTGAATGGAATGTTGGGGAAAGGTGATGGAATGGAATGGAATTTTGTGGATTGGAATGGAATCTTATGCAGAAGAATGAAATAGAATGTTTGAAGTTGAAACGGATGCTGTGACATGGAATGGAATATTATGGTATGAATTGGAATGTTGATTTATAGAACTGAATATTAAAGAATGGAATGGAATGTTAGGTGAAGGAACAGGAATAATGTGTTTGAATGGGATCAAAAGTTATGGAATGGAATGGAATGTGTTGGAATAGAATGCAATGTTATGCAATGAAATAGAATGCTGCGGAATGCAATGGAATGTTGTGGAAAGGAATACAATATTGGGGAAAGGAATGGAAGGTTAAGGAATGGAATGGAATTTTGTGGATTGGAATGCAATCTTATGCAATAGAATGAAATAGAATGTTTCAAATGAAATGGAATGTTATGTAATCAAATGAAATGTTATGGTATGAAGATGAATGTTGATTAATAGAACAGACTTTTAATGAATAGAATGTAATGTTATGTAACAGTACGGGAATAATATGATGAATGGAATCAAATGTTATGGAATGTAATCGAATGTTGTGGAACTGAATGGAATGTTATGGAATGGAAGTGAATGCAGTGTAAATCAATGGGATGTTCTGGAAAGGAATAGAATGTTGGAGAAAGGAATGGTGGTTAAGTATAGAATGGAATTTTGTGGATTAGAATGGAATCTTATGCAACAGAATGACAAAGAATGAATTGGAAAGGAGTGTTGTGTAATCAAATATAACGTTATGCTATGAAGGGGAATTTTGATTAATAGAACCGAATTTTAATGAACGGTATCGAATGTTTTGTAGCAGAACGAGAATAATGTGTTGGAAATGAATTGTATGTAATGGAATGTGATGGAATGTTGTGGAGTTGAATGGAATGTAGGGAAAAGAATGGAAGTTTAAGGAATGGAATGAAATATTTTGGATTGGAATGGAATCTTATGCATCACAATGAAATAGAATGAATTGGAAAGGAATGTTGCATAATCGAATGGAATGTTATGCTATGAAGTGGAATGTTCATTAAGAGGACAAAATTTTAATGAATGGAATGGAATGTTTGTAACAGAAGGGCAAGAATGTGTTGGAATGAAATAAAACTTTATGGAATGGAATGTAATGCTTTGGAATGCAATGGAATGTTGCGGACAGGAACAGAATGTTGCTGAAAGAATATAATGTTAAGGAATGCAATGGAATCATTTGGATTGGAATGGAATCTTTGGCTATAGAATAAAATAAAATGATTGAAATGGAATGGAATGTTGTATAATCGAACTGAATGTTACGGCATGTAGTGCAATGTTGATTAATAGAACTTAATTTTGAAAAATGGTATGGAAAGCTTTGTAAAGGAATTGGAATTATGTGTTGGAAAGGAATCAAATGGAATGGAAAGAAATAGAATGTTTTGGAATGGAATGGATGGTTGTGGAATTGAATAGAATGTAACGGAATGGAATAGAATGCTGTGGAATGCAATGGAATGTTCTGGGTAGGAATAGAATGCGAGGGAAAGAAATGTAAGGTTAAGAAATGTAATGGAATTTCGTGGATTGGAGTGAAATCTGATGCAATAGAATGAAATACAGTAGTTGAAATAGAATAGAATGCTGTATATTAGATTGGAATGTTATGTTGTGAAGTGGAATGTTGTGGAATTGAATGGAATGTTGCGGAGAGGAATGGAATGCTGTGGCATGCAATAGAATGTTGTGGAAAACTATAGAAAGCAGGGGAAAGGAAGGGACGTTGAAGGAATGGAAAGGAATTTTGTGGATTGGAAGGGAATCTTATGTAATGGAATGATATTCAATGTTTGCAATTGAAAGGGATGTTGTGTATTCAAATGGAATGTTATGGTATGAAGTCTAATGCACATTAATAGAACCGAATTTCAAAGAATGGAATGGAATATTAGGTAACAGAATGGGAATAATGTTTTTGAATGGAATCAACTGTATGCAATGGAATTGAAGGTTTTGGAATTGAATCGAACTATAAGGAATGGAACTGTGTGCTGTGGAATGCAGTGTCATGTTGTGGAAAGGAATAGAACTTAGGGGAAAGGAATGAAAGCTAAAGGAATGGAATGGAATTTTGTTTGTTGGATTGGAATTCTGTGCAGTGGAATGATATACAATGTTTGCAATTGAATGGGATGTTGTGTAATCGAATGAATGCAATGCTATGAAGTGGAATGTTCATTAATAGAAAAGAATTTTAATAATGGAATGGAATGTTAGTTAACAGAACTGGAATAATGTGTTGGAGTAGAATCGAATGTTATGGAATGTAATAAAATGTTGTGGAACTGAATTGAATGTTGTGGAAAAGAATGGAATGATGTAAAATGCAATGCCATGTAGTGGAAAGGAACAGAACTATGGGGAAATGAATGGAATGGAATGCTGTGGAATGCACTGGCATGTTGTGGAAAGTAATGAAACGTTGGGGAAAGAATGGGAGGTTAAGGAATGGAATGGAATTTTGTGGACTGGAATGGAATCCTGTGCAATAGAATGAAATAGAGAGGTTGAAATGGAATGGTGTTCTGTGTAATCGAATGGAATATTATGATATGAAATGGAATGTTTATAAACAAATTTTACTGAATCAAGGGATTGTTATTTAATAAAAGGGTAATAATATCTTGGAATGGAATAGAATATTAAGGAATGGAATGGAATGTGGGGAATCGGAATAGACAGTTTGAGAAAGGAATTAAAGGGTAAGGAAAGGAATTGGAATTTTGTGGACAGGAATGGAAACTTATGCAACATAATGAAGTAGAATGTTTGAAATGGTATGGAATGTTGTTTATTCGAATGGAATTTTATGATATGAAGTTGAATATAGATTAATAGAATCAAATTTTAATGAATGGAATGGAATGTTATGTAACAGAAAGGGAATAATGTGTTCGAATGCAATGGAATGTTATGGCATGTTGTAGAATAAATGGAATGTGAAGGAATGGAATGAATTCTGTGGAATGCAATGGAATGTAGTGTAAAGGAATAGAATGTTGGTAAAGGAATGGACGCTAAAGGAATGGAATGGAATTTTCTGAATAGGAATGGAATCGTATGGGATGGAATGAAATAGAATGTTTTAAATGGACGGGAATGTTGTATAATCGAATGGAATGTTAGGGTATGAAGTGCAATGTTGATTAACAGAACCGAATTTTGAAGAATGGTATGGAATGTTTTGTAAAAGAATGGGAATGATGCTTTGGAATGTAATCGAATGGACTGGAAAGGAATGAAATGATTTGGAATGCAATGGAATATTGTGGAATGCAATGGAATGTAGTGGAAAAAAGTAGAACGTTAGGGAAAGCAATGGGACGTTTAGGATTGGAATGGATTCTTTTGCAATAGAATGAAATACAGCTTTGGAAATTCAAAAGAATGTTGTATATTCGATTGGAATTTTGTGGTATGAAGTAGAATGTTGCTTAATAGAAGTGAATTGTAATGAATGGAATGGAATATTATGTAATAGATCGAGAATATTGTTTTTGAAGGAAATCGAATGTTATGGAATGGAGTGGAATGCTGTGGAATGCAGTGTCATGTTATAGAAAGAAATAGAACGTTGGAGAAAGGAATGGAATTTTAAGGAATGCTATGGAATTTTGTGGGTTGGATTGGAATCTTATGCAATGGAAGGAGATACAATGTTTGCAGTTGAATGGGATGTTGTGCAAACGAATGAATGCTATGCTATGAAGTGGAATGTTGATTAATAGAAAAGAATTTCAACGAATGGAATGGAATGTTAGGTAACAGAGTGGCAATAATTTGTTGGAATGGAATCGAATGTTTTGGAATATAGTGGAGTGGTGTCGTATTGAATGGAATGTTATGCAATGGAATGGAATGATGTGAAATGCAATGGAAAGTAGTGGAAAGTAATAGAATGTTGGGGAAAGGAATGGAATTGAATGCTGTCGATGGCAATGGAATGTTGTTAAAAGGAATAGAATGTTGCAGAAAGGAATGGAGGTTAACAATGGAATGGAATTTTGCTAATTAGAACGGAATCTTATGCAACAGAATGAAATAGAATGTATTGTAAAGGAATACTGTGTAATCGAACGAAAGTGATGCTATGAAGCTCAATTTTGCTTAATAGAACCGAATTTTAATGAACGGTATCGAATGTTTTGTTGCAGAATGAGAACAATGTGTTGGGGATGAATTGTATGTAATGGAATGGAATGGACTGTTGTGGAATTGAATGGAATGTTGGGAAAGGAATGGAAGTTTAAGGAATGGAATGGAATTTTTTTGGATTGGAATGGAATCTAATGCAACAGAATGAAATAGAATGTGTGAATGGAATGGGATGCTGTAGAGTGGAATGTTCGTTAAGAGGACAAAATTTTAATGAGTGGAATGGAATTTTACAACAGAACGGCAATAATGTGTTGGAATGAAATCGAATGTTATGGAACGGAATGGAACACTTTAGAATGCAATGAAATGTTGAGGAAGGGAATAGAATGTTGCTGAAAGGAATGAAATGTTAAGGAATGCAATGGAATTATTTTGATTAGAATGGAATCTTATGCAAAAGAATAAAATAGAATGATTGAAATGGAATGGAATGTTGTGTAATCAAATGGAATGTTATGATGGTTTGAAGTGGAAGGTAGATAAGTGGAACCGAATTTTCACTAATGGAATGAAGTATGAGGTTACAGAAAGGGAATAATGTGTTTCAATGTAAACAAATGGAATTTAATGGAAATGAATGTTGGGGAATGGCATGGAAAGTTAAGGAATGGAATGGAATGCTGTTGAATGCAATGGAATGTTGTGGAAAGGAATAGAACATTTCTGAACGGAATGCAAGTTTAAGGAATTTAATGGAATTTTGTAAATTTGAATGGGGTCCTATCCAATAGAATGAAAAAGAGTGTTTGAAATGAAATGGAATGTTGTGTAATTTGATTAATAGAAGAGAATTTTAATGAATGGAATGGAATGTTGAGTAACAGAATGAGAATAATGTGTCCTCATGGAATTGAATGTTATTGAATGGATGGAATGTAGTGGAATTGAATGGAATGTTATATACAGTAAGGGAATGCGGTGGAATGCAAAGGAGTATTGTGGAAAGTAATAGAAATTTGGGGAAAAGAATAGAAGTTGAAGGAATGGAATGGAAATCTGTGGAGTGCAATGGAATGTTGTGAAAAGGAATAGAATGTTATGGAATAAAGTTGAATGTTATTGAATGGAATGCAATGCTGTGGATTTGAATGGAATGTTGGGGAAAGATGACGGAATGTAATGCAATTTTGTGGATTGGAATGGAATCTTATGCAGTAGAATGAAATAGAATGTTTGAAATGTAATGGGATGCTGTTAAATGGAATGGAATATTATGGTATGAAGTGGAATGTTGATTAATTGAACTGAATATTAAAGAATTGAATGTAATATTAGGTGAAAGAACGGGAATAATGTGTTTGAATGGAATCGAAAGTTATGGAAAGGAATGGAATGTGTTGGAATAGAACGCAATGTTATGGAATGGAACAGAATGCTGTGTAATGCAATTGGATGTTGTGGAAAGGAATAGAATGTTCAGGATGGGATGGAATGGAATGCTGTGGAATGCAACGAAACTCTGTGGAAAGGAATAGATATTGGGAAAAGGAATGAAAGTTAAGGAATGGAACGGAATTTTTGGATTGAAATGGAATCATACACAACAGAATGAAATAGAATGAGTAGGAAAGGAATGTTGTGTAATCGAATGGTATGTTATGTTATGAAATGGAATGTTCATTAATAGGACAAAATTTTAATGAATGGAATGGAATGTTTGCAACAGATGGGAATAATGTGTTGGAATGAAATCGAATGTCATGGAATGTAATGGAAAGTTTTGGAATGCAATGGAAAGTTGTGGAATGGAATGGAATACTGAGGAATTCAAAGGAATGTTGAGGAAAGGAATCGAACGTTATGGAATTGAATGGACTGTTATGGAATGGAACGCAGTGTTGTTGAATGGAATGGAATGTGGGGAAATGTTACGGAATGGAATGGAATTTTGTGGATTGCAATGGAATCTTATGCAACAGAATGAAATAGAACATTGGAAATGGAATGGGATGCTGTGAAATGGAATGGAATGTTATGCTATGAATTGGAATGTTGATTAAAAGAACTGAATATTAAAGAATGGAATGGAATGTTAGTTGAAAGAACGGGAATAATGTGTTAGAATGGAATCCGAAGTTATGGATTGGAATGGAATGTGGAATTGAAGGGAATGTTATGGACAGGAATGGAATTGTCTGGAATGCAATGGAATATTGTGGAAAGCAATAGAAATTTGGGGAAAGGAATGGACGGTGAAGGAATGGAACAGAATTTTGTGGGATGGAATAGAATGTTATGAAATAGAATTGAATAGAATATTTTAAATGGAAAGGAGTTTTGTGTAATGGAATGGAATGTTATGGTATGAAGAGGAATGTTGATTAACAGAACCGAATTTTGAAGAATGGAATGGAATGTTAGGTAATAATCAGAATAACATGTTCGAATGGGGTCGAATTTTATGGTAGGGAATGCTATGGTGTGGAATGGAATGCAATGTTGTGGAAAGCAAGAGTGTGTTGGTACAGGAATGGAAGTTAAAGGAATGGAATGGAATTTTGTGGATTGAAATGGACTCTTATGCAATGGAATGAACTATAATATTGGCAGTGGAACGGAATGTTGTGTAATCGAATGTAATGTTATGGTATGAAGTGGAATGTTGTTTAATCGAACCGAATTTTAAAGAAAGTTATGGAATGTTAGGTAACAGAACAGGAATAATGGTTTGAATGGAATTCAAAGTTATGGAATGGAATGGAATGATACGGAATGGAATGGAATGATGTGAAAGGCAATGGAAAGTAGTGAAATGAATAGAACATTGGGGAAAGCATTGGAAGTCAAGGAATATAATGGAATTTGTGGATTGGAATGGAATCCTATGCTATAGAACGACATCGAATGTTTCAAATGGAATGGTGTTCTGTGTAATCGAATGGAATGTTATGGAATGAATTGGAATATTAATTATTAGAACCAAATTTTACTGAATCAATGGAATGTTAGGTAATAGAACAGGAGTAATCTGTTGGAATGGAATCGAAAGTAAGGAATGTAATGGAATATTGTGGATTTGAATAAAATGCTGTGAAAGGGAATTGAATGTGGGGAAAGGAATCGAATTTTGGGGAAAGGAATGGGAGGATAAGGAATGAAATGGAATTTTGTGGTTTGTAATGGAATCAAATGCAATAGAACGAAATAGAATGTTTGAAATGGAATGGAATGCGTTGTAATGTAATGGCATGCTATGGGCTGATGTGGAATGTAGAGTAGTAGAACCCAATTTTAATGAATGGAATGGAATGTTATGCAACAGAAAAAGAATAATATGTGGGAATGGAATCGAATGTCATGGAATGTAATGGAAACTTTTGGAATGCAATGGAATGTTATGGAATGGAATGGAATAATGAGGAATGCAATGAATGTTGAGGAAAGGAACCTAACGTTATGCAATCGAATGAATGTTATGGAATTGATTGCAGTGTTGTGTAAAGGAATGGAACGTGGGGAAATGTTACATGATGGAATGGTATTTTGTGGATTTCAATGAATCTTATGCAATAGAATGAAATAGAATGTTTGAAATGGATTGAGAAGCTGTGAAATGTAATGGAACGTTATGCTATGAATTGCAATGTTGATTAATAGAACTGAATATTAAAGAATGGAATGGAATGTTAAGTGAAAGAACGGGAATAATGTGTTTGAATGGAATCGAAGAATATGGAATGGAATGGAATGTGGAATTTAAGGGAATGTTTTGGAGAGTAATGGAATTTTCTGGAATGCAATGGAATGTTGTGGAAAGCAATAGAAATTTGGGGAAATAAATGGAGGGTGAAGGAATGGAATAGAATTTTGTGGGATGGAATGGAATGTTCTGCAATAGAATTGAATAGAAAGATATAAATGGAAAGGTGTGTTGTGTAATGGATTGGAATGTTATGGTATGAAGAGGAATGTTGATTAATAGAACCGAATTTGAAGAATGGAATGGAATGTTAGGTAATAATCGGAATAACATGTTCGGATGGAGTCGAATGGAATGGAATGGAATGCTGTGTTGTAGAATGGAATGGAATGGAATTCTGTGGAATGGAATTTAATGTTGTGGAAAGCAATAGTGTGTTGGTAGAGGAATGGAAGTTAAAGGAATGGAATGGAATTATGTGGATTGGAATGGAATCTTATGCAATAGAATGAAATAGAATATGTTAAGAGGAATAGAATATTGAGAAATGGAATTGGGCGTTATGGTATGAAGTGGAATTTTGATTAATGGGATAAAATTTTAATGAATGGAATGCAATGTTGTGCAACAGAACGGGAATAATGTGCTGGAAAGTAATCGAATGTAACGGATTGGAATGGAATATTTTGGAATGCAATGGAATGTTAGAGAATGGAATGGAATGATGTGGAATTCAAAGGAATGTTGAGGAAAGGAATAGAATGTTATGTATTTGAATGGAATGTTATGGAATGGAATGCAATGCTGTGGAATGGAATGGAATGTTGGGGAAAGGTTACGAAATGGAATGGAATTTTGAGGATTGCAATGGAATCTTATGCAATAGAATCAAATAGAATGTTTGAAATCGAATGGAATGTTTTGGTATGAAGGGGAATGTTGATTAATAGAACTGAATTTTAATAAATGGTATTGAATGTTTTGTAACAGAATTAGAATAAAGTGCTGGAATGGAATAGAATGTTATGGAATGGAAGGGAATGCTGTGGAATGCAAAGGAGTGTTGAGGACAGGAATCGACCATTATGGAATCGAATGGAATGTCATGGAATGGAATGCAGTGTTGCGGAATTGAATGGAATGTGGGCAAATGATACGGAA
The DNA here is from genome assembly GCA_032199065.1 of Smutsia gigantea. NCBI lineage: Eukaryota > Metazoa > Chordata > Mammalia > Pholidota > Manidae > Smutsia > Smutsia gigantea. The sequence goes on from JAVSCE010011026.1 coordinate 13,312, forward strand.
TGGAATGGAATTTTGTGGATTGCAATGGAATCATATGCAATAGAATGAAATAGAATGTTTGAAATGGAATGGAATGTTGTGTTATCGAATGGAATGTTATGGTATGAAAGGGAATGTTGATTAATAGAACTGAATTTTAATGAATGGTATTGAATGTTTTGTAACAGATTTGGCATAAAGTGTTGGAATGGAATAGAATGTTAAGGAATGGAATGGAATGCTGTGGAATGCAATTAAAAGTAGTGGAAAGGAATCGAACATAGGGGAAAGAATTGGAAGGTCAAGGAACAGAATGGAATTTTGTGGATTGGAATGGAATCCTAAGCAATAGAACGAAATAGAATGCTGTGGAATGCAATTAAATGTTGTGGAAGTGAATAGAATGTTAGGGAAAGCAATGGAAGGTTAAGGAATGGAATGGAATTCGGTGGATTGGAATGGAATCTTATGAAACAGAATGAAATAGAATGAATTGGAAAGGAATGTTGTGTAATCGAATGGAATGTTATGCTATGAAGTGGAATGTTCAATAATAGGACCAAATTTTAATGAATGGAATGGAATGTTATGCAACAGATAGGGAATTATATGTTGGAATGGCATCAAATGTCATGGAATGTAATGGAAAGTTTTGGAATGCAATGGAAAGTTATGGAATGGAATGGAATACTGAGGAATGTAAAGGAATGTTGAGGAAAGGAATCGAAAAATATGGAATTGAATGGAATGTTATGGAATGGAATGCAGTGTTGTGGAATGGAATGGAATATGGGGAAATGTTACAGAATCGAATGGAATTTTGTGGATTGAAATGGAATCTTATGCAATAGGATGAAATAGAATGTGAGAATGGAATGGGATGCTGTGAAATGGAATGGAATGTTATGCTATGAATTGGAATGTTGATTAATAGAACTGAATATTAAAGAATGGAATGGAAAGTTAGGTGAAAGAACGGGAATAATATATTTGAATGGAATCGAAAGTAATGGAATGGAATGGAATGTGGAAATGAAGGGAATGTTATGGACAGGAATGGAATTTTCTGGAATGCAGTGGAAAATTGTTGAAAGCAATAGAAATTTGGGGAAAGGAATGGAGGGTGAAGAAATGGAATAGAATTTTGTGGGATGGAATGGAATCTTATGCAACAGAATGAAATAGAATGTTTTAAATGGAATGGAATGTTGTGTAATAGAATGGAATGTTGTGGTATGAAGGGGAATGTTAATTAATAGAACTGAATTTTAATGTATGGCATTGAATGTTTTGTACCAGAATTGGAATATAGTGTTGGAATGGAATAGAAAGTTATGGAATGGAATGGAATGCTGTGGAATGCAAAGGAATGTTGAGGAAAGGAATCGAACGTTATGGAATCGAATGGAATGTTATGGAATGGAATGCAGTGTTGTGGAATTGAATGGAATGTGGGGAAATGTTACGGTAAGGAATGGAATTTTGTGCATTGCAATGGAAACTCAAGCAATAAAATGAAATAGAATGTTTGAGATGGAATGGAAGGTTGTGTAATCGAAAGGAATGTTATGGCATGAAGGGGAATGTTGATTAATGGAACTGAATTGTAATGAATGGTATTGAATGTTTTGTAACAGACTTGGCATATAGTGTTGGAATGGGATAGAATGTTATGGAATGTAATGGAATGCTTCGGAATGCAATGGAAAGTAGTGGAAAGGAATCGAACATAGGGGAAAGCATTGGAAGGTTAAGGAAGAGAATGGAATTTTGTGGATTGCAATGGAATCCTATGCAATAGAACGAAATAGAATGCTGTGGAATGCAATTGATGTTGTGGAAGGGAATAAAATGTTAGGGAAAGTAATGGAAGTTTAAAGAATGGAATGGAATTCGGTGGATTAGAATGGAATCTTATGAAACAGAATGAAATAGAATCAATTGGAAAGGAATGGTGTGTAATCGAATGGAATGTTATGCTATGAAGTGGAATGTTGATTAATAGGACCAAATTTTAAAGAATGGAATGGAATGTTATGCAACAGAAAGGGCATATGTTGGAATGGAATCGAATGTCATGGAATATAATGGAAAGTTTTGGAATGCAATGGAAAGTTATGGAATGGAATGGAATACTGAGGAATGCAAAGGAATGTTGAGGAAAGGAATCGAACGTCATGGAATTGAATGGAACGTTATGGAATGGAATGCAGTGTTGTGGTATGGAATGGAATGTCCGGAAATGTTATGGAATGGAATGGAATTTTGTAAAATGCAATGGAATCTTATGCAATAGAATGAAATAGAATGTTTGAAATGGAATGGGATGCTGTGAAATGGAATGGAATGTTATGCTATGCATTGGAATGTTGATAGATAGAACTGAATATTAAAGAATGGAATGGAATGTTAGGTGAAAGAATGGGAATAATGTGTTAGAATGGAATTGAAAGTTATGAAATGGAATGGAATGTGGAATTTAAGGGAATGTTATAGTGTGGAGCGGAATGGTCTGGAATGCAATGGAATGTTGTGGAAAGCAATAGAAATTTGGGGAAAGGAAAGGACGGTGAAGGAATTGAATAGAAATTTGTGGGATGGAATGGAATGTTATGCAATAGAATTGAATAGAATATTTTAAGTGGAAAGGTGTGTTGTGCAATGGAATGGAATGTTATGGTATGAAGAGATATGTTGATTAATATGACCGAATTTTGAAGAATGGAATGGAATGTTATGTAATAATCGGAATAACATGTTCGAATGGCTTTGAATGTTATGGAATGTAATGCTATGTCGGGGAATGGAATGGAATGCTGTGGAATGGAAGGGAACGTTGTGGATAGCAATAGTGTGTTGCTACAGGAATGGAGGTAAAAGAATGGAATGGAATTTTGTAAATTGGATTGGAAACTTATGCAATGGAATGAACTAGAATGTTTGCAATGGAAAGGAATGTTGTGTAATCGAATGTAATGTTATGGTATCAAGTGGAATGTTGATTAATAGAACCGAATTTTAAAGCAAGATATGGAATGTTAGGTAACAGAACAGGAATAAGGTCTTTGAATGGAATTCAAATTTATGGCATGGAATGGAGTGTTATGAAATGTAATGGAATGATGTGAAAGCAATGGAATGTAGTGAAAGGAATAGAACATTGGGGAAAGCATTCGAAGGTCAAGGAATAGAATGGAATTTTGTGGATTGGAATGGAATCCTATGCAATAGAATGAAATAGAATGGTTGGAATGGTGTTCTGTGTAATGACATGGAGTGTTATGGTATGAATTGGAATGTTAATTAATAGAACCAAATTTTACTGAATCAATGGAATGTTATGTAATAGAATGGGAATAACGTGTTGGAATGGAATCGAATGTTAAGGAGTGGAAAGGAATATTGTGGATTTGAATGGAATACTGTGGAATGGAATTGAATGTGGGGAAAGGAATAGAATTTTGGGGAGAAGAATGGGAGCTTATGGAATGAAACGGAATTTTGTGGTTTGGAATGGAATCTTATGCAATAGAATGAAATAGAATAATTGAAATGGAATGGAATGTGGTGTAATCGAATATAATGTTATCAGATGATGTGGAATGTAGAGTAGTTGGACCAAAGTTTAATGAATGTAATGGAATGCTATGTAACAGAATGGGAATAATGTTTTGGGAATGATTTGAATGTTATCTAATGAAATGGAATGTTGTGGAATTGAATGGAAAGTTATGGAATGGAATGGAATTCGGGGAATGCAATGGAATGTTGTTTAAAGGAATATAATGTTGAGGAAAAAATTGAAGGTTAAGGAATGAAATGGAAATTTTTGGACTGGAATGGGATGTTATGCAATAGAATGAAGTAGAATGTTTTAAGTGGAATGGAATGTTGTGTATTGGAATTGAACGCTATGGTATAAATTGAAATGTTGATTAATGGAACCTAATTTTGAAGAATGGAATGGAACGTTAGTTAACAGAATGGGAACATGCTTTGGAATGGAATCAAATGTTATGGAATCAAATGGAATGTTGAGGAATTGAATGGAATGATGTGGAATGCAATGGAATGTAGTGGAAAGGAATAGAATATTAAGGAAAGCAATGGGAGATTAAATAATGGAATGGAATTTTTGGATTGGAAAGAAATGTTATGCAAAAGAATGAAATAGAATAAATTGGGAAGGAATGTTGTGTAATCGAATGGAATGTTATGTATGAAGTGGAATGTTGATTAATAGGACCAAATTTTAATGAATGGAATGGAATTTTATGCAACAGAATGATAATAACGTGTTTCAATGGAACCGAATGTAATGGAATGGAATGGAATGCTTTGGAATGCAATGGAAAGTTATGGAATGGAATGGAAATCTGTGGAGTGCAATGGAATGTTGCAGACAGGAATAGAATGTAACGGAATAAAGTGGCATGTTATTGAATGGAATGCAATGCTGTGGATTTGAGTGAAATGGGGAAAGATGATTGAGTGGAATGCAATTTTGGGGATTGGAATGGAATCTTATGCAGTAGAATGAAATAGAATGTTTGAAATGGAATGGGATGCTGTGAAATGGAACGGAATATTATGGTATGAAGTGGAATGTTGATTAATTGAACTGATTATTAAAGAATGGAATGAATATTAGGTGAAAGAACGGGAATAATGTCTTTGAATGGAAACGAAATTTATGGAATGGAATGGAATGTGTTGGAAGAGAATGCAATGTTATGGAATGGAATAGAATGCTGTGTAATGCAATTGGATGTGGTGGAAAGGAATATAATGTTCGGGATGAGATGGAATGGAATGCTGTGGAATGCAAAGAAATGTTGTGGAAAGGAATAGATATTGGGGAAACGAATGAAAGATTAAGAAATGGAATGGAATTTTTGGACTGAAATGGAATCTTACGCTACAGATTGAAATAGAGTGAGTAGGAAAGGAATGTTGTGTAATCGAATGGTATGTTATGTTATGAAATGAAATGTTCATTAATAGGACAAAATTTTAATGAATGGAATGGAATGTTTGCAACAGATGGGAATAACGTGTTGGAATGAAATCGAATGTTATGGAATGGAATGGAATGCTGTGGTAATAAAGGAATGTTACAAAATGAAATGGAATTCTGTGGAATGAATGGAAAGTAGTGGAACGTAATAGAATGTTGAGAAAGGATTGGAATGGAATGCTGTGGAATACAATGGAATATTGTGGAAAGTAATTGAATGTTGGGGAAAGGATTGAAAGGTTAAGGAATGCAATGGAATTTTGTGGAATGGAATGGCATGCTGTGGAAAGGAATGGAATGTTGTGGAAAGAATAGAGTGTGGGGAAAGGAATGGAAGTTAATGGAATGGAACAGAATTTTTTAATTGGAATTTAATCTCATGGAATGGAATGAAAAAGAATATTTCAAATGGACTGGAATGTTGTATAATCGAATTGAATGCTACGGTACAAGGTGCAATGTTGATTAATAGAACCGAATTTTGAAGAATGGTATGGAATGTTTTTAAAAGAATGAGAATAATGTGTTGGAATGGAATCGAATGGAATGGAAAGGAATGGAATGCTTTGGAATGGAATGGAATGTTTCGAAATGGAATGCAATGATGTGGAATGCCATTGAGAGTAGTGGAAAGGAATAGAACGTTGGGAAAGGGATGGAATGTCAAGAAAGCGAATGGAATTTTCTGGATTGGAATGGAATCCTATTCAGTAGAATGAAATAGAATGTTTGAAATAAAATGGAATGTTGTTTAATTGAATGAAATGTTATGGTATGAAGGGGAATGTTGATTAATAGAACTGAATTTTAATGAATGGTATTGAATATTTTGCAAAAGAATTGGCCTAAAGTGTTGGAAATGAATAGAATGTTATGGAATGGAATGGAATTCTGTGGAATGCAATGGAAAGAAGTGAAAAGGAATCGAACATAGGGGAAAGCATTGGAAGGTCAAGGAATAGAATGGAATTTCGTGGATTGGAATGGAATCCTATGCAATAGAACGAAATAGAATGCTGTGGAATGCAATTGAATGTTGAGGAAGGGAATAGAATGTAAGGGAAAGCATTGGAAGGTTAAGGAATGGAACGGAATTCTGTGGATTGGAATGGAATCTTAAGAAACAGAATGAAATAGAATAAAATGGAAAGGAATGTTGTGTAATCGAATATAATGTTATGCTATGAAGTGGAATGTTGATTAATAGGACCAAATTTTAATGAATGGAATGGAATGTTATGCAACAGAAAGGTAATAATATGTTGGAATGAAATCGAATATCATGGAATGTAATGGAAAACACTGGAATGCAATGGAAAGTTATGGAATGGAATGAAATACTGAGGAATGCAAAGGAATGTTGAGGAAAGGATGTGAACGTTATGGAATTGAGTGGAAAGTTATGGAATGAAATGCAGTGTTGTGGAATGGAATGGAATGTGGGGAAATTTACAGAATGGAATGGAATTCTGTGGGTTGCAATGGAATCCTATGCAATAGAATGAAATAGAATGTTTGAAATGGAATGGAATGTTGTGTTATCGAATGGAATGTTATGCTATGAATTGGAATGTTGATTAATAGAACTGAATATTAAAGAATGGAATTAAATGTTACGTGAAAGAACGGGAATAATGTGTTTGAATGGAATCGAAAGTTATGGAATGGAATGGAATGTGAAATTGAAGGGAATGTTATGGACAGGAATGGAATTGGCTGGAATGCCATGGAATGTTGTGGAAAGCAATAGAAATTTGGGGAAAAGAATGGAGGGTAAAGGAATGGAATAGAATTTTGTTTGATGGAATTCAATGTTATGCAATAGAATTGAATAGAATGTTTTAAATGGAAAGGCGTGTAGTGTAATGGAATGGAATGTTATGGTATGAAGAAGAATGTTGATTAATAGAACCGAATTTTGAAGTATGGAATGGAATGTTAGATAATAATCGGAATAAAATGTTCGAATGGAGTCGAATTTTATGTAATGGAATTCGGTGTTGTGTAATGGAATGGAATGGAATTCTGTGGAATGGAATTTAATGTTGTGGAAAGCAATAGTGTGTTGGTAGAGGAATGGAAGTTAAAGGAATGGAATGGAATTTTGTGGATTGGAATGGAATCTTATGCAATGGAATGAACTAGAATGTTTGCAATGGAAAGGAATGTTGTGTAATCGAATGTAATGTTATGGTATGAAGTGGAATGTTGATTAATAGAACCGAATTTTAAAGAAAGGTATGGAATGTTAGGTAACAGAAAAGGAATAAGGTGTTTGAATTGATTTCAAAGACATGGAATGGAATTGAATGTTACGGAATGGAATGGAATGTTGTAAAAGGCAATGGAAAGTAGTGAAAGGAATAGAACATTGGGGAAAGCATTGGAAGGTCAAGGAATAAAATGGAATTTTGTGGATTTAAATGGAATCCTATGCAATAGAACGAAATAAAATGGTTGAAATGGAATGGTGTTCTCTGTAATCGAATGGAATGTTATGGTATGAATTGGAATGTTCATTAATAGAACCAAATTTTACAGAATCAATGGCATGTTATGTAATAGAATGGGAGTAATCTGTTGGAATGGAATCGAATGTAAGTAAAGGAATGGAATATTGTGGATTTCAATGGAATGCTGTGGAATGGAATTGAATGTAGGGAACGGAATAGACATTTGGGGATAGGAATGGGAGGTTAAGTAATGAAATGGAATTGTGTGGTTTTGAATGGAATCTTATGCAATAGAATGTAATAGAATGTTTGAAATGGAATGGAATGTGGTGTAATCTAATGGCATTTTATGGGCTGATGTGGAATGTAGTGTAGTAGAACCAAATTTTAATGAATGGAATGGAATGTTATGTAGCAGATTGGGAATAATATGTTATGAATGAGTTGAATGTTATGGAATGTTGCGGAATTGAATGGAATGTTATTTAAAGGAATGAAATGCTGTGGATTGCAATGGAATGTTGTGGAAAAGAATAGAATGTTGAGGAAAGGAATGCAAGGTTATGGAATGAAATGGAATTTTTTGGACTGGTTTGGAATGTTATACAATAGAATGAAATTGAATGTTTTAAGATAAATGGAATATTGTGGAATGTAATCGAACGTTATGGTATGAAGTGGAATGTTGATTAATGGAACCGAATTTGGAAGAATGGAATGGAATGTGGGTAACAGAACGTGATTAATATTTTGGAATATAATTGAATATTATGGAATGAAATGGAATGTTGTGGAATGGAATGGAATGTTATGGAATAGAATCGAATGATGGGGAATGCAACAGAATGTTGAGGGAAGGAATAGAACCTTAGGGAAATCATTGGCAGGTTGATGAATGGAATGGAATATTTGAATTGCAATGGAATCTTACGAAAAATAGAATATAGAATGAATTGGAACGGAATGTGGTGTAATAGAATGGAATGTTATGCTATGAAGTGGAATGTTGATTAATAGGATGAAATTTTAATGAATGGAATGCAATGATACGCAGCAGAACGGGAATAATGTGTTGGAAAGGAATCGAATGTAACGGAATGCAATGGAATGTTACTGAATGGAATAGAATGCTGTGGAATGCAATGAAATGTTGAGGAAAGGAATAGAATGTTATGTATTTGAATGGAATTTTATGGAATGGAATACAATGCTGTGGAATGGAAAGGAATTTTGGGGAAAGTTTACGGAAATGAATGGAAATTTGAGAATTTGAGTGGAATCTTATGAAATAGAAATAGAATGTTTGAAATTGAATGGAATGTTGTGTAATCGAACGGAATGTTATGGTATGATGGGGAATGTTGATCAATAGAATTGAATTTTAATGAATGGTATTGAATGTTTTGTAACAGAATTCGCATAAGTTGTTGGAATGGAATAGAATGTTATGGAATGGAATGGAATGCTGTGGAATGCAATGGAAAGTAGTGGAAAGGAATCGAACATAGGGGAAAGCATTGGAAGGTCAAGTAATAGAATGGAATTTTTGGATTGGAATGGAATCCTATGCAATAGAACAAAATAGAATCCTGTGGAATGCAATTGAATGTTGTGGAAGCGAATAGAATGTTAGGGAATGCAATGGAAGGCTAAGGAATGGAATGGAATTCTGTGCATTCGAATGGAATCTTATGAAACAGAATGAAATAGAAAGAATTGGAAAGGAAAGTTGTGTAATCTAGTGAAATGTTATGCTATGAATTAAATTGTTGATTAATACGACGAAATTTTAATGAATGGAATGGAATGTTATGCAAGAGAAAGGGAATAATATGTTGGAATGGAATCGAATGTCATGGAATGTAATTTTAAGTTTTGGAATGCAATGGAAAGTTATGGAATGGAATGGAATACTGAGGAATGCAAAGTATGTTGAGGAAAGGAATCGAAAATTATGGATCGAATGGAATGTTATGGAATAGAATTGAATAGAATGTTTTAAATGGAAAGGAGTGTAGTGTAATGGAATATAATGTTATGGTATGAAGAGGAATGTTGATTAATAGAACCGAATTTTGAACAATGGTATGGAATTTTAGGTAATAATCGAAATAACATGTTGGAATGGAGTGGAATGTTATGGAATGGAATGCTATGGAATGGAGTGGAATGTCGTGGAAAGCAATAGTGTGTTGGTACAGGAATGGAAGTTAAAGGAATGGAATGGGATTTTGTGGGGTGGAATGGAATCTTATGCAATGGAATGAACGAGAATGTTTGCATTGGTAAGGAATGTTGTGTAATCGGATGTAATGTTATGGTTTGAAGTGGAATGTTGATTAATAGAACCGAATTTTAAAGAAATGTATGGAAATTGGGTTACGGAACGGGAATAATGTGCTTGGATTGGAACAGATGTTATGAAAGGAATTTAATGTTTTGGAATTTAATGAAATGTTAAGGTATATAATGGAATGCTGTGGAATGCAATGGAATGTAGTGGAAGGGAATAGAGCATTGACGAAAGGAATGGAAGTTTAAGGAGTGGAATGGATCATAGTGCATTGCAAGGGAATAGTATGCAGTGAAAGAAAAAGAGGATTTCAAATGGAATGGAATGTTATGCAACACAATGGGAATAAAGTGTAGGAATGGAATCGAATTCTGTTGAATGGAATCGAGTGGAATGCGGTGGAATGCAATGGAATGTTGCCGAATGGAATAGAACGTTGGTTAAAGGCATGATATGTTAAGGAATGGAATGAAATTTTGTGGTATGGAATGGAATCTCATGCAATGGAATAA
>JAVSCE010011027.1:0-36856 GCA_032199065.1 Smutsia gigantea
AGTGTATAGGAATGCCACAGATTTCTGTGTATTAATTTTGTATCATGAAGCTTTGCTGAATTCAGTTATTAGTTCTAGTAGTTTTTGAGTGGGTTCTTCATGGTTTTTGATGTACAGTATCATGTCATCTGCAAACAGTGAGAATTTAACTTCTTCCTTACCAATCTAGATGTCTTTTATTCCTTTCTGTTGTCTGATTGCCATAGCTAGGACCTCTAGCACTATGTTGAATAAAAGTGGTGAGAGTGGGCATCATTGTCTTGTTCCTGATATTAGAGGAAAAGCTTTCAGCTTTTCACTGTTAAGTATGATGTTGACTTTGGATTTGTCATATATGGCCTTTATCATGTTGAAGTACTTGCCCTCTATACCCATTTTGTTGAGAGTTTTTATCATGAATGGATGTTGAATTTTGTTTCAATGCTTTTTCAGTGTCTATTGAGGTGATCATGTGATTTTTGTCCTTCTGTCTTGATGTGGTGGATGATGTTGATCAATTTTCGAATGTTGTACCATCCTTGCATCCCTGGGATAAATCCTATTTGGTCATGATGGATGATCTTTTTAATGTATTTTAAAATTCAGTTTGCTAAATATTTTGTTGAGTATTTTGCATCTATGTTCATCAGGGATATTGGTCTGTAATTTTCTTTTTTGTGGTGTCTTTGCCTGGTTTTGGTATTAGAGTGATGTTGGCCTCGTAGAATGAGTTTGGGAGTATTCCCTCCTCTTCTACCTTTTGGAAACCTTTAAGGAGGATGGGTGTTAGGTCTTCACTAAATGTTTGATAAAATTCAGCAGTGATACCATCTGGTTTGGGAATTTCGTTCTTAGGTAGTTTTTTTATTCCAATTCCATTTCATTGCTGGTAATTGGTCTGTTCAGATTTTCTGTTTCTTCCTGGGTCAGTCTTGGAAGGTTGTATTTTTCTAGAAAGTTGTCCATTTCTTCTAGGTTATCCATTTGTTAGCATATAAGTTTTTCATAGTATTCTCTAATAAGTCATTGTATTTCTATAATGTCCATAGTGATTTTCCCTTTCTTATTTCTGATTTTGTTTATGTGTGTACACTTTTTTTTTCTTGATAATTCTGGCTAGGGGTTTATCTATTTTGTTAATTTTCTCAAAGAACCAGCTCCTGGTTACATCCATTCTTTCAACTGTTTTATTCTTTTCAATTTTATTTATTCCTGCTCTGATCTTTATTATGTCCCTCCTTCTACTGAATTTGGGCCTCATTTCTCCTTCGTTTTCTAGTTTCATTAATTGTGAGTTTAGACAGGTCATATGGGATTGTTCTTTCTTGAGGTAAGCCTGTATTGCAATATACTTCCCTCTTAGCACTGCCTTCACTGTGTCCCACAGATTTTTCAGTGTTGAATTATTGTTTTCAATCCATTGATTATTTAGGAGCATGTTGTTAAGCCTCCATGTGTTTGTGGGATTTTTGTTTTCTCTGCATAACTTATTTCTAGTTTCATACCTTTGTGGTCTGAGAAGCTGGTTGGTACAATTTCAATCCTGAATTTACGAAGGCTCTTTTTGTGGCCTAGTATATGATCTATTCTTGAAAATGTTCCATGTGCACTTGAGAAGAATGTGTATTCTGCTGCTTTTGAGTGGAGTGTTCTGTAGATGTCTGTTAGGTCCATCTGTTCTAATGTGTTGTTTAGTGCCTCTGTCTCACTTATTTTCTGTTTGGTTGATCTGTCCTTTGGAGTGAGTGGTGTGTTGAACTCTCCTAAAATGAGTGCACTGTATTCTATTTCCCCTTTTAATTGTTAGTATTTGTTTCACATAATTAGGTTCTCCTATATTGGGTGCATAGGTATTTATAATGGTTATATCCTCTTGTTGGACTGACCCCTTTATCATTTTGTAATGTCCTTTTTTGTCTGTTGTGACTTCCTTTGTTTTTTTTTTTCAATTAAAAAGTTATTTATTAAAAAATACTTTCTCCCAGTTCAGATTCCATGTCAAATTAAACAAGGAGTGATGTTATAAAGCAGCAATTGATCAGATCCATTTGTATAAAGGGTGACAGTAACCTCATTATCTCATTAGCATATCAACTCATTTACAAAAGGTAAACATAATGGGTATACTTGAAACCAAACAATTTTATAAAGTTTATCTTCATATTTTAAAGATGCAGCTGATATAAAATGATACAGGCTTATTAAAAGAGAATCCAAGCAATGTTTTGGATTTTCCATTTTTGCAAAATTCAAAGAAAACATGATTGTTTGGAAATTTCTGCATTGTTCACGAAGAATCACCTGAGATTCCTTTGTTTCCACTCTTCCTGTTTCTAGAGATTAAAACATGCTGCAAACATAATTTAGAAAGCAACAGAAATGCTACACAGATCCCAGTTCTTTAACTTTCTAAGAAGGTGTTTCTGACAGGTTTTCAAGTTTTTATGAACTTCAAATTAATATACAGAATATAGGCATTAAAAAATGACTTTCAGAGACATATATTCAAAGTAGGCCCTTCAGTACCCTTCAGCATTGAACACTGGGGCAGAAATCCATCTCTTCAATTGTTCAAGTAGTCAATTTTTTCTCAACGGTTTCTTGGTAAGCGACAAACCTTCTCAAATTCATCTTCACGTTATCGAGAACACACAGTTGATCTGAAGTGTATTTACTTCTCCCTTCCTTTCGTATCTTCATTTTGAAGACTGGCTGGAATTCTTTCAGAGCAGATAACAATTTAATTTGAACTGAGGCCCTTTCAGCTTCTTTACTGTCTGCAAAAACATCAAAGAGGGCATCCAAAGCTTCTCCTGCTACTACAAGGGAGGGATCTTTGGTGGCAGCCTCAAGCAGAAAGCATCCAATGGTCTTAAGAGTTTCAAATGTACCATCTTCTTTGCCTAGAACACTTCCAGTAATTCCTAAAATACTAACAACATTTACTATAACACTGGTATTACTACTATGAATGCCTGCTTTACACAGTGTCATCAGCTGATCAGGAGTCATGCACTAAGATATATTTTTGGAGGCCATTGTTTGCAAAAGGGCCCTTAAGGCACTACTTATGGCTTCCAGAAAGTCAACATGCTTAGCAAAATCTGCCTGAGAAAAGAGCAGCTGTGAGAGATGCTGTGCAAGTGTCTGAAGGGCTGTAGGTCCTCCCAAATGGTCCATATCCAGGAGAGATAAAAGACTCTGGAGACACACGAGGGCTCTACATTGTATAGTGTTCATTTTTCTAATCAAAGGTTTCCAAGTGGGGGTCCTAGAACATATGTCAACTGCAGTGATGTTTGGAAAGGCAGTTTTCTCAAAAATCTTCTTTGGGATGAGGTACTTGGTGAGAGCAGTGTGAATCTCATGGGAAAGGCAAAGGGGAGATAGCAGCTGCCCACTGCACTCATTGAAGGAATTCTCCATAAATGCATCACTTTCATCACTGCTAGATAGCTCTTCCCACTCATCATCAGAGGGATGTTCACTGCAGCACATGTTGACAATAATTTCCAGAGCAGTCTGCTGAGCCATCAGGGCTGCTACAGTCTCTCTCAGTTCCTTGTCAGTGGGTGGAAGTAAATCTGACATGAAGGTTTTCCTTCTGACTTTTCTTTTATGAGGAATTTCTTCCATTTCATCATCTTCAATCAAATCATCCCTATTCACATTGTCCAATATTTCCTCAGTCTCTGCAGCAGTTTTTAACCTTTGAGTTTCAGTCTCCTTCATTCTAATAACTGTTTCACCAGCATCCATTTCCAAGACTTCAGATAAGATCTTTAGTATGGCATTTATGATTTCTGCTTGACTCTTGGATGGAATAATGTCCTTTAGATTCCAAATTGTGCCTGCCACCAGTGTCTTTAATAGTATGTATTCCATGGTACTGGCAGGAGACAGTATTGCTGATTCCAGTACATGCAATGCTGGAGCACTGAAAGATTTTCAGTAGCTCTGGGTTATCTTCTGTCACCGTCTGCAAACAACAGGCTACTGAAATAGCCAGGTCAACATTGGTGGAAAACCTACTTAAATACTTTGATACAATCTCAAAACACCCTTCTTTGTTGAATATAGACACTGCTCTACTACTGTGTTCACATATATTCCACAGCATGTTCACAGCCTCATTGGCTATGTTCTCAATATAATTTCTGTTCTGATATTTTTTTTCTTGTGGAGACATCTCATTTGAATCCAGTTCAGCACTACACTCTTTTAGCAATGCAACCAAAGGAGTCATGATATCCTTGGTCACCATGTCATCACAAACTTCAAAACCTCCGCAAGCACCGAGATTTCTTTTCCAGTAGCTCCGCCTCTGGCCCGTCGTCCTCTTGTCCCTCTGTGCCATTTGCCACTGCCACCGCCTCGGCCTGACAGTTGCCCGCAGGAGAGAACTTAGGTCGTTTGAAGCGCTTTGTCTGGCTCTTGCCCATGGCGATGTGTACTGGGGTGGTGGAAGGCAGGGCAAAGAGGGCAATAGAGAGAGGGTGGATGCCACCAAGCTGCTGGCGGGGTCTTGTCGCTGAGGGGACTTTGTGCCGTTGCTCAGCAGGGCGCGCTGACCGCCCAAGTCCACATGGGGAAGCAGTGCGCAGACGCATCGCGTGTCCACAGCCGGGAGCGGAGGCTGACGCGCCCGACTTTCTTTGTTTTGAAGGCTATTTTGTCTGATACAAGTACTGCAACACCTGCTATTTCTTCCTATTATTCTCATGAAATATCTTTTTCCATCCCTTCACTTTTAGTCTGGGTATGACTTTGGGTTTGAAGTGAGTCTCTTGTACGCAGCATACAGATCGGTCTTGTATTTTTATCCATTCAGTGACTGTATGTCTTCTTTTTTATGTATTAACATAATGCATTTTTATGAAAATAACTGTATTTTCCAAAACAAATAAGATTAGTGAAAAGCATGGCTTTGTTTTACTTTTTTTTTCTTTTGCTATAATGAATGTAAAATTACGTGAACAACATTATGGTTACTAGACACCCCCTATTATCAAGTCCCCATCACATACCCCATTACAGACACTATCATTCAGCATAGTAAGATGCTATAGAATCACTACTTGTCTTCTCTGTGCTATACTGCCTTCCCCATGTCCACCCCCTACATTATACATGCTAATTGTAATGCCCCTTTTTCCCCCTTATCCCTCCCTTCCCACCCATCCTCCCCAGTCCCTTTCCCTTTGGTAACTGTTAGTCCATTCTTGGGTTCTGTGAGTCTTCTACTGTTTTGTTCCTTCAGTTTTTTCTTTGTTCTTATACTCCACAGATGAGTGAAATCATTTGATACTTATCTTTCTCTGCCTGGCTTATTTCACTGAGCATAATACCCTCTAGCTCCATTCATGTTGTTGCAAATGGTAGGATTTGTTTACTTCTTATGGCTGAATAATATTCCATTGTGTATATGTATACCACTCTTTATCCATTCATCTACTGATGGACACTTAGGTGGCTTCCATTTCTTGGATATTGTAAATAGTGCTGCGATAAACATAGGGGTGCATCTGTCTTTTTCAAACTTGGCTCCTGCATTCTTTGGGTAAATTTCCAGGAGTGGAATTCTTGGGTCAAATGGTACTTCTATTTTGAGTTTTTTGAGGAACCTCCATACTGCTTGCCACAATGGTTGAACTAGTTTACATTCCCACCAGCAGTGTAGGAGGGTTCCGCTTTCTCCACATCCTTGCCAACATTTGTTGTTTGTCTTTTGGATGTCGGCCATCCTAACTGGCGTGAGGTCATATCTCATTGTAGTTTTAATTTGCATTTCTCTGATGATTAGCGATGTGGAGCATCTTTTCATGTGTCTGTTGGCCATACGAATTTCTTCTTTGGAGAAGTGTCTGTTCAGATCCTCTGCCCATTTTTTAATTTGCTTATTTGCTTTTTGTTTGTTGAGGTGTGTGAGCTCTTTATATAATTTGGATGTCAACCCCAACCCCTTATCAGGTATGTCATTTATGAATATATTCTCTCATACTGTAGGATATCTTTTTGTTCTACTGATGGTGCCTTTGCTGTACAGAAGCTTTTTAGTTTGATATAGTCCCACTTGTTCATTTTTGCTTTTGTTTCCCTTGCCCGGGGAGATAGGTTCATAAAGAAGTTGCTCATGTTTATGTCCAAGAGATTTGTGCCAATATTTTTTTCTAAGAGTTTTATAGTTTCTTGACTTACATTCAGGTCTTTGATCCATTTTGAGTTTACTTTTGTATATGGGGTTAGACAGTAATCCAGTTTCATTCTCTTACAGGTAGCTGTCCAGTTTTGCCAACACCAGCTGTTGAAGAGGCTGTCATTTCCCCATTTTATATACATGGCTCTTTATCATATATTAATTGAACATATATGCTTGGGTTTATGTCTTGGCTCTCTAGTGTGTTCCATTGGTCTATGGGTCTGCCCTTGTGCCAGTACGAAATTGTTTTGAGTATTGTGGCATTGTAGTAGAGCTTAAAGTCAGGGAGCGTAATTCCCCCCAGCTTTATTCCTCCTTCTCAGGATTGCTTTGGCTATTTGCGGTCTATTGTGGTTCCATATGAGTTTTAGAACTATTTGCTCTAGTTTATTGAAGAGTGCTGTAGGTATTTTGATATTGCATTGAATCTGTAGATTGGTTTAGGCAGGATGGCCATTTTGATAATATTAATTCTTCGTATTCATGAGCACGGGATGTGTTTCCATTTATTGGTATCTTCTTTAATTTCTCTCATGAGTGTCTTGTAGTTTTCAGAGTATAAGTCTTTCACTTCCTTGGTTAGATTTATTCCAAGGTATTTTATTCTTTTTGATGCAATTGTGAATGGAATTGTTTTCCTGATTTCTCTTTCTGCTAGTTCATCATTAGTGTAAAGGAATGCAATAGATTTCTGTGTATAACTTTGTATCCCGCAACTTTGCTGAATTCAGATATTAGATCTAGTAGTTTTGGAGTGGATCCTTTAGGGTTTTTTATATACAATATCATGTCATCTGCAAACAGGGACAGTTTGACTTCTTCCTTCCCAATTTGGATGCCTTTTATTTCTTTGTGTTGTCTGATTCCCATGGCTAGGACCTCTGGAACTATGTTGAATTAAAGTGGGGAGAGTGGGCATCCTTGTCTTGTTTCCAATCTTAAAGGAAAAGCTTTCAGCTTCTTGCTGTTAAGTATAGTGTTGGCTGTGGGTTTGTCATATATGGCCTTTATTATGTTGAGGTACTTGCCCTCTCTACCCATTTTGTTGATAGTTTTTATAATGAATGGATGTTGAATTTTGTCGAGTGCTTTTTCAGCATCTATGGAGATGATCATGTGGTTTTTGTTCTTCTTTTTGTTGATGTGCTGGATGATGTTGATAGATTTTCGAGTGTTGTACCATCCTTGCATACCTGGAATAAATCCCACTTGATCATGATGGATGATATTTTTGATGTATTTTTGAATTCAGTTTTCTAATATTTTGTTGAGTGTTTTTGTATGTATGTTCGTCAGGGATATTGGTCTGTAATTTTAGTTTTTGTGTTGTCTTTGCCTGGTTTTTGTATTAAAGTGATGTTGGCCTTGTAGAATGAGTTTGGGAGTATTCCCTTGTCTTCTACTTTTTGGAAAACTTTAAGGAGAATGGGTATTGGGTCTTCACTAAATGTTTGATAAAATTCAGCAGTGAAACCATCTGGTACAGGGGTTTTGTTCTAAGGTAGTTTTTTTTATTACCAATTCAATTTCTTTGCTGGTAATTGGTCTATTCAGATTTTCTGTTTCTTCCTGGGTCAGCCTTGGAAGGTTGTGTTTTTCTTGAAAGTTGTTTGTTTCTTCTAGGTTATCCAGTTTGTTAGCATATAATTTTTCATAGTATTCTCTCATTTTTTTCTGTATTTCTGTGGTGTCCATAGTGATTTTTCCTTTCTGATTTCTGATTCTTTTTATGTTTGTAGGCTCTCTTTTTTCTTGATAAGTCTGGCTAGGGGTTTATCTATTTTGTTTATTTTCTCAAAGGACCAGCTCCTGCTTTCATTGATTCTTTATATTGTTTTATTCCTCTCAATTTTATTTATTTCTGTTCTAATCTTTATTATGTCCCTCCTTCTACTGACTTTTGGCCTCATTTGTTCTTCCTTTTCTAGTTTTATTAATTGTGAGTTTAGACTGTTCATATGGGATTGTTCTTCTTTGCTGAGGTAGGCCTGTATTGCAACATACTTCCCTCTTAGCACGGCCTTCACTGCATCCCACAGATTTTGTGGTGTTGAATTATTGTTGTCATTTGTCTCCATATATTGCTTCACCTCTGTTTTATTGTAGTTAATACACAGTGCTTGTTAGCTTTTGTCTAGCATGCTGCATGAGGCATAGTGAATAGTAGTCTGCGTATAAAATAAAATTGAATGGAGAAAATGACTTATTTGTTGTCCAGCTTTCTGTTGTTGTGTAGGCAGTCACATGTATTTTTACCAGGAAAAGTTGATATAATTTTTATTTTGATGATACCATTTTATAGTTTAGATTATTTTGATAGTGATTAACAGGATAAGCTGACTCTAGACATATCCTGACAACCTTTGCCAAGGTTTGAAATAAACATCTGGGAAAATTCAGTTTTATATTATCTGTTCCTGCAGCTGCTCAGCTTCTTCTAAGCAAAGGTCAGAGAACATAATAGGCTTTCTGATTGGTTTTAGATAAAATGTGAAAGAACAGTTTATGTCAAGGCCATTGTTGCTAAGTATATTTGGCAAGATTTATATATCACGTCCCAAGGGAAATACGCAAACAAAAACCCCATAGAAATTGAGAACATGTAAAACACATGCACTCTGGAACATTTTGTCACTTACTGTGCAGAAGAGGAAATCCTATTCTGAACCATGTCCCACTTGAATAGGGCCATACACAAACACAGTGCTTTCACTTTTTAATATTTCTGACTTAAATGGCAACATATGACACAGAAAAAATGTTTACCAGGGCAAAAGAGCTGGTAAGATCAGAGAGGGGACAGGATCAAAAGCACGCAGAAACAATTTTGCTCTCCCTTAGAGAACAGTGAAGAAACAGAGCTAAAGAAACAAGACTGTGACACAAAGAAACAGAAGGCCAAGGCTAGTGCTGTGGAAATTTTTAGAGATAGATGAAAGTAGAGCACATTAAAATATGAAGTAATATCTGGGGTTGGATTCCCTGGAAGCAGACTCAGACAGAGATTAATGTACTTAGAGTGCTCTCAGAGCCAGCACTGGGGAAGGGGAGGGAAGGACAGGGAGGAAGCAGGGGTGGGTGGAGGGAGAAGCAGGCTGATCCTCCAGGGAGCTGCAGAGCTGGAATGACCCTTCTGAGTTGTCCCAAGTTAAGCCAACATGGCCAGCCTATACATCCTCACACTGATCAGTCATGATGCACTGCCAGTCTTGGGAAGGGGCGTGCGGGCTGCTTTGGGAAAGGGTGGGGGTTTGGGCTTCCCTGGGTGGACCTTGACCCCAGGCCAGGTGGCTTTCTGAAGTGTCCCCAGCTGCAAGCTGTGCTCTAGCAGCTGCATCCCGTGGCTGAGGTGGAGTACTTTCCCTGTCATCCCATCCCTGTCTCCATGACAGATCCCAACTCACTCATCTTCCACATCCTCCCTGGTACCTGGGGAAGCTTCTGTAGGCCCCAGTTGCCATTGCACTGTGCCTCTCATGCAGCTTGGCTGCCCTCAGGTGTGGCCCATTTCTGCCTCCTTGCATGTGACAGTTGTGTGTTGTCGGATGCTCTCTGATCATGCCCCAGGGGCTCCTCTTATGATCTGCTGCTCCTTTGGCATGAGTAGCCCCAGGTGGCCTCCCTAGCTGCACATTTAATGAGACTCTTGCGTTTCTGGTCTGGGGACTTTCTAGACCACAGAGCTCAGACCTGCAGGGAGGGGTGGCAAGGACTCCCCAGGTGGGTCACAGGAGTGATGATAAGTAGAGCTTCTTTTGTTGCCACTTTTTGGTTCCAAAACCCATGTGTTCTTATCGGGGACACAGAACCATCTTTAAATCAAAGCATATACAGCAACTTGGAGGTTGAACCTACCTCCAAGCTAGAGCTTTAGCTGTGTCTTTAAGAGGTCATTCCACTGCTCCCTCATTCTGGCAGCTTCTGCACAGAGTGGCATGTTGGATGCCATGGTCATGGGCCCACTAGATCACCTCCTTTGCTGTATAGTGGATTCCCTGATCTGATAGATGTTATATGGGATCTCACATCAGTGAATCAAACCCTCTGTAAGCCCTCAGATAGTCGTCATGTTGGCTGAGGCTCTGAAGGCAGGAAAGGCTAACACATACCTGGAATACATCTCCCAAGGGAACTGACTGAGTAGGGCGAAAGTGAGGCTGACTTAATTCCTGCATCTCTATCATCGCTCCTTCCTATCAGAATGGTCTCTTCCTATCAGAATGAATTGTTATTCATTCAAGGAAAGATGGGGTCCAAGGCAGTGAACTTGTCACTGAGTAGCTGGCTGGTCTCCATGATGGACAGTGCCATATTGGGAACTCAGCATTGGTTTCTTCTTGCTGGTATTTTGAACTTTTGTGGACAACACCAGCTAGATCAGCCTTAGTCAGTGGAAACCCATGCTTTCAGGTCCATGCATAAATTCTCTTTCCACCACTATAGCCACTAAACTCAAATCTTGCCAGCACTGGGGTGGCCCATGCAGAGGCAAAGCTGGAAGATGTTAATTGCCAGTCATTTTGTCTATGTTATTGTTTTGTGCTTCTTCCATGGTAGATGCTCTCTGGTGGTTTTAACATATGACATAAAGATTTTTCTATTGTGTCCCCACTAATATGCCTTCATCCCTGACATCCTTGTCCCTGATCTTCCACTCCTTTTTCTATGACCCTAACCAGATGGCCAAGCCATTTGCTGCTATCCATTAGTCTGTATATATTTGAACCTCAGGTCATTTCTCTTTCTACACAAAGTGGACAACCAACCATTGACCAAAGTTTGGCCTGTTAGTAGATCTTCCTTCACCATTGTCTATTAAAGCCACCCCTGAATGAGGCTATAGTAGAACAGCAATTTTTGGCTTGCAGCCTACACATCAACCTGACCCATCTATAATTAAAGCTCAGGCTTTTTCTTCCCTTAGCAACTGATCATCATGGAATGCTCACATGGCCATGGGTGTAATTTGAGGTAGGGACGGCAGTGTAGCAAGAGTGGATGACATGGATCTCTGACAACCTGTTCATGGAAACTGGTTGTACCCTGTGGTTTATGCAGATGCTCATTCCTTCCTCCATAAATCAGTTCGTTTTACTGGAAGAGCTTCCTTATCACTGTGCTGGCCGCTGGCCCTCAGCCAGTACAGAAAGTCAGTTGTCATGGTCTCGGGTTGGCAGAGCTCCTCTTTTTCGTGTATCCAGGAAACGCTGGAATGGAGCGAAATGCAGGGCTCCCTGGGAGGGGCTCAGGGAGTATAGAGAGGTGGGAATTAAGTCAGCTTCACTTTTGCCCTACGCAGTCGGTCCCCTTGGGAGAGCTATACCCCAAACAGTGCACAGTTCCAAGGAGTGTTTTCAGCCAGTCTGCTGCTCGATCCCTCAGAGGGTGTTAAGGTCTTCCTCTCTGACTGTAGGTCGACTGTAGGTACGTTTCTCCTTGTGCTTCCAGCAATCTTTATGTGAATGGATGCCAAACTGCTAGGTGCAGGCTCACCATTTTAAGGTTCACCCAAACCTTTCTGTTTCCGTAAGAGGGAATCTCCCTCGTTTCCTCAGCCAACCCTTTCTTCCTTGATTTAGACATTGTCTGGGACTCACAGAGCCTCCTTCTGGGATCTGCTGTCTGGTGTGTCTGTCTGTGTCCATCCCTCACCTTTCAACCATTCCATGCAGTTTGTGTTGGATGCAACTCGGGAGAGTCACGTAGCAGGATCTGCTCTGTCTGTAATCCAGTGTATTTTTATTTGTCACTAGAATAGTTCAAACACGCATCTCGGGGTCACGCCCCTCCTCAGAGCTCCAGCGGCACAACTTGGGGACCTACCAGCCGGTTCCACTCTGAAGTGTACCTGGATGCCTTTCCCCACCTTCTCCACAGTGTTTCCGTGGTTCTGGTGGGTGGAGGGTAACTGTGTGCCCCAAGAAAGAGGTCTTAGGGACTCACCACTGCCCTTCCACGTAAGACAATTTGGTACATTTGAACTTTCAGTAGTTCTAAGCAGTTTTTTGCCAATCGTGTCTGCTGAGTTTTTGCAGCTGTGTTTTCACAAATGTATAGCTTTCAGTGAATTGTACGGGACCTAATTGCATGAAAAAGAACCAATATCATTCAAGTAATGGTAACTTTTTTGCTTTCTGGGGTGATTGTGTAGCTTTTTAAGCATACACATTTTTTAAGTTAAAGCATCATTGATATACAATCTCATTAAGGATTGACATGAGCAACATTGTGGTTTCAACATTCACCCATATTATCAAGTCCCCCCCACACACCCCATTGCAGTCATTATCTATCAACATAGTAAGATGATATATAGAGTCATTACTTGTCTTCTCTGTGAGCACACACACATTTTTTTTATTAAGGTATCATTGATATACAATCTCATGAAGGTTTCACATGAGCAACATTGTGGTGACTACATTACCCCCTATTTTCAATTCCCCCCCGCATACCCCATTACACTCACTGTCCATCATTGTAGTAAGAAACATTTTCTAAAAAAGCATGTGCACCAACGTGGGAGGATTACTGGGGGGAGTTTGTTGGTTCTTACTGAGGCTCAACAAGTGTCTGGTCAGTTTGTTTCCTTGAGGAATGGTGACATATCAGGGGATTAGTGTTGCTGTCTGTTGCTGGCAAGTTGGACATTCCCAGCAGCAGTAGCTACATGAGCCTTGCTGAGTCCATGATTTTGGGCCCAAGCATAGGCTCTGCATGGCTCCTCAATTCATAGGTCCATTTTGAGAGCATTAGGGTGCCAACAACTGATGCTGCCTAACATCAACTAGCTAAGTAAGTCATTAGGTCTACTTGATTGGTGCTCTTTCTGTGGTGGATTTTCTCTTCATTTATTCATTCTCTAATGCTCCTCCTTTCTTTATGTAGATCCAAGTTTCTGACACATGTTGATTTCCTTCTTTCTAAAGAATTTGTTTTAATATTTCTTGCAAGGGCAGGTCTAGTGGCAACAAATTCCCTCAAATTTTGTTTGTCTGAGAATTCTTTCACTGTTGAAGGATAATTTCACAGGGTACAGAATTCTAGGTTGTTTGGGTTTTTTTTCCTCTCAATTTTTAAAATATTTCTTGCTACTCTCTTCTTGCTTGCATGGTTTCTGAAACAAGTCATATATAATTCTTTAGAGAAGGTGTTTTTCCCTGTGGTTTCTTTCAAGATTTTTTCTTTATCTTTGATATTTTGAAGTTTGAATATGATATGCCTAGTAATAGTTTTAGGGGGCATTTGTACTGCTTGGTGTTCTCTGAGCTTTGTAGATATGTGTTTTGGTGTCTGACATTAATTTGGGGAAATTCTCAGTCACTATTGCTGCAAATATTGCTTCTGTTCCTTTCTCTCTTTCTTTTTCTTCTGGTATTCTCATTATGTGTACATTACACCTTTTGTAGTTGTCCCACAATCCTTGGATATTCTATTGTGTTTCTTTTTCAGTCTCTTTTTTCTCTTTGCTTTTCAGTTTTGAAAGTTTCTATTTTCATATCCTCAATTCAGAGATTCTTTCTTAGCCATATCCAGTCTACTAATGAGCACATCAAAGGCACTTTTCATTGCTGTTACAGTGTTTTTGGATCTCTACCATTTCTTGTTTATTCTTTCTTAGAATTTCCATCTTTCTACTTACATTATCCATCTGTTCTTTCAGGTTGTCTACTTTTTTCCATTAAAGTCTTTAGCAGATTGATCATAATTTTAAAAAATTCCTGGCCTAATTCTTCCAACATTCTTGCCATATCTGACTCTAATTATACTGCTTACTCAGGCTCTTCAAACTGTTTTTTGCCTTTTAGTATGTCTTGTAATTTTTTGTTGAAAGGTGGACATGAGTAAAAGGAACTGTAGTAAATTAGGCCTTTAGTAATGTAGAGGTGAGGTGTGGTAGGGAAGGGGAGCATTCTATAGTCCTATGATTAAGCCTCAGTCTTTTGATGAGCCTGTCCCTGGACTCTGAACTTCATCACTGCTTCTCAGTCTTCCCCTTTAGGTGGCACATAATGGCTAGAGGGGGCCAGAATTGGGCATTTCCTTTCTTCCATGTGGAAGGTTAAAGCAGGCTTATATTGGGCATTTCCCTTTCCCTAGGTAGGTTAGGCTGTAATAAAAAATCCCAGCATGTTAGGCTCTGGTAAAATAGTTTCTTCTGAGGGCATGCATTGTTAAGAACAGAGTACTGTAGCATATTTCAAAATGGCTACTTTCCCCCTTCCCCTGCTGGAAGCATGAGGATATGTTTCTCTGATACTCACGGTGAAGACGTAGAAGAGCTCTACTCACAAGAGGCAAAACTCACAACAATGTGTGGGGGCCTGGTTATCAGGAGTTTTTAATTAGACTTCTCCACACCAAGTCTCCAGCATTTAATCAATTACGTTCAGGTTTTCCTACTTCAGCACTTGTTTCAATAGACATTTCTGCCTGAAGGTCTCTGTTCTGGTAAGTTGTAGTTCTTTGTCTGTCTCTCCAATTTTGGGGGCATAAATTTGCCCTGTGACTTTACTCCTCTCATGGATCTAGAAGCAGTCCATGGAAGCCCACAGATCTCCCAACACAAGGGACCCAAGGAAGACAACACCAAGACACATAATAATTAAGATGGCAAAGATAAAGACAGAGTATTAAAGGCAGCTAGAGAGAGAAAAAAAGATCACCTACAAAGGAAAACCCATCAGACTATCATCAGACTTCTCAACAGAAACCTTACAGGCCAGAAGAGAATGGCATGATATGTTTAACGTAATGAAACAGAATGGCCTCGAACCAAGAATATTGCATCCAGCATGATTATCATTTAAATATGACAGAGGGATTAAACAATTTCCAGAAAAACGAAAGTTGAGAGAGTTTGCCTCTCATAAACCACCACTGCAGGATATCTTAAACGGACTGCTCTAGAGGTAAGCACCCCAGAGATGTCACCAGAGAAAATAGAATCATAGCAAAGAAAGCAGATCATCCAAATACTAATGAAAGGCAAAGAATAAAACACCTAGCATATAAAGAATGGAGGTGGAAGAATGAGAAGAGAGAGAAATAAAGAAACATCAGACGGTGTTTACAATAACTTAACAAGAAAGTTAAGTTAGATTGTAAAATAGTAAAGAAGCAACCGTTGAACCTTTGGTAACCACGAATCTAAAGCCAGCAATGGCAATAAGTAGATATCTATCGATAATCACCCTAAATGTAAATGGACTGAATGCACCAATCAAAAGACACAGAGTAACAGAATGGATAAAAAAGCAAGACCCATCTATATGCTGCTTACAAGAGACTCACCTCAAACCCAAAGATATACACAGACTAAAAGTGAAGGGATGGAAAAAGATATTTCATGCAAACAACAAAGAGAAAAAAGCAGGTGTTGCAGTACTTGTATCAGACAAAATAGACTTCAAAACGAAGAAAGTAGCAAGAGATAAAGAAGGACATTACATAATGATAAACGGGTCAGTCCAACAGGAAGATATAAGCATTATAAATATATATGCACCCAACGCAGGAGTGCCAGCATATGTGAAACAAATACAAACAGAATTAAAGGAGGAAACAGACAGCAATGCATTTCTTTTAGGAGACTTCAACACAACACTCACTCCAAAGGACAGATCAACCAGACAGAAAATGAGTAAAGACACAGAGGCACTGAACAACACACTAGAACAGATGGACCTAACAGACATCTACAGAACTCTGCACCCAAAAGCAGCAAGATACACATTCTTCTCAAGCACACATGGAACATTTTCCAGAATAGACCACATACTAGGCCACAAAAAGAACCTCAGTAAATTTAAAAACATTGAAATCCTACCACCAACTTCTCAGATCACAAAGGTATAAAACTAGAAATAAATTTTAGAAAGAAATCAAAAAGGCTCACAAATACATGGAGACTTAACAACATTCTCCTAACTAATCAATGGGTTACCGACCAAATCAAAACAGAAATGAAGGTATATATGGAGACTAATGATAACAACAACACAAAGCCACAACTTCTGTGGGACGCAGCAAAGGCAGTTCTAAGAGGAAAGTAAATTGCAATCCAGGCCTATTTAAAGAAGGAACAACATTTCCAAATGAATAGTCTAAAGACACAATTACTGAAATGGGAAAAAGAAGAACAAATGAGGCCCAAAGTCACCAGAAGGAGGGACATAATAAAGATTAGAGAAGAAATAATTAAAATTGAGAAGAATAAAACAATAGAAAAAATCAATAAAACCAAGAGCTGGTTCTTTGAAAAAATAAACAAAATAGACAAACCCCTAGCCAGACTCATTAAGAGAAAAAGAGAATCTACACACATAAACAGAATCAGAAATGAGAAAGGAAAAATCACGATGGACCCCACAGAAATACAAAGAATCATAAGAGAATATTATGAGAATCTATATGCTAACAAGCTGGAAAAGCTAGAAGAAATGGGCAACTTCTTAGAAAAATACAACGTTCCAAGACTGACCAAGCAAGAAACAGAAAAACTAAGCACACCAATCACCAGCAACGATATTGAATCGGTAATCAAAAAACTACCCAAGAACAAAACCCCTGGACCTGATGGATTCACCTCTGAATTCTACCAGACATATAGAGAAGAAATAATACCCATTCTCCTTAAAGTTTTCCAAAAAATAGAAGAGGAGGGAATACTTCCAAACACATTCTATGAAGCCAGCATCACTCTAATACCAAAACCTGGCAAAGACCTCACCAAAAAAGAAAATTACAGACCAATATCCCTGATGAACGTAGATGCAAAAATACTCAACAAAATATTAGCAAACCGAATCCAAACATACATCAAGAGAATCATACACCATGATCAAGTGGGATTCATCCCAGGGATGCAAGGATGGTACAACATTCGAAAATCCATCAACATCATCCACCACATCAACAAAAAGAAGAATAAAAACCACATGATCATCTCCATAGATGCTGAAAAAGCATTTGACAAAATTCAACATCCATTCATGATTAAAACTCTCAACAAAATGGGTATAGACGGCAAGTACCTCAACATCATAAAGGCCGTATATGACAAACCCACAGCTAACATCATACTTGACGGCGAGACGCTGAAAGCTTTTCATCTAAGATTGTGAACAAGACAAGGATGCCCACTCTCTCCACTGTTATTCAACATAGTACTGGAGGTCCTAGCCATGGCAATCAGACAAAACAAAGACATACAAGGCATCCAGATTGGTAAAGAAGAAGTCAAATTGTCACTATTTGCAGATGACATGATACTGTACATAAAAAAACCCTAAAGACTGCACTCCAAAACTACTAGAACTAATATCTGAATTCAGCAAAGTTGCAGGTTACAAAATTAACACACAGAAATCTGTTGCTTTCCTATACACTAATGATGAACTAACAGAAAGAGAAATCAGAAAAACAATTCCATTCACAATTGCATCAAAAAGAATAAAATACCTAAGAATAAACCTAACGAAGGAAGTGAAAGACCTGTACTCTGAAAACTACAAGACACTCCTAAGAGAAATTAAAGAGGACACTAACAAATGGAAATGCATCCCATGCTCTTGGCTAGGAAGAATAAATATTGTCAAAATGGCTATACTACCTAAAGCAATCTACAGATTCAATGCAATCCCTATCAAACTACCAACAGCTTTCTTCAATGAACTGGAACAAATAATTCTAAAATTCATACGGAACCACAAAAGACCCCGAATAGCCAAAGCAATCCTGTGAAGGAGGAATAAAACAGGGGAATTACGCTCCCTGACTTCAAGCTCTACTACAAAGCTACGGTAATCAAGACAATTTTGTATTGGCACAAAAACAGACCCACAGACCACTGGAACAGAATAGAAAATCCAAACATTAACTCAAACTTATACAGTCAATTAATATTTGATAAAGGAGCCTTGGATATACAATGGGGAGATGACAGCCTCTTCAGCAGCTGGTGTTGGAAAAACTGGACAGCTACGTGTAAGAGAATGAAACTGGAGTACAGTCTAACCCCATACACAAATGTAAACTCAAGGTGGATCAAAGACTTGAATGTAAGTCATGAAACCATAAAACTCTTAGAAAAAAACATAGGCAAAAATCTCTTGGACATAAACATGAGCAACTTCTTCATGAACATATCTCCCCGGGCAAGGGAAACAAAAGCAAAAATGAACAAGTGGGACTATATCAAGCTGAAAAGCTTCTGTACAGCAAAGGACACCATCAGTAGAACAAAAGACATCCTACAGTATGGGAGAATATATTCATAAAAAACGTATCTGATAAAGGGTTGACATCCAAAATATATAAAGAACTCATGCACCTTAACAAACAGAAAGCAAATAATCCAATTAAGAAATGGGCAGAGGACATGAATAGACACTTCTCTAAAGAAGAAATCTAGATGGCCAACAGGCACATGAAAAGATGCTCCACATCGCTAACCATCAGAGAAATGCTGATTAAAACCACAATGAGATATCACCTCACACCACTGAGGATGGCCAACATCGAAAAGGCAAAGAACAACAAATGTTGGCGAGGATGTGGAGAAAAGGGAACCCTCCTACATTGCTGGTGGGACTGCAAATTAGTTCAACCATTGTGGAAAGAAGTATGAAGGTTCCTCAAAAAACTCAAAATAGAAATACCATTTGACCCAAGAATTCCACTCCTAGGAATTTACCCTAAGACTGCAGCAGCCCAGTTTGAAAAAGACATATGCACCCCTATGTTTATCGCAGCACTATTTACAATAGCCAAGAAATGGAAGCAACCTAAGTGTCCATCAGTAGATGAATGGATAAAGAAGATGTGGTACATATACACAATGGAATATTATTCAGCCATAAGAAGAAAACAAATCCTACCATTTGCAACAACATGGATGGAGCTAGAGGGTATTATGCTCAGTGAAATAAGCCAAGCTGAAAAAGACAAGTATCAAATGATTTCACTCATATGTGGAGTATAAGAACAAAGAAAAAAACTGAAGGAACAAACAGCAGCAGACTCACAGAACCCAAGAATGGACTAATAGTTACCAAAGGGAAAGGGACTGGGGAAGATGGGTGGGAAGGGAGGGATAAGAGGGAAAAAGGGGCATTACGATTAGCAGATGTAATGTTGGGGGTGGGGCACGGGGAGGGCTGTACAACTCAGAGAAGACAAGTAGTGATTCTATAGCATCGCACTACGCTGATGGACAGTGACTGTAATGGGGTTGGTGGGGCGGACCTGATGAAGGGGGTAGTTTAATAACCATAATATTGCACATGCAGTTGTAGATTAGTGATACCAAAATAAATTATATATTAAAGAAAAAAAGAAAATCAATGCAAAATGGATCAAAGGCCTAAATATAAAAACTAAAACTATAAAACTCTTAGAAGAAAACATAGGGTAAAATCTTCATGTTATTGGATTTGGCAATGATTCTTGAATATGACACCAAAGGTACAGGCAATAAAAGAAAAAAACAGATAAATTGGATTTAATGAGAAATAAAAATTTTGTGCATTATAAGGGACTGTCAACAAAGTAAAAAAGGAACTCACAAAATGCGAGAAAGAATTTGCAAATCATATATCTGATAAGGGATTAATATCCAGAACACAGGTTTCCCCGGCTATCTGAAAGTGTGTTTTATGCTACTTAGCTTTTACAAAAGACTTACATTAGCACCCATTTTCACTAACCAAAAGAAATCTGAAGAGGATTTTTCATTTTACAAATGGTAATTGCTTTTTTGCTTTACTCCATTTTGGCTTACAAAAGATTTCATAGGAATACTCTCTTTTGAATAGTGGGGAAAAGCTGTAGGTAGGGAACACTTAAAACTGAACAATAAGAAAGCAAATAACCTAATTCAACAAAAGATAAAGGACATGAATAGACATTTCTTCAAAGAAGATATACAAATAGCCAATAAGCACATGAAAAGATGCTCAGTATCACTAATCATTTGGGAGATGCAAACCAAAACTACAAAAAGAAATACCACCTCTCACCCATTAAGATGACTAATATTCAGAAAAACAACAATGGAAAATATGTGGTGGTGAGTATGTAGAGAAATTTGAAGCCTTGTGCACTGTTGGTGGGAATGTAAAATGATGTAGCCACTGCGGAAAACAGTATGGTGGTTCCTCAAAAAAATTTTTAAGTTGCCATCAATTCCATTTCTGAATACACACTCAAAATAATTGAGACCAGGGTCTTGAAGAGATTATTTGTACGCCAATGTACATAGCAGCATTATTCTCAATAGCTAAAACATGGAAGCAACACAAGTGTCCACTGATGGATGAACAGATAAACAAAATGTGTGTATATATGTATATATATATACATACAGTGGAATGTCATTCAGCCTTAAAAGGGAAAAGAATTCTGATACATGCTACAAAATGGATGAACCTTAAGAATTTCATGCTCAGTGAAATAAGCCAGTCAAAAAAAGACAAATATTGTATGATTCCACTTATATGAGATACTTAGAGTAGTCAGAATCATAGAGACAAAAAATAGAATGGTGATTTCAGGGGCTGAGGGGAGTGGGGAATGGAGAGATATTGTTTAATGTATATGGAGTTTCAGTTTTGCAAGATAAGAAGAGTTATGGAGATAGATGATGGTGATGGTTATACAACAATGTTAGTATACTTAGTACCACTGAACTGTACACTTAAAATATATGAGGTAGTAAATTTTATGTTTTGTGTGTATACCAAAATAAAAAAACTTGAAAAAAATTTAAATCCCTGTAGATCACTTATTTTCCAATTTTCAGATTGTATTTTCCTTCTCTACCTCAGCATGCCAGCTAAACACTTTATAGGAAAAGGCAAAATTTCTGATAAGAATAAATGCCTGTCTGGTGTTGATGGCTCCTGAAGGGAACACTGGTATTTTTGTTATTTAGCATAGGATTGAAAAAGAAGTGAGTAAACAATAAATGCCAAACACCTCGTTGTTGATTTCACATCCTGGTAATCCCAGGTGTGGTGTGGCTTTCACTCCAAGCATACTGATGCCCACAGTCGGAAGGTGCCTCCCCTTTTCCCCACTTTATCCTCATTGTCATCGTTTGTAACAAGGGAGAATGTATCTTCCTGGCTGATGTTTGGAGTTCTTTCTTCAGTCATTCTGCATACCAAGGATGTCTACCATTTATTTGTGCTGTCCTTCATCTCTCACACCTGCTTTTCAAAAGCCCCTGGGGCCAACAAGGCATAAGCAACAACACCCACTTCACATCTAATTACATATCTTTAAAAACCTCTCCTTTCCATATTTATTTCTAATGTGTTTTGTGATGGCAAGTGGCATGTAGCATATGGTTTATAAGTGAATGAACATACATCTTTTGGGGGATGAGTGCTCAATTTGTTTTTTGACTGATCAGAGTTTGGAGACCAGGATCTATGCGTGAAGACTTCTTCCAGGGCAGGAGCCTTACTTCCTCCACATGAATCTTCATTCCCCAAATACACATGCCTTGTGCCTATATCCTCTTGGCTTGTTGAAACAATACCAATTGGTAGAATCTGGGGAGAGATTTAGAGTTAGATATCCTGAAGAATAAGTCAGGAAGAGAGGATCTCTATGGCACAGAGAAAACTGTAGAACTACTCTGTGCGGTACAAAAATGATCAGCACATGAAAACCAATGAGTGGAAATAGTCACCTCCAATCACTTTGTATTTTCTACCTATTCACCTGAGGCTTTCTCCACTAAGATTCACATGGGTCGTTTTAATTCCTCAACCTGGACTGGACCCCAGGACATGACATCCTAACTTCTCAGATAGGGAGAGAGGAAAAGGTTGGGAACAAGCCTTCACCCAAAAAAGTTTTAATAACTGAGATAAATAATAAAATTTGGGGAACATTTATATAATTAATTAAGAATTTCTGATTCTGTAGCTGATCCATGAATAAATGGATAACTGGAAGTATCTGACTGGAGACAAGAATAAGCATTAATGGAGGATTGACTCTAAATTACAGTAGGTCTCAGTATACATAGCCTTCACTGGAAGGTAATTTTCTCTGTGATATTCCTGGTACCCTTCCCTAAGAAGGGAAGTATAATCTTAGGTACAGACTAATAAATTTTGAATACAACTTACTGAGATGAAAGTTATAATCTGTTTTAGAGATGAAATTGAAGGATGCTGGAGTTATTGCTTTGGCAAAGGATTTTTTGGCTGATGCAACATGTGAGTATTGCCTTTGATTTATTTTATCACTTGGCACCTAATATATCAGATGACTTTTGAAAACAGTGTTTTGTATTGATAGATTTTAGGGATTGTCTTAGCCCATTTGGGTTGTAAACCAAATACCACGGATTAGGTGGCTTACAAACAACAGGCATTTATTTCTAATAGTAGGTTCTGGAGGCCAGGAAAGCCAAGGCAAAGGTACCAACAGACTTGGTGTCTGGTAAGGTCAGTCTTCTTGGCTCATATGTGGCCATGTTTTCACTGTAACCTCACATGGTGGAAGAGGTGAGAGAGCTCTCTGGGGTCTTTTTTGTATGGGCAGTAAACCCATTCAGGAGAGTTCTGCACATGAGCATTCAGTCTATAGCAGGAATTCATATACAAATTCCAACCTGCCTTGTCAACAGTACAGAAGAGCATTACTTCCATGTGCTTTTCAAAGTGGGGTCAAAGTCAAATGAATGACTTTTTCCTTTGTTCACACAGGTTTCCTCCTAGAGCACCAAGATCTTCTCCATTCAACACCCCAGTCATGTACAAAAAGACTGTGTTTGTAGAATTCACAGATCACCTTTTCAACATTGCCAAGCCCAGGCCACCATGGATGGGTAATATAGACATTCCTGGCTGTTCACTATGAAACTGATCTTGTTCAGTCTCACAGCTTTAAAATATTATCTATATGCCAATTACTCCCAAGTGTTTATTTTCAGTTCGGTCTGCTTGCTTGATACCTACACTTAGATGTCAAATAAGCATGTAACAAGACGTTATGATAAGACATTTCTTACCTTAGAATGATTGCTTAGAATTATATCCCTAAATTCTAAAGAGTGGTATCAGCCCACCTGTTCAGGACTTGTTCGGATAATGATCCAAAATTGGTCCTGAAATCCTTAGCCCATCATGTACCTCCAGCCTATACAAAAGAAGGCTAGTCAGTTATGGATTTAGATTTGAGGATTTCCTTGGAAAGCATTTTCGGTGTTTTGTATGTCCCCTCCCCCATGGAGGGGTTGGGGTTCTCACCGTCATGTCAAGCCATAGTGAGGGACACTTCGGTAGAACCACGTAGAGATCTTGGTATAGTACCTCTGGAGCTTGGGAGACACTGACTAGTGCCTAGTTTTTATCTGGAAAACCTCTCAAAGCCGGAGTCTTGGGGGAACTTGCCCTGATGGCATAACAAGGAAAATAGGCTATAGCTGAGGCTAACTGCACTGCCACTGTTAGGTGTGAGGTCAGGAAGGCCCCAGGATAAGACTTGTCTCAGGAAGACCCTGCCTGAGAGGTGTTTCTGCCAGGACTAGGAGACCCCAACAGGAAAGGTCTATGTGATTGGACTGCCAGAAGCAGAAAGTGAGGAAAGAGATCCGAGTGACAGCTGGAGAAGGCATATCTCTTGCCAGAAAGAGATGATGTGGAGTGTTCCCATACTGAGAGGAGCAGAGTCTCCAAGAACTCATACACATTCTCGAGGAAAGAGCAAGCCATAATCTTGCTGTGTGCCACAACCAGGGTGTACCAAAGCCACATTACCACTGCTCCTTCCAAGAAAGATCTTGTCATCATGCCTGTTTTTAGACCCCTTTCCCATTAGCTCCAGCCTTAGAGGGTCCAGAGGCAGTGAAGTAGGTAGGGAAGGAGGATTAGCAGAGGAAAGTAATAAAGCAGTGAAGCTGCCAACCAAACTCCCTTTTTCCACAAGAGGTTTCTGAACCTCAGACTTTAGCTGGAGGAGGGAAGGGTCCTTAAATTGCAGGGGACATCAAAAGTTTGATATTAAACTGGACTGGACTTATTAGTACCTAAAAATAATACTGTTAATAGTGAACATTACTGGGAAAAAATTGGAGATTGCTCAAAGTGCAACAATAGCAAGTTCCACATAACACAATAAAAATATGAAAAAATAAAGCTATTTCATGTTTTCATCCCATTGAATCCAGTTCATTCAATAAACCATTTGTACACATCTTATATTTACAATGTCTAAAAGTCAAAAGTCTTGATTCTCCTCTTAATTTTCTGTGTCATGGCCTGACTACCACCTAGTTACACAAATCCAAATCACAGGAGCCATACCTGGCTTCTCTCTCTCTCTCTCTCTCTCTCTCTCTCTCCAACACCCAAGCCATCAGCAAGTCTTTTTGACTCTTCTTCTTGACAAGTCCCTAATCTGCTTACTTCAAGTTTCGATTCATCCAGACTCTTATCACCTATGAAGTTGTATGTTATGTTCCCTGCCTACCACTATAGCCTTATCTTCTATTATTCCCCTTCTCAGTCACTTTGCTTCAACCACATGTTACTCAGCTATACCAAGCTTGTTCCTGTCTCAGGACTTTTGCATTTGTTTCATCTCCTTTGAGTGTTCTTTCACTAGATCTTTGCAAAATGTTGCTTCTCTTTCATTAGTCAGATATCTGCTCAAATGCTATCTCCTCAAAGAGGCTCTTCCTACTACTGTATTTAAAAAGTATCCTCCACCTCCTGCCTCATCATTTTCCAGCATATAAATAACAACCTGAAATGTTTATGTTTATGTCTTTATGTGCTTAATGTCTCTAGAATGCAGCCTCCATAATCTGTCTTGTTCACATCTACATCTCCAGTACCTAGGATAGTTCCTAGAATATAGTTGGAACTCAATTCTTAGTTGAATGAATGAATGCCTTGAATGAATTGCCAGAAATTTGTCCTCAGATCAACCACAAGGCTGAGCTGGTGACAGCATTTTATGCATTTAATCATTTAAGTACTACCTTTTATCAATAATTACAGGGACATGTTTCTCCACTGTGACTTTGACCATCACTTTTGTACTAACAGGTTTTGTGGAGTGCCACACTCCAAATGACCTTTGGGGGTCCATCTTGTTCTTGCAGGTCTGCTGGGTCCTACCATCCAGGCTGAGGTTTATGACACAGTGGTCATTACACTTAAGAACATGGCTTCTCATCCTGTCAGTATTCATGCTGTTGGTGTATCCTACTGGAAAGCTTCTGAAGGTAAGTCAAATGCCCTCC
The DNA here is from genome assembly GCA_032199065.1 of Smutsia gigantea. Lineage (NCBI taxonomy): Eukaryota > Metazoa > Chordata > Mammalia > Pholidota > Manidae > Smutsia > Smutsia gigantea. Next base: position 25,449 of record JAVSCE010011027.1, read on the forward strand.
TATTGTCCTGTTATCCTAGGGATAAAAGAGTACTGAGTACAAGGTCACCTTGTGAATGGTGGAGTCAGGATTCAAACCTAGGCCCATTTCATGAAGTCAAAACCACTGTCATTTTAGTCTAAGCCCTGAAGATTAATTCCATCCCCTGCTCTCCTTTGGGGAATGGATCCTAAAAATCCCTCTTGATATGCCTTGCTATGCCCAGAAAACTTCCTAGGGAGGATCAAGAATCATGGTATGGAGGTGGAACATAATTTTTCTCCTTCCTTTGATTCTGACTTTTCAGGTATTTCCTCTCCCTCACCTCTCCCCAGTTTCTAAATGTGATGAGAGCCAAGTACCAGAAGTACCAGCTGACCTCGTTTAAACAAACGACTCGTTTAACCACAGTCCCTACTACAGCTACTTCTCCTTAACCTTCACAGTGCAGGAAAGGTGTGAAGGGTGTGCTACAATTGACTGTGATATTGTCCAGATAGACTATGGCATATATAGATCAAGAAGATTCAAGCAAATCATTTATATATTATTAGAACACATGCTCTGTGTTGTATAGCCTAACTGTGCTTACGTGCTGACTAATTTCTCATTATGAAATCAGAAAGCCTTAATTTTCTGGGTTGCACTCATGAAGCCAGGACAGATGTAGGTTGGGAGAAGTGGCAGGAGAGGGCAGGTAATAGAGGGGAAAAGTCATCCCATGCTCTGGCTAGAGCCTGGCAGGCTATTTCCATGAAGCTTATCCACTTGAGAGCTTCCAGAACTAATCTATGACATTTAAGAGAGGACAGGACTCCCAGAATTCTGCAGCTAGGGGCTGAGCATAGAGATGACTCTTTTCTAAGCCTGGTGAGGTCTGAAAAAAGTTAGACTATCTAATCTCTCACATGTGCATCCACAGTGGTTCTACCCAGGAACAGCATAGTGAGGCAATGGCCTAATGCCCATGTGATTTAGGGGCCTATCATGTGCCTGTATATTTATATGTTGTGATCTACAAGCTCCTGGCCTTCTTTCTTACATGAGCCTGGGGGCCCCAGGGTGTCAGTTAAATTTGTGAGGATGTTGAGTATTACTTCATGTTTGTTGGCCTTTCTGATATCCTTTTGTAAAGAATCTGATCAAGTGTTTGTTTCTCCTGTTGAAAAAAATGAGTTAGCTTTTTCTTATTGATCTGTAGAGGTACTTTATATATTCTGAATACAAATTCTTTTACAGGCATATAAATATTTGCACATCTTCTTCCAATATGTGGCTTAGGAGTATTAACTTCTTAAAGTTAATGAAGCATGAAAGTTCAACGGTTAATGAAGCCCGAAAATTTACTGCATTTTTTTCTTTTGTGGTTAGACCTTTGTGTTCTGTTTAAGACACTTGCCTACCCCAAAGTCATGAAGACTTTCTTCTATGCTTTCCTCTAGAAATTGTATTATTTTACCTTTCATCTTTAGGTCTGTTATCCATCTCAAATTGATTTTTGTGTATGGTTTCCCCATAGCTTTTTTTTTAATTGAAGGATAGTTGATATGCAATCTTATTGGTTTCAAGTATACAACACAGTGGTTCAACACTTACCCATATCATTAAATCCTCACCCCCATTAGTGCGGTTACTATCTGTCAACATAGGAAGATGCTTCAGAATCATTGACTATATTCTCCATGCTGCGTGACTATCCTTGTGACCAACTTATACTGTGATTAAGACTTTTTGTGCCCCTTTATCCCCCTCACACTCCCTGCCCACCCACCCCAGCACCTCCCCCATAGTAACTACCAGACACTTCTCAGTGTCTGTGAGTCTACTGCTGTTTTGTTCAGTTTTGTTTTTAGATTTCACAAGTAAGTGAAATCATATGGTATTTTCTTTCTCTGCCTGGTTTATTTCATGAGCATAATACCCTCTAAGTCTATCCATGTTGCTGCAAATGGCAGGATTTCTTTCTTTTTTATAACTGAATAATACTCCATTGTGCATATGTACCACCTCTTCTTTAGCCATTCATCTATTGATGGAAACTTTGGCTGCTTCCATAACTTTGCTATTGTAAATAATGTGGCAGTAAACATAGGGGTGCATATACCTTTTTGAATTGGGGATTTTGTTTTCTTTGGGTAAATTCCTAGAAGTGGGATTACTGGATTGTATACTATTTCTATTTTTAGTTTTTTGAGGACTCTCTATGCTGCTTTCCACACTGGATAGACTAATTTACATTCCCACCAGCAGTGTAGGAGGGTTCCCCTTTCTCCACATCCTCATCAACATTTGTTGTTGTTTGTCTTTTGGATGGTGGCCATCCTAACTGGTGTGAGGTGATATCTCATTGTGGTTTTATTTATTTTGTTTTATTTTATATAATTTATTTTGGTATCATTAATCTACAATTACATGTGCAAAATTATGGTTATTAAACTACCTCCTTCATCAGGTCCCCCCCCACCAACCCCACTACAGTCACTGTCCATCAGCGCAGTGAGATGCTATAGAATCATTATTTGTCTTCTCTGAGTTGTACTGCCCTCCCCACGCCCCCCCCCAACATTATGTCTGCTAATCGTACTGCCCCTTTTTCCCCCTTGTCCCTCCCTTCCCACCCATCCTCCTCAGTTCCTTTGCCTTTGGTAACTATTAGTCTGTTCTTGGGTTCTGTAAGTATGCTGCTGTTTTGTTCCTTCAGTTTTTTTCTTTGTTCTTATACTCCACATATGAGTGAGATAATTTGATATTTGTCTTTTTCTGCTTGGCTTATTTCACTAAGCATAATACCCTCTAGCTCCATCCATGTTGTTGCAAATGGTAGGATTTGTTTTCTTCTTATGGCTGAAAAATATTCCATTGTGTATATGTACCACATCTTCTTTATCCATTCATCTACTGATGGACACTTAGGTTGCTTCCATTTCTTGGCTACTCATTGTGGTTTTAATTTGCATTTCCCTGATGATTAGTGATGTGGAGCATCTTTTCATATGCCTGTTGGCCATCTGTAGTTCTTCCTCCCATAGCATTTTTAAACAGCTTTATTGATGTATAACTTACATACCACATAATTCACTCAAACTAGTTTGATGGCAAGGGCAACAAAGGCAAAAATAAACAAGTGGGACTACATCAAATTAAAAAGTTTCTGCACAGCAAAGGACACCATCAACAAAATGAAAAAGCAACCTACTGTATGGGAGAAGATATTTTCAAGTGATATATCCAATAAGAAGTTAATACCCAAAATATATACAAAACTCACACAACTCAATATCAAAAAAAAAAATCCAAAACATCCAATTTAAAAATGGGCAGAGGACCTGAGTACACATTTTACCAAAGAAGACGTCCAGATGACCAACAGGCACATGAAAAGATGCTCCTTGTCACTAATCATAAAGGAAATGCAAATCAAAACCACAATGAGCTATTATGTCACACCAGTTAGAATGGCCACTATCTAACAGAGAAGAAATAACAAGTATGGACAAGGATGTGGAGAAAAGGGAGCCCTCCTACACTGTTGGGGGGAATGTAAATTGGTCCATCCAGTGTGGAAAACAGTAAGGAGGTTCCTCAAAAAATTAAAAATATAACTATCATGCATGATTCAGCAATTCTACTTCTTCTGGGTATCTACCTGAAGAAAATAAAAACATTAATTTGAAAAGACATATGCACCTCTATGTTCATTCCAGCATAATTTATAATAGCCAAGACATGGAAGCAACCTAAGTGTCCACTGATAGGTAAATGAATAAAGAAAATGTGGTACATATACACAATGTGGTATTACTGAGCCATTAAAAAGAATGACATCTTGCCATTTGTGACAACGTGGATGGACGTAGAGGGTATTATGCTAAGTGCAAAAAGTCAGACAGAGAAAGACAAATGCCACATGATTTCATTTATATATGGAATCTAAAGAACAAAACAAATGAACAAACAAAACAAAACAAAACAGAAACAGACTCAGACACAGAGAACAGATTGGTGATTACTAGAGGATGGGGTGGAAAGATGGGCTAAAATGGGTGAACTGGATTAAAATATACTAACTTCTAGTATAAAATACATAAGTCATGCTGATATAATGTACAACTGAGGGAATAAAGTCAATAATATTGTAACAACTTTACTGGTGGCAGCTGGCCACTACACTTATCACAGGGATCACTCCAGGATGCATGCCAATGTTCAATCACTATGTTGTAGACCTAAAACTAATATAATAATGTATGTCAACTATACTTCAAAAATAGTTTGACAGCTCTTAATAAATTCAGGCAGATATGCAGCTGTCAACACAATCCAGCTTTAAAACACTTCTGTCACTTCAAGAAGTTCTCTCTTTGCAATTCAAGCCCCATTCCCACTCCCCATCTCAGGCAATCATTGATCTGCTTTATATATCTATAGCTTTGCAAGCCTGACATTTCTATCTCCCAAGCCAACTCTGGTAAATTGTATTACTGTTCAGTAAATAGTCATCCCTACCCCAGGAATGGGAGGAACACATTTCCACACCATATTAATGTTGAGCTTGGCCATATGATTTGCTTTGGCTGGTAGAGTCTGAAAGCATATGATGTAAGCCAAGATAGCTAGTTCACAGGAAGTGTCTGTCAACGGAGCCAAAAAAGGAGTGAAAAGCAGGCCCAAGAAATTTCAAATTTGGTCTAGAGCTGAAAATGGAAGCCCAATTTAATGCTAGAGAAATGTTTTTAATTTCTTTTCTGGACAAGTGGGGTTCTGAGAATACAAATGTAGCTGTAAGTAGGTCCATGAAATGAGGCTTTGGGTAGAATGAGATGTGGTTGTCCATGAACTCCAGAACTTTAAAGAGATCTGAGAGACAGCAAGGGGGGCTACAAGTCAAGAAGTGTCAACCCAAAGCTGAAGTAGCTAGTGCCTGGGAAAGAGCATTGTGTATAACCCTTAAAGTTTATATTTATATTATCTTTGGAAGGTCTCCACCTCCATCAGAGTCTTTATCTGAGCCTGTGTATCAGCCAACTGCAAATATTCTAAGCGGAATGTGTTTTGCATAATTTTTATCTTTTATTATATAAGAAACAACACACTGCAGCATCATTTGACAGTTCAAGGAGTCTGTCTGCTTCCTGTTTATTGTGCTTTATATGCACAATATTCTAAGGGAGTGTACTGAGTCAACAAAAATCGAATAGTCCCTAGTGCCTACTGGAGAGGTGCCCCTATCTCCAGAGAGGCTGACTTTATAGTGGGGGCTACCTACTCATTTGGAAGTGAGAACCACTCATCCACTCATATTTGCATTAGTGGTACAGAACTCCTCTGGAATATATGAAGCTTCTCCCTGAATTAAATTGCAGAAAGGTTTTTCCTTGTGTAGAACCTACCGTGACAATAAACTTGGTGTGTTTCCTTGAGTGGACAATGGGCATGAAAAGGACAGTTTTATCCCTTCTTGCTTTAGGTGCTAAATATGAGGATCAGACAAGCCAAACGGAGAAGGAAGATGATGAAGTCATTCCTGGTGAAAGTCACACATATGTCTGGCAGGTCATGAAAGAGAATGGTCCAACGGCCTCTGACCCACCATGTCTAACCTACTCATATCTTTCTCATGTGGACCTGGTGAAAGACCTGAATTCAGGCCTAATTGGAGCTCTGCTGGTTTGTAAAGAAGGTAAGTGTAAGAAAGGGGAGGACTGAGATGGAATACACAGGGAAGTACAAACATCTGAATCTATTCATATAAGATATTATTTGTGTTCTTTCATCTGCAAGAGAGTTCTTTTCCTAGCATCATGCCCATGGGAAGGAGAACAATCCAGTCTTTGAGAAGAACAGATGCCCATCCTGTGTGCCACAAGGCACTCTAATGCTCAAGAAAAGCTAAGTTCTGGAATGAGGTCTCTCTTCTTAGAGCACTAAGACTTTCTGCTTCAAATATCTCATGGGCTGTCTTAGTAGTAGTGCCTTTTGTAAATTTTTGTTAGGTTACTTGAAAGTTCCATGAAAGTAATCACTTCCAAGTGTGTGATCATTGGTGTATAGACCAGTTTGGGAGGTTACTTTGTCATCTGCAACCCAAAAGCATATAAAAATCTGAGAAAAATAAGCATTCATTTGTGTTTATGACTTGTCATTCTAAAAATCATCTTAATTGTAATCAAAAGTGTTCTTCCTTTATAATTTAATAGCATAAAGTAAATTAGGGAAGTATATTTTACAAATTTATTTCAATCCTAATTTTTTTAATGGTGAAATCAGCTTCACTGGACAATTTTTTGTTCCAGTCATCTATTACTGCATATCCCCACAATTTAGTGATTTGAAATTACAACAGTAATTCGTAATTTCTCATGGATTCTGTGGGTCTTTCATTGAAGTTGGGAGCATTTTGACCTGGTGGTCTGTCTTGGGGTTTCTCATGAAGCTGTAGTTAGATAGTGGCTGGAGCTGAGATTATCCTAAAGGGAAATTTATTCACATGTCTGGCACTTAGGCTTGGAAGATTCAAATAGCTGGAGCTGTCTGCACATAGTCTTTCCAGCATGGAAGGTACATGGTAGCCAGACCTTTTTACCCTCTTAAATATAATTTATTTTTTAGAGAAGTTTTAGGTTCACAGCAAAATTGAGCAGAAAGTACAGAGGTTTCCCAAATACCTCCTGCCCCACACATGCACAGCCTTCCCCACTATCAACATCACGTCTTGTACCAGTATGGGACACTTGGTACAATTGTTGAACTTACACTGACACATCATTATCACCCAAAGTCCATAGTTTACATTACGGTGCATTCTGGGTGTTATACATACTTTGGGTTTTAACAAATGTATAATGACGTGCATCCACCGTTATAGGATCATACAGAACACTTTTACTGCCCTAAAAGTCCTCTGTGCCTTGCCTATTCATTCTTTCCTCTCCTACCTCCTGGAAAACACTGATTGTTTAATTGCCTTAACAGTTTAGCCTTTTCCAGTTGGAATCATATAATATGGAGCTGACTCATATTGGTTTCTTCCACTTAGTAATATACAATTAAGCTTCCTCCATGTTTTTTCATGGCTTAATAGCTTTTTTTTTTAGCTCTGAATAATATTCTATTGTCTGGATGGACCACAGTTTATCCATTCACATACTGAAGGACATCTTGGTTGCTTCTGAGTTTTTTTTTAATTGAAGTATTGTTGATATACAATCTTATGTTGGTTTCAAATGTACAAAACAGTGGTTCAACAGTTATCCATATTATTAAATAAATTGTATTCTATACACTATCAGTGAATAACTGGAAACCAAAATTTAAGAAAGAATAATGTTTACAGAGGCTCAAAAAATGGAAAACTTAGGTATAAATCTAAGAAAATATGTACATTGTCTGTATGGTGAAAACTACAAAGTCAAGTGTTGTTGGGCAGCTGCATCTGGCTCTGCACACTAGGTGAGACCTCAACCTGGATGGGGAGGGTTCTTGACTGAATGAAAAAGAATTCTCGAGCAGGTTGGACAAGTGTAGGTAAGTAAAGAATTCATTAAACCTAGAACACCAGCAAATGGCAGCAGCCATGAAGGCAGCAGAAAGCAAGGAAGAGCAGAGGGAGGAAAAGGAAGTTCATTGGACTGCTGCTCAGCACAGGGCAGATCCCTTGCCAACACCTGAAGCCAGAGTCACCTCACGTCCAGTGTCCGCTTGAATCTGCATGGTGTGGGTACTAAGTCCTTACGTCCCCATGCTTTGGGGGAGTCATAGAGCATTGGATGGAGTGAGATTATGTTCTGAGAACTTCCAAAAGGCAAAGAAAGGAGATTTGGGGGCAGGATACTAAGGACAATTATACAGCTGCAGTCCTGTCTGTGTTGCCCAGGTGATGGGAACTTGCAAGCCCAAATCAGAGATCTCAGTAGCCTTTCCCTACTTGTCTGAAATAGGACAGAGAGAGTGAGGACTTGTGCTCAAGTCTAGAAAATAGAATGGAGTAGAAAATTAACAAAGATGTTTACCACTGGAAGAGTACAGAGATAAAATGCAATAAGTTGATCAGCGAGAAAGCTTTATTTAAGGCAAAAAGTACACACTTGAAGAAAGGGGACTGTGGGCAACCTCAGAGAGAAGGTGCACTTAAGGGCTTAGGATTCTTAACACTAGGAATTTCTTGATCCTGTTCTTCTCCAAGATAGTGGTTACCCTCAAGCACTAGGAACATATCAGTTAGGAAGCCTTGCTCTACCTTAAGATAGGTTGTTGGCTGGTTACTAAAGAATATATTAGGAATCCTATCTCCTAACTGCCTGGTTTTTAACCTGGAATCTTAGCCTTCTTACTATAGTATTTCTATCTTGGCATTTTTCATCATAGGAAGGAAAAGTTAATCATGATGCTTGTCTCATGTCCCTGCCCTACCTCAAAAGAAATGAAGAAGACCTAAATAGATGTACTGTATAATAAACAGAGAGATATACTGTGTTTGTGAACTGTGATATTCAACATAGTGAAAATCTCAATTCTTCCCAATCTGTAAATTTAATGTAATGCCAATAAAAATTCCAGAAAGAATTTTTTACAGCCACAGGCAAGGTGATTCTGAAATGTTATGGAAAGGCAAAAGTACTAGATCAGCTAAAATGATTTTGAAAAACAAGAATAAATTGGGGGGAATAACCCTACTCAATTTTACAGTTTACTACAAAGCTGCAGTAATCATAACATGTATTGGATAATGGATAGACCCATAAATAAATGGAACAGATTAAGAGGCTGGCTATAAAAGGGTAGAAGAATGGAGTTTTGGGGAATGTTGGAACTGTTTTGTATCCTGATGGTGGTTGTTTCATAAATCCATACCTCACAGAGTATTAGCACTCACAGACTTACACACCACAAGTAAAAGAAAAGTCAACTTCACTATATGATAACTTTAAAAAGGAAAACGGATTAAAATATTTTCAGACAGCTTCACCTCTTTTAAATTTGTATGAGTGCATTACTTTCTTTGTCCAATTTACTTTTTACTTTCTAAGCATCAAGGGTACAAGAGAAGGAAAAGGAGAATGCCATAAACAAAAGTCTTCCTGCTTGAAATAAGCCTGCAAAGGACACTTTCCAATCAAGAAAGACAACCAACAAATTCAACAATTAAAGCATGAACCAAGCTCATTTGTAACAATAACAACTTTAAATATTGATATACTTGGTGTTCATTTAAAGTGTGAGTTTAGGTGTGTAATATGCATAATTGTTATTTTGCTCATAACCCTTTGTTTGCAAATGCAGATGAAAAAAGTTTAACGTATCATAGAAATTCTCTATATTAATTGCCTCTATGCACAGTGTGTGGTTTTTGTAATTTTCTTTTTCTCTGTTATATTTGTTCTGAATACACACATATGTATGAAATATGATTGTATGGGAATATATATATTTCATATGTATTTTTAATTTCATTTTATTAGTAATTCATTTTTATTTTACAAAAGTAGTGGTCTGCAACAAATTTGAAATTCTTCAAAACATTCTTTAGCCCACTCTGGGACAAAAGAAAGGCAGGCAGTCTGAGAGAGTTCCTAACAAAGAGAGGGCTGTTAAACGGGCAAGGATGGCATGGAACTTACTGCTCAGGAGAAAGAACAGGTACAGAAAACTGTCCACGCTCACTCTGCACAGCAGATTGGGAACTTTCAGGACCTTCAGGCGCTCCATCCCACTGGCTGGCTACGCAGCTCCAAGACCCCCCACAATGATATGCAGCCTGCTGCAGCTTCCTCCCAGCCAGCCAACACCTGGCTTGCAAACTGGCAGCCCCTGCCCTGGTGTCAGGCCAGCCAAAGGAAAGCCCTGCTTACAGCAGCTACAAACGCAAAGCACAGAGGCTGACACCTCTGTGTTTGGCCCACTGGTTCTGGCAGTGGAGACAGGTATAGCAGCCGGGAAGCAGGAAACAGCTCTTTCCACCCACCACGCACCACCACCACTTCCCTGCAACCCCTGACATCCCTCCAGGGGCTGAGCACCTCCAGAGAGTAGAGCTTCTGGGCACTAGAGGGCATCACATACAAATATGAAATGTCAAACACCAGAAAAAGGATCAAATGAAACTGAATTCATCAATCTTTTTGAAAGAGATCTCAAAATAAAAATCATAAACATGCTTATGGAGATACAGAAAAATATTGAAGAACTCAGGGAAGAATTCTGGATGGAGATTCAATCATTACAGAACACAGTATCAGAAATGAAACATACAATGGAGGGATTTAAAAGCAGATTAGACATAGTGGAGGAGATAGTAAATGCAACTGAAATTAGAGAAGAGGAATACAAAGTAGCTGAGGCACAGAGAGAGAAAAGGATCTCTAAGAATGAAAGAATATTGAGAGAACTCTGTGACCAATCCAAATGGAACAATATTGGCATTATAGGGGTACCAGAAGAAGAGGAAGAGAGAAAAAGGGATAGAAAGTCTCTTTGAGGAGGTAATTGCTGAAAACTTCCCCAGTCTGGGGAAGTAAATAGTCTCTCAGGCCATGGAGGTGCACAGATCTCCCAACACAAAGGACCCAAGGAAGACAACATCAAGGCATATAGTAATTAAAATAGCAAAGATCAAGGATAAGGAGAGACTATCAAAAACAGCCAGAGAGAGAAATAAGATCACATACAAAGGAAAACCCATCAGGCTATCATCAGACTTCTCAGCAGAAACCTTACAGGCCAGAAGGGAGTGGCATGATGTATTTAATGCAATGAAGCAGAAGGGCCTCGAACCAAGATTACTTTATCCGGTAAGATTATCATTTAAATTTGAAGGAGGGATTAAGCAATTTCCAGATAAGCAAAAGCTGAGAGAATTTACCTCCCACAAATCATCTCTACAGTGTATTTTGGAGGGACTGCTATAGAAGGAAGTGTTCCTAAGTTTTAATAGCTGTCACCAGAGGCAATAAAACCACCGTAAAGAAAGTAGAACAGCTAATTACTAAGAAAATGCAAAAATTAACATAACTATCTCCAAAGTCAATCAAGGGATAGACAAAGAGTACAGAATATGATACCTAATATGTAAAGAATGGAGGAGGAAGAAAAAGGAGGACAAAAAAAAGGAACCTTTAGATTGTGTTTGTAATAGCATATTAAGTGAGTTAAGTTAGACTCTTAGATAGTGAGGACATTACCCTTGAACCTTTGGTAACCATGAATCTAAAGCCTGCAATGGCAATAAGTACATACCTATCGATAACCACCCTTAATGTAAATGGACTGAATGCACCAATCAAAAGACACAGAGTCACTGAATGGATTAAAAAACAAAACCCATCTATATGCTACCTACAAGAGACTCACTTTAAACCCAAAGATGTACACAGACTAAAAGTGAAGGGATGGAGAAAGACATTTCATGCAACTAATAGGGAGAAAAAAGCAGG
>JAVSCE010011028.1:0-13447 GCA_032199065.1 Smutsia gigantea
AAAAGGTGTTTCAAGGAATTGTCTTTCATACTAATAGCAGATGTGCCCTGGGAACGGTTGTTCTAGGCAAACTGGATGAGAATTACAGCACACAGCAAGTAACTTTAATTTTCTAAAGGCTTGATAAACTGAAGATTTCCAGATCTCTTCAAGCCTTTATCCCAACTGTGAAGTTTTGTTTTGAAGTCTTGAAAAGCGAGAGCTATCCTTGCAAACACACACTGCACCTCCCAAGTTCACTGCAACATTTGAGCTCACTGCCATCACTGGCTGCGGCACCAGGAGCTCTGGCGGTCGCCTCCCCTTGCCTTCAAAGTGTCCCTCAGCACCAAAAGCTAGCTCACACACCACATGCCATGCAAAACAAACATAAAAGGTGAGTCAGCTTTTACTCATATGTGGAGTATAAGAACAAAGAAAAAAACTGAAGGAACAAAACAGCAGCAGACTCACAGAACCCAAGAACGGACTAATAGTTACCAAAGGGAAAGGGACTGGGGAGGATGGGTGGGAAGGGAGGGATAAGGGGGAAAAAGGGGCATTACGATTAGCAGACGTAATGTTGGGGGGGGGTGGCGTGGGGAGGGCAGTACAACTCAGAGAAGACAAGTAATGATTCTACAGCATCTCACTACACTGATGGACAGTGACTGTAATGGGGTTGGTGGGGGGACCTGATGAAGGGGTAGTTTAATAATCATAATATTGCACATGTAATTGTAGATTAATGATACCAAAATAAATTATTTAAAATAAATAAATAAATAAGTAACATTATGGGCCTTCACCTACCATTCTCTGGTAGAAATAAATTCAATTACTCTTAAGCTGTATGTTGATGTGGCCCACAAAGCAATAAACTCCAGTGCACTTTTTTTGTGACCTTTTAGAATGATAAGGCACATTAAAGTGGGGGAGAGGAAATAATTACAGAAACACAGTCATGCTGTATTCACACGTTATTCTCAGGGTGTCTAATATAACCAAACTAAATCACATGCTCATTACTTTATAGATCTGTTTATACCTACTATGTTCCAATCTCCTTGGGACAGGGATTGTAGCAACTCCATTTTCTTGTAAGTAATAAGTACTCTGAAATGTTGCTTATATGCCCTAATGGATGTGAACATATTTTATGAATGCCAAGATGATGTTAGATATCATATTAAAGAAATGAAGTACAAGAAATGAAGATAAAAATGTTGTTTTACCACAGGTATTTCTTTAGGGGTCATATACACTTGGCAAAAAATAAATCAATAAAATGTCATGGATATATGTAGAAAAGCACCCTATTCTCTGCTGGCGAGAGAAAAAAGAGAAAAAAATCTAGATACGCAACTCATTTTTATTTCATTTTTGTTAATGTTTTGGTGGAGATATATAAGTTTTATTTCATATATTATTTTTTATTTTAAAATGTTGATAAAAATCTATTTCATTTAAGTAATGGGAGTTTCTAACATTTCATTTAAACTATATTCATTAGAGAAAATGTTGCCACCTTCAGGGTTTTGTAAGAAACATTCATTCTTTTCTCCTGCAAGTCACTTGACCATTGCATGCTACATATATTTCATATGACTGTGGCTTTCCAGCTTCCAGTTCCTTGCAAAATTCTAAATCTGACGTTGTATCCCCACAGTGCCCAGGGTAGAACTGGCACACAGAGATGCCCAATAAATATTTTTTTGATCAAATTAATTTAGTAGGGAAGATTTCAGAAAAACCTCTCAAAATTTAAAATATACTAAACAAAACATGGTTTTCAAAGATTAAAAAAAAAAAGGTGAGTCAGCCATACAACACAAAAATCTGTGGATGCTGAAACAAGATCACTTCATTCTAGATTTCTCTAGTGTCAAATTTGGAGCAGTTTCTCCCTCCCTCCCTCCTTCCTGCTGCTACTCCTTCCCTTTTCCCCCTGCTCCATTTGGCTAGTCCTCTGTACACCTGCATAGTCCACCTGTTGAATAATCCCACTTTGGTGTCCCCTTCAAATAATCATGAACCTCAAAGCTCTTTAACTTCCTGAATATCTCACTATGGGCCCATCTTCCATGAATATATCTGCAGTGAAAACACTATCTGTTCATGCCCCTACCTCACATATGGTTTCTGCCATATCTCTAGGGGTGGCACAGTGGTAGCTCTGGTGGCCTTTAACTTATGTGTCCCAGACCATTATCATCTTTCAACAGTAACAGGTCGGGGAGCGGGGGCCCAATCATGGGGATGCATGACCATAGCGGCTCTGTTGCATTCCCTGCTCACTATTTTGGAGCATCTCTTCTTCCTTCTACCCCTTGTCCCTCAGCCCATGGCATCTTCAGGATCCGTGAGGGTAGGTGAGTGGGAAGGGAGGAGGGATGACTGTCCACTAGCTGCTCGATTCCCTCCGCCTGCTCTCAGCCTCGCAGCTGGTACAACACAGCCTCCCCTGCTCCCACTTCTGCACGGTGGTGCTCTATGACTCATGCCAGAAACTCTTCTCCCTCTCATGTAAAGGTGATCATCAGATTTTCCAGAAACTCCTCACTGAAAATTTTCTGTTTGCTAGACCGTAACTTCCATTGGAGGAAATATGACCTCATATCTAGGGCAGAAATTAGTGGAAGGCTATTGTTAGCACCTGTAAGGATAATTCTCATTTTGTACTTTTTAGGGCCTAAGTAGACTTCAAGCAGCAAAAGGAGGGAACAACAAACTTAAGATGCTTTGATTTTACATTTGGTTTTCTGTACTTGCTAGAGAATCTTGAAAAAGTAGTAGACATTGATTTAGAGGAAAAACGCAAGCTGTAAAGCAAACTGTCCTCCCCATGAAGAGGATGGACACTTTAAAACAGAAGCATCAGAAGAGGTAACCACTCAGAGGGAAATGGCAAGACATTTTTGTTTCACTCATTAGTACATTCTTTTTATCCAACACATGGTAATTACTAGAATGTTCTGGACAGCTTGGGACTGCAAAGTAATATATCCTGCTTGCCTCCAGAAGTTCAACGTGGTGAAGGTGGGTACACCTATAAATCATTCCTCTTATTTTTGTAATTTCACAATAACCTTAAGCTTGCAGAAAAGTGGCAAGTATAATACAAAGACTTTGTTTCTTCAATCAGTTTATGCAAAGTTGCTGACCCATTGTCCCCATCTTTTATTTTCTGTCTTCTGATGCTTTGACATTTGAGGGACTTGCTGCTCCTGGAGGGACTGCCTCTCTCAGGGTAGCCAGTTCCTGGAAATAACAATTTGCCAGCAAGCATGCTTTTCATTGCAGTCCAACCAATCCAGAGTCCACAGCTCCTGCACTCAGGGCCACAGGGCCACCTACAGCCAATCAGGGATAGCCACTAGCTCTGGAGCCCACTGACATGATTTGAACTAGCCAATCCTAGGCCTGCTCACCCTGCCTTGTCTGTTCCTTCCCATAGAAACCACAGTAAAGTCTCTTGTCCAGATGTTCCCTCATTCCCTCTGCCTTCCAACTGACTCTGGTGCCTCCCCATGTGGCCCTGAAGAGCATAGCATGCCTCTTCCTCTTAGGAACTGTGGGAAACAAACTATCTTTTCAATGGCTGTCATCTCCTGGCCTGTTTGCATTACCATTCCTAAATAATAATAAAACCTATATTAAATCGCAACCACCCCTGAAGACTTTATGTACAATTCCTAGTAACCACAAAACAACTGCTAATATTTGGAAATTAACACCGATGCATTACTACCATCTAATCTTCAAACTCCATTTGAGTTTTGCCAATTGTCCCAATACTGTCCTTCAAAGCAAAAGGACCCAGGCCTGAGTCAGACATCACATTTAGGTATTGGGTCTCTTTGGCACCATTAATCTGGAGCAGTTCCTCGATTTTTCCTTAACTTCCATGACACTGACCCTTTTGAAGATTACAGGCCAATTATTTTGTAGAAATAAATGTAGAAAGTCCCTCAATTAGGGCCTCTGTGATGATTAAAGTTCTGCTTCCTAGGTGGAATCTCATAGAAGTGGTGCTGTATCCTTCTCAGTATATGCCACCAGGTCATGATGGTACCAGTTCACCTCACTGCCATGGTCACTTGACGAAACTGGTGTCTGCCAGGCTTTTCCACTAAACAGTTACCCTTCTTCCCTTTATAATTAATGAGTACTGTGTGGGGAGAAACTTTGAAACTGTGTAAATATTCTGTTCCTCATCAAACTTTGAATTCACGTATCAGCATAAATTCATCATTTATTCGTATTCAACAGGTTATCACCTGTTACCTATAATCCATTATACTTTGTTAAGCCCATTATTTATTTTGTACTCAAACTGACCTAGATTTGTCAAGTGGCAGCTCCTTTAAAGTAGCTTCAGTGTCCTTTTGACATGTCCCCATCATTTTTTTTTAAGTACTTTCTTGTTTTCTGTCTCAATGAGATGTTCTAGCCTCCACTTGTACTTTCCCTGGAATTGGCGATTTCTCCAAGGAGTCTTGTACCTTTTTAGAGGAGATTGGTATTTAGAAATCAAGATCTAGGCACTGAGTGTGTTCATATTTATGGGGGTGTCACTGCTCCCAGGCCCTCATGGTGAGCAGAACAAAAGTATAGGTATGTACATGCACACACACAGACACACACACACACATTCACACATTGTGTTTACATTTATTTATTTGTCTCTATGTCCCTAACATGTGATTCTATTTGGAGACGATGATGGAGCAATGCTGTCCCTAGGTTTGGGGTCCTGAGGATTTGGTTTTTCCTGGTTTTTGCTTGTTTATTGGTTGGTTGGTATATTAGACTGCTAGGGCTACCGTAAGAAAATACCACAGACTGCATGCCTTATACAGCAGCAATTTATTTTCTCACAGTTGTGAAGGCTTGAAGTCTGAGATCAAGGTGTCAGCAGGTTTGGCTTCCCCCAAGACCTCTCTCCATGGCTTGTAGATATCCTGCCTTCTCACTGTCCTCACATGGCCTTCCCTTGGTCTGTGTTATATCTTAATCTCTTCTTCTTATAAGGACACCAATCATACCAGATTAGGGCCCACACATATGACTTCATTTTAACTTAAAAACCTCTTTAAAGGCCCTACCTCCAAATATAGTCACATTCTGAAATACCAAAGGTTAGGGCTTCAATATACAAATTTAGGGAGTAGATACCATTCAGCTTAGAACAGTTAATTTACCAGAAAAAAATCAGCAATTTGGCGAAGGTCTATATGTCCTAAATCAAAAGAAATCAGGTTTAAATCAATCAAACAAACAATGATAAATATTTTAAAAAGGAAACAAACAAGATCATGATTACCGCTCTTTGGTGGGAAGCACTGTGTAAGTTGCAATGGGTCAAGTTTGCCCTCAGTTCAGAAATCCTTCCCCTGTAGGCCATTCCCAGGGCCTGTGCAGTTCTCTTCTCCATAATATCTGTAGTGCAATTACGGCCAATTTATGATTTCAGTCTCACTTTTAATGTCCTGAAAACATCCCTTTAGAATTTGTTAACTTAATAAAAATTCTGACTAAATAAAAATCATTATTCAAGACTGACTCTCAAGCTAAGCAAAACAATATTGAGCTATTTCATTTCTTTGTTTCACAGTGTTGTCAGTTTTACTACTAATGAAAAATCTCACTTTGTTTCTTAATATCTAAACAGGATTAGAATAGAAACAAATTTCTTCTTCATTATTTTCCATTATCATTATTTTTTTTACAGATTAGTATTCATTAGGCTGAAATTTGTCAGCAACTTCAAAATCAACCAGAAAGTTATTAAAGTAATTTCATCTATAATAATCTTAACTTGGTTTTCAACCAGATATTCCATATTTTTCTTCATGTGGACAATGTTTGAAAAAGACCAGAGACTATTTCCTCCCACTTTGCTTTCAGCACATAACAAGGCAACATTTGGGTGGGGAATGTCAGATGCAGGCATACCTCACTTCATTGTGCTCTACTTTACTGAACATCACAGATATTGCATTTTTTACAAATTGAAGGTTTGTGGCAACCCTACTTTGAGCAAGTTTATCAGCACCTTTTTCCAACAGCATTTACTCACTTTGTGTCTCTGTGTCACATTTTGGTCATTCTCATGATAGTTCAGATGTTTTCATTATTATTAATTTTATTATGATGAATATGTTATCAGTAATCTTTGATGTTACTATTGTAATTGTTTTGGGGCACCATGAACCCTACTCATGTAGAACTTCATGGATAGATGTGGGCGTTCTGACCGCTCCACTGACCTCCGTTCCCCTATCTCTCTCCCTTTCCTCAGGCCTGCCTATTCCCTGAGATACAACAATACTGAAATTATGCCAGTTAATAACCCTACAATGGCTTCTAAGTGCTCAAGAGAAAGGAAGAGTCACATGTTTCTCAGTTTAAATCTAAAGCTGGAAATAATTAATCTTAGTGAGAAGGGAATGTCAAAATCTTAGATAGACTGAAAGATGGGCCTCTTGTGCCAAACAGTTAACCAAGTTGTAAAGGCAAAGGAAAGGTTTTTGAAGGAAATTAAAGGTGCTGCTCCAGTGAACAGTTGAATGATCAGAAATAAAAACAGATTTATTGATGATGTGGAGAAAGTTTTAGCGGCCTGGAGAGAAGATCAAACCAGTCACAACATTCCCTTAAACCAAAGCCTAATCCTGAGAAAGTCCCTAGCTCTCTTCAATTCTGTGAAGACTGAGAGAGGGGAGGAAACTGCAGAAGAAAAGTTGAAAGCTAGCAGAGGTTGGTTCATAAGATTTAAGGAAAGAAGCCATGTCTATAACATAAAAGTGCTACTGCAAGTTATCCAGAAGGTCTAGCTCAGATCATTAATGCAGGTGGCCACACTAACAAACAGATTTTCGTTGTGGATGAAATAGCCTCCTGCTGGAAGAATATACCATCTATGACTTTCATAGTTGGAGAGGAGAAGTCAATGGCTGGCTTCAAAGCTTCAAAGGACAGGCTGACTCTCTTGTTAGGGGCTAACATAGCTGGTGACTTTAAGTGGAATCCAATGCTCATTTACTCTTCTGAAAACCCTAGGGCCCTTAAGAATCGTACTAAATCTGCTCTGCCTGTATTCTATAAATGGCACGACAAAGCTTGGATAGCAGCACATCTGTTTTCACCATGGTTTGCTGAATATTTTAACCCCTCTGTTGAGACCTACTGCTCAGAGAAAGAGATTACTTTAAAAATATACTATTCATTGATAATGCACCTGGTCACCCGAGAGCTTTGATGGAGATGTGCAATGAGATTGACGTTGCTTTCATGCCTGCTGACACATTTTGCAGCCCATGGATCAAGGAGTAACTTCAACTTTTAAGTCTTGTTTTTTAAGAAATACAGTTCACAAGCCTGGAGCATGCCATAGATTCCTCTGATGGATCTGCAAAGCAAATTAAAAACTTTCAGAAAAGGATTCACCATTCTAGATGCCATCAAGAAAATTCATGACTCGAAGAGGTCAGAACATCAACATTAATAGGAGTTTGGAAGAAGCTGATTCCACCCCTCATGAATGACTTTGAGGTGTTCAAGGAGGAAGTACCTGCAGATGTGGTGGAAATAACAAGAGAACTAGAATTAGAAGTGAAGCCTGAAGATGTGACTGAATTGTTTCAATCTCATGATAAAACTTGAACAGATGAGGAGTTGCTTCATATGGACAAACAGATAAGGTGGTTTCTTGAGATGGAATCTACTCCTAGTGAAGACACTGTGAAGATTTCTGAAGTAACAACAAAGAATTTAGAATACTATGTAAACTTAGTTGAAGTATCCACAGGGTTTGAGAAGATCGACTCCAATTTTGAAAGAAGTTCTACTGTGGGTAAAATGCTATCAAACAACGTCACATGCTCCAGAGAAACTGTTCATGAAAGGAACAATTGACGCACCCCTCTTCACTGTTGTCTTATTTTAAGAAACTGCCGCAACCACCCCAGCCTTCAGCTGTCACCACCCGGATCGGTCAGCCGCCATCAACACTGAGGCAAGAACCTCCACCAGCAGAAACTTTATGACCCACTGGCAGTTCAGATGATGATTAGCATTTTTTAACAATAAAGTTTTTGATTAAGATACACACTTTTTAAAAATGAAATAATGCTATTGCACACTTAGTAGACCGCAGGATAGTGTGAACATAGCTTTTACACGCACTGGGAAACCAAAAACTTCATTTGACTCACTTTATTGCGATATTTGTTTTACTACGGCGACCTGGAACCAAGCCCACAATATCTCCCAGGCACACCTTTGAAGGGAGCTAGAGAGGTTCATTGTCTAGAGCCACCACCACACCTGCTTGCGTTTTAGGCTGGATAACACCAGGATGTTACTTGATCTTCCTCGGGCCCAGGGTAATTTATGTCTGCGCTGAGGACTCTTCACAAAGCTTCTCTGCGTCAGGCTCTACTGAACCCCCTCTGGGAAGGGGTATGTGAAGTAGGGGCTCAGGCTGCCGAGGTGGGCTGTTTGGGGCAAGACTCGATCTGGCTGAGATTCAGTTTCTTCTGCTGTACAGTGAGGATAATTGCACCATCAGGGTTCCTGGCACACGGCAGATGCTCAACGATAGATAGCTTGATGTTGGATGAATGTGAAAATGAAAAAGAGATAATGTATACAAAAACTTCTGCATCAGTACTTATTAGCCCAGGAGAAGAATCAAGAAAAAAGAGATAAATGGCAACTTTTATTACTTCAATTTATAGATATATAGGCTGGAGGATTAAGTAATTGGTGTGAGAGCATAAGTTAAAAATTGGAGCAAGGGGAACCCATTTTCTTCAGACAAACCATCCCTCATTCTTTAGATCGCGGTAGGTCACACAAACCATCACACTTCACTTTTATTTCATGGTGCACACTGGACTGGCGATCAGTCTTTACCCAGCTCTTCATCCTGGAGATGCATTTGTAACCCCTCCTAAATCTCAGTGACTCACCATCCCCTGTTGCTGCAGTAAGCAGCAGCTTGGTGAGACACACTCATCTGGGTGGCCAGCGTGCCCTTTCCCATGTAATAGTGCGCCGTGGTTCTCCCAGGAACTGTTCTTCCCTTCTCCTAGCTTCTCCAATCTGGGTTATGTTGAATGTTTTACTCCATGCAGTCTGGAGGCATTCATACTTTGACTCTGAATTAAATGCAGTAGGAAGAATTTGAAAGGTCAAAAACAGAATAGTTCTGCTTTTTCTGCCAAAACCCAGCATTCATTGCATTTCCCTGAATTTTCTTCCTCCACTTCTTCTCCCCTGATAACACCTGTTGACAATTTCCCATGAGCCAAGCCATGCTAAATCCTTTATGACCCGTGTCTCATTTAACCTGATACCAGTCCTATGAAAACTTGTCCTTTCCTTCTTAAAAAAATCAGAAACCAAGGTGTAGTGAGTTCAGAGTCATCAGGCTTGCCTTCTGGCTGCAGGATAACCAGGCCCCTGTCTCCCCACATGTGGCAGCTCAGATGCTGACAGTGGACACCCTTCTTCACCCTGCACTTCCCACCCACAATCACCATCAAATCCAACCCCTTGATCCACAAAAAGCAGCTCCCAGCAGCCACTCCCTCCCCACCTGCCCTAGCCTGGTCATGAGTCCCCAGTGTTCGCTAAATGAAGCCACCATTCCTTGTGTTGGTATTCAAGACTGCCACCCTGTCTTCTATTTTCTAAGTCTACCCCTCCCCTTCCCATGGCCTACCCAGTTTTCAAAACTTCTTTCCCAGACCTTACGCTCCCTACACACACTCCAACGCATACAGGTGTGTCTGCATGCACACAAACCTATACACACGCATGACACACCACACTCATATCTCTGCATCCCCACACTCCCGCATAAACACATGAAGCACACTCCCATGTATGCATCCCTGCCCACACACACCCCTGAGCACAGACATGCGAGAGACACACAAATGTCTTTCCAGATGCTCACACCCTGCACACACACATCTCTGTCCATCCACACCCCATATACACACCCTCCCCTACATACACACACCCCTGCACACACACAGATACATTCTTACACACACACATACCATCACATGGACACCCCCACACACACACAATACGTGCACAACCAGGACAATATCTGAATATGGATGAAAAGTGTGAGAAACCAGGGTTACATTTTATCACTTAACAATTCCAATGATGGAACTCAGGGAAATTTTCTTTCTTTGTCAATTTTTTTTTTTTTAATAATGTGCTTTGACAGCCACTGTATGCTGAGAGGAGAAAGATCATTGGAGACAGTGCAACCAGGAAGGTTATGTGCAGAGGAGATGTTTTGACAACCTAAATAAGATGGTGTAAATAACCACAATTTTAAAAAGAGGAGAAAGAAGACACCTTTGTGTGTCTTTGTTTTGTTTTGCTTTCCAAAAGATGACGGAATTGAAAGCAGGGGATTTGTTTTGCTTCATCCCAATGAGAAAGCGTTGCCATCTCTTATTTTTGTAAAGTTGCTCTTCTTTTTCTTATTACTTATTACTGGGGAGTTTTTGTAATACATCACTTTTGGGTGGCTCAAGGGCTAAAACGTCTTTTTAGAAGTTTTTGAAGAAGTTGAGCAAGTGCTATCCTAGCTTTGCAAAATGATGGTAAAACAGAGTCAACCAAGAGATATCTTCCTCCCACCACTCTTTATCAACGTCTTAGAAGGTGGAACCACCAGAGCTTTCGAGAGTTCAGATATAAAGCCTGAGTTGATGCTGCTTACTGTCTGGGTTATCACCATCTACTTGGTCTAATGTCACATTTCTTTCATTTCAAAAGAATCATAGCAGATACCTTTATATTAGGACAAATATAGTTTGTTATCTTCGAGTGCATATGTTTAATATTTATGAGCAGAAAAGTACCATGCACAATAAAACCATTTCCGATGTGTCAAGTTTTATACTGAGTCATGGGTCTGTCTAACCAGATAAATGCGGCAGGACATCCGGTAGTAGCTGTGGAGTTTTCCAGCACTTCCATTTTTTTTTCTCTTTTTCTTTTTTGGCTCTGCATGAGATACAGAGACAACCAAATGTTAACTAACTAGTAAAACGTGTTATAATTATAGTTTCAATCATGTCCAAAAAAAAAAAAAAAAAAAGAATTTTAAAGATACTCTCAAAGGTTGACTGTATTTGATAACATCCCTGCAAAAAAGATTTTTATTTTCGAGCACAAATCCCCTTTCTATGGATTTTTATTCCTTCATACGCTCCTCTCCCTTTATTCCTACTCTCGCCACATGCTTGGTTTTGGCTATCATGTTTTGCTCTTACTGGAAATAAGGGACTTCTCTGAAAGGCTAAAGGATATATAATGTTGTTTTAATGACATGTTATTTTATGCAGAGTTCCCCTATCTGCTTTGCGATGGCTCTATTTCTTCCCAATAGAATGGTGAGACAGTTAACAGATCAAAAAGACAGCAGTATGCTGGGCCACCACTGAAAATGATTAAGGATTCACGAGAACAGAACAAAAGTCAGTACCAGGCATAAAAACGATGAACAGTGAAGAAACGAATACATTATTATTTAGGTTTTACTTAGAGAATAAAATTGGTGGTTTTATAGCTAATAATGAGAATGACCCTCAATAAACATTAAAAAATTAAGCTGTGTTTGGTTTCCACAAAGGTCTCAAATTTCTTGAGCATTGTATTTCATACCAAATGTTATCATCACCAGTCTAACCCAGAGGATAAACATGTAGTTAGCTGAACTTGATCAAACATTAAATTGTAGATATTAATATATTTATACAAAGGTAATACATGGTTTTGATAATTATTCTTTCCTGCCACTTCCTGACTGTGTGATATTGGACAAGTTTCTTATCCTCTCTGATCCTTACTTTCTCGTCTACAACCTACAGAGTAATTCTAACAGCAAATCATTATTGTGAGAAGTAAATAAAACAACAGACAGTGAGTGTCCTGATTGACACATGGTGGAAATGAAGCACATGTGGGGTGATGAAACGACCACACACTTGAGTCAAAAAGCCTGTGTTCCAAAAGGAGATCCTACAGTATGGGAGAATATGTTCATAAATGATGTAACCGATAAGGTGTTGCCATCCAAAATATATAAAGAACTCACATACCTCAACAAACAAAAAGCAAATAATCCAATTAAGAAATGGGCAGAGGACATGAATAGACACTTCTCCAAAGAAGAAATTCAGATGGCCAACAGGCACATGAAAAGATGATCCACATTGCTAATCATCAGAGATGCAGATTAAAACCACATTGAGATATCACCTCACACCAGTGAGGATGGCCACCAACCAAAACACAAACAACAACAAATGCTGGGGAGGATGCTGAGAAAGGGGAACCCTCCTACACTGCTGGTGGGACTGCAAATTAGTTCAACCATTGTGGAAAGCAGTATGGAGGTTCCTCAAAAAAGTCAAAATAGAAATACCATTTGACCCAGGAATTCCACTCCTAGGAATTTACCCTAAGAATGCAGCAGCCCAGTTTCTAAAAGACAGATGCACCCCTATGTTTATCGCAGCACTATTTACAATAGCCAAGAAATGAAAGCAACCTAAGTGTCCATCAGTAGATGAATTGATAAAGAAGATGTGGTACATATACACAATGGAATATTATTCAGCCATAAGAAGAAAACAAATCCTACCATTTGCAACAACATGGATGGAGCTAGAGGGTATTATGCTCAGTGAAATAAGCCCAGCAGAAAAAGACAAGTATCAAATGATTTCACTCATATGTGGAGCATAAGAGCAAAGAAAAAAAAAACTGAAGGAACAAAACAGCAGCAGACTCACGGAACCCAAGAACGGACTAACAGTTACCAAAGGGAAAGGGACTGGGGAGGATGGGTGGGAAGGGAGGGACAAGGGGGAAAAAGGGGCATTACGATTAGCAGACGTAATGTTGAGGGGGCACGGGAAGGGCTGTACAACTCAGAGAAGACAAGTAGTGACTCTATAGCATCTCACTACGCTGATGGACAGTGACTGTAATGGGGTTGGGGGGGGGGACCTGATGAAGTGAGTGAAGTGAGTAGTTTAATAACCGTAATATTGCACATATAATTGTAGATTAATGATACCAAAATAAATAAAAAGCAAAACAAAAACAAAAAAGCCTGTGTTCCTTCCTGGAACCACTAATTTACTAGTTTAAAACTAGTCATACAAGGGTTTTCCCTTTTCTGCTCCTCAACGTCCTTACAATGAGATCAAGCAAATAAAAATGTAAAGCCCCTTGTATCTTCCTGGCCACCGGGAGTCCGCTACTACATTCCCTTTCCTGATCTTTCCTGGCTCTCTGATTCCTTACTGTAACATCAAAGTGAAAAATAGCCACAAAATTTGACAGATTTCTACAGGGGAGAGAAAATGAGTAGTGTTATTACCCATAGATGATTGCAGCCTATAATAAGAATCATGGT